>CM031603.1:88952231-88994400 GCA_018398815.1 Conus ventricosus
CACACTGGTAGTTCAGCCCCAGCAAAATAAGGACTACAGGGAGAGGAGTGGGAACTTATCATATCTCCAGTGACGGGAGAATTCAAGGGGGCGACACGATCTCTGAGAGAGATAGGGAATCATGACAGTATGGGGCGAGTCTCATCTCTGATGCAAGCATGGCATCAATGATTGCAGGAACTATTTATTCTCCTGGTTTGGATCTTGGGCTAATGTGATGGAAGGCCATGACTTTATAGAATCATGAATTAATTAATTTATCTCTCGGAGAGAAGGAAAAGAGAGATACATGTATAAAATCTGTTTATAAATTGTTGATGTGATTTAGTAAACTGTTTTCCCCGAAGGAGAGGGGGAGAAGAAAAAACATTCGGTAGTGCGCCTTTTGGTTGATTGGAAAGATTGCGTGTGCGTATGGAGTAAATGCTGTCATGAATGCCTGTGTGCAAAAGTGATAGTGTGACATATATATATATATGTATATATATATATATATATATATATATATATATATATATATATATATATATATATATATCCAAAAGAAAAAAGACACAAGAACAACAAGCTGTTTTGGTTAAAAATGAAATTTTCGGCTTTATTTGCCTTCGTCAGCACATGACATCCTCCCTGAGTGTCAGCAGGTAAGGTAGTGAGGGAAAAGACGTAAATATTTCAATATGACATAATATAAAACACACACACACACACACACACACACACACACACACACACATATATATATATATATATATATATATATATATATATATATATATATATATATATATATATATATATATATATATTATATATATATGTGTGTGTGTGTGTGTGTGTGTGTGTGTGTGTGTGTGTGTGTTTGTGTACGTGCATGTGTGTGTATTGACTTATCCTGATATGTATAGGAGCAAATCATTCATTTAAGTCAACTTTTTCCTCCTTTTCCCTACCCAAAATTTTCCTTTATATGACTAAATTTTTGTAGATAAGTCAACATCAGGTAAGTTAACGGGGGGCCGGAATAGCTCAGTTGGTAGAGCGCCGGACTCGTGATCCTGGGGTTGCGGGTTCGAATTTCGGTATAGGGGGATTTTTCCCTCGGAGTTAACATTGGTTCTGACTCCATTCCCCACACAGTCCTTCGAATGAGACTATAAACCGAGGTTCCGTGTGTGAACGCACGCACAAAATCTCGCACACACGTAAAATCCCATCACCAACTTTCGGAAGAGAAGGCCAGTTTGGCCGTTGGTATGGATGACACGTGACACATAGCATGCACCTTCCCCGAAGATGGAGTATGGCTGCCTTAATGGCGGGATAAAAAAAGGGTCATACACACAAAACTCCACTGCCTGGCTATACAGGGAGTGTCCGCAAGAGTTATCAGCCTGCGTACGCAGAAAGAAAGAAAGAAAGGTAAGTTAACATTCAGTCAGGTTGATGTGATTTGCTCCTACACCTGGATAAATCAACATCCACGTGGACGCAGTATACATTACTAATACTAGTAACAGGAACGCTCTCAAGTTCATAAATTAGCAGAGGATCTTTGTAAGCCATTTCAGTGGAACTGAAGATAACATATGCATCATCTTCTTTCACTTGAAAGCTTACCATTGTTTGTTTGATTGTTTATTTTTCCTTCCGTTTATTTTTCCTTCCCTCTGTGTGTGTGTGTGTTAGTTCTTTAGTTTAACGTCTGTTCACCCTCAAGTGATATTAGACGGGGGGATGGGGGGGGGAGTACAAGGGGTAGGAGAGAAGGCTGGGAGTAGAGGAGAGGTGGAGAAAGGCAGGGAAGAGAAGATAAATGAAGAATGGAGAGGATGGATATGAAAGTAGTGACTGATTGTGCATGTGAAATGTTTCAATTATTTTGTTTAAAAAAAAACAAAAAAAAAACCGTGTGTCGTACGAGTGTGTGTGTGTGTGTGTGTAAGAATGCATATGTAGAAAAAACAAAAAAATATGTTGGGGGGGGGGGGGGGGGGGGGGGGGGGGATAGCAACTATCAAGTAATCAACAAATAACCAACAAGAAGAATATTACAACCAAACTGAAACCAAAATATACCGGTTACTCAAAGAAGAATACCAAGAGGGCTTAAATGCAATATTTCAGCAAAAGTTCGCAAAAGATGAAAATCATTCACAATTCTTTCAATCGTTAATGGTCTTTTTACGAGTAAGCTACCTGCAGTCTCAGTAATTTGGTCTTTGATGTTAGGACAGTGCAAGAGCAGATGATTCACTGAAATATGGTTCCCACATACACATTTGACGTCTTTACAGTATTTTGTTTTGAAAGCATCTAAACGAATCTTAAACATCAAAGATGTAATTGGTCTTGACCCTGCATCAGACATATGCCTTAGCATCAAATTTAAATTCAGTGTCTCGGAGCCTTTAATGCAGGTGAGAGAATATTGGCTCTCTGATGCCTTTAAAATGTTGACAAAATTCCCCTTGGCTACTTTTTCAATGTGTCTATAACATTCATGCAAATCTAATTCAATGTTTAGTTGAATTGCCCCTTCAGTATTTCATGCTGCACTTCTAGCTGCTCTGTCAACCAGTTCATTAGAGTATACTTCGCAGTGGGACGGAACCCAATAAAAAGTTACACTGTCTTTGTTTGACAATTTATGAATTAAATGTTTGATTTCGAGGATCATTCCAACACGCTTTTTGATATTATGACCTTTGATAGCTTGTAATGCCGATTTTGAGTCAACACAAATCAATATTTTACCAGCATTACGGGTAGTTCTTCAATATGGCGCAATGACATTAAAATGGCAATCAACTCTGCAGTAAAAATAGAATAGTGCTGACCTATATGATAACGTTTGACTGCTTTCAATGTAGGAAGTACAAATGCTGCACCTGTGCTACCATTATCAAGTACAGTGTGTGTGTGTGTGTGTGTGTGTGTGTGTGTGTGTGTGTGTGTGTGTGGTGTTCTCTGTGTCTCTGTCTCTGGGTTTCTTTCTTTTTATGAAGAGGAGGAAACACAAACCAGTTTCAAGATCAGGCGAAGCATTACTAGGGAAGACATTCCTTTCTTCTTGACTCACAGTATTCAAAACATGATGAAAGTATATATTATTGATCACAAAGATTCTGAGTGACAATCATATACTGATGAATGCATGCATATAAGATAGCTTTGTAAAGTGATTTTTTTTTCTAATTACTGTTTTCATCCCTCCACCACCACCCTCCTTGGCTGGTTTTTTGTTGTTGTCTTTTTGTTTTCTCCTTTTTTTTTGGTAAAGGTTGTCTTTTTTTTTCCGAACTCTTAGCACCACGCAAGTCAGTATGTGGTATTGCTACTAATGGACATTTTCTTACTGACTTGAATGTTTTGGCATTTGATACAGTGTGTCAGGGTTAATTTTTGTACTAGTGTATGGTGTAGTGACACTTTTACACCGTATGTAACAAAAAGATACAAGGGGGAAAATAAAGGAAGGAAGAGAGAAAGGCCTGGAGATTGGGAACCATCCTTAAAACGAAAGACAAAAATGAGTATGCAAGGACGATACCATAAGTGCGCAAAGAAGGATATTGCTACTGATCCCCTAGAAGGCCATCCTGAGAGTGAAAAAAGGAGACTACAAGAAAGACACGAGGAACGCCCTGCAGCAAGACAATCAGTGTCCATGAGACAGAGAGAGGGAGGGAGAGAGAAAGACAGGGGAGAAATGGGGGGGGGGGGGGGATGGAGGTGGAAAGAGAGATTTTTTTGTGAATAATATTATTCAATGTTACATAATCTAGTACTGTGACATGCAATTAGAAATATACAGGAAATGTTTAAGTACCTGGTTCATTTCTAAAATGATTAATAAGCAGAACTGTCTCTAAGGTACTTACACACATCTCAGCCAAGGGAATAACAAAAAGATTTTCTCCAGTATTAAAACACGCCCACCATGCATAGTCTGTATGATTCACTATTGATGGACAATAACATGTCAGTTGCAATATTTTGTCACATACAAAGTGCCTGGGTCTATCAGTGTGGTAATGCCGACACATTCATACTGTTAATATTGTTGTTTGCTATTGTTGTTTTGCAGTTAAGTGATAATGATGATGTTGTTTTCACTGCAGGAGGTGACATCTTTGTGTCCCACCAACAACCAGCCCATTGCCAAAGTCAGACAGGTACTTCCAAAGGCTTTCAGGCGTTGTGTCTATTTTGTCACTAAGATGAATGTATCAGTTATGGATGTTACTCAAGGCTGCCAACCAATGGAATGTGGGGTTTTTTCAGTAATTTTCCTAATATAGAAATTATTCCTACAGTCCTGAATTTAGTGAATTTCCTGGGGAAAAAAAGGGTTCGGAAATAATTTTTGTATGGGTTGATGTTAGGCACAATAAACCTAAAAGTGAGTTATATGATGAGGCAATTGTATGTTTAAAAAATGCATTTTCTTTTTTTAAACCGAAAATTTCACAGAAAAGTAAGGTGTTAAAAGGTTTTTCAGTAAAACTGAAGCGCCCCCCTTCGCTCAACCCACCCCCTTCACCCCATTTTTCGAATTGACTTCAGAATCGGGTGCTAGGGTTTTTAACTCACCAAAAAAGTGTGAAGGTACACTTCCTTTTAAAGGGTGTCACTTCCTCTTAAATTAAAGTTTTTCACACTTCTGGGGGGGAAAAAAAAAATGGGGGCATTGAAACAAAATAAAGCTTGTCTTGATCTCTTCAAGGGGAAAAAAGAGAAAGAAGAAGATAACTCTCAAGGTACAAAAAAAAAATATTTTTTACTTTGGGAACAGATGAAAAACAAATATCTTTTTTATTATTTCAATTAAGGGAAAAATGATTAAGAAAAATTTGAAAATGGACGAAGAAAATCTTTTTTTCCCCCAATTGTGCAGAGCTGAAGGGGTTTGCTCCAGGGCAATAAAAATTAATTTTTTACCCATCGAAATTTTATAATGTTTTTCAGCAAAAGACATACCTCCATTTATTTTTTTTTTATATGAACCTGACCCATGCACTCGAAAAGATGCTCATATCATGCCATAAAAAAAAGAATTAAAAAAAAAAAACAGATTTTTTTTCACTTTATCAAAAGTGACCAAAAAAGATAAAGGGAAGAGGAATTTACTGGGGAAAAACGAAACCCCCAAAATTCTATCATTTTAAAAGGGTTGGACAGTGCCTAAACCTCGGGAAAAATTTCAGACCATTGCATTCAGCTGGGACCGGGGTAACACCCCAGGCATCGGTATGTTCTTTTTCCCTGTCTGTTTCCCCGGGGTAAAGACCAAATGCTTGAACTGTTGCGGGGGACCCGCTACTAGAGGGGCCATTCAGGCCCCCAGGCGGGGGCAAAATGGGCGAGGTGAGCTGATTGTCTGGATTCGTTTTCACATTTTAAAGTCATTCAACTTTATAATGTGTTTTTTTCAGCTTCCAAATTTGTACAAAAACTTCGACAATTCATTGCATAAATTTTGTATTGTTCATGACAGAGTGGTACCAAAAAACACCTCCAGAGTAAAAATATTTTTGGGCTTATTTTCTGATCAAAGGCTTTGATTTCTACAATGATCGTGCTTTAGAACAGATTCCAAGTTTTTTGCATGGCATACCCCACTGAACTTTTAATTGTGTACAGCGGAATGCAAAGAATAATATCACAGGGAAAATGGATTTTATTTAAAAAAAAAAACTTACAACGTACAGTGAGTTGGGCTTTTTGTAGATTTTTTAATTTAGAAACAGGGTTTGATGTTACAGCTAAGAAAATCTGTGACTGATGTTTTTAGCTTTACTTAGTTTCTGCAGTCCCCGCCAGCCTTCAATAATTTTCCCCGCTGGGGTCTTTCCATCCCTCCCCACCTTCCCATGCTTTGCTTCTCCTCCCACCCTCCCCAAAATTTTGTTTGGGAAAAAAAATCTGTTTTTATTTATTTAATGAAAACTCTTTATCCGTACGTTTGTATAAAACCCTTCTTGAAAAGTGTTAGGGTTAAGGGGAGGATTTTTATTCCAGTGTGGGTAATGCTTTTTACGTTTACCCAATGAAGGAAGTCGAGTATGGCTTTCCCTGGCTGTGAGGGCCAAAACAAGAATACTTTTTGGATGCCATGTTTGTCACTTCCTCGGAAAAAGATCCCGTAAATCAATGCAGCCCCTTTTTCTGGGGACTGACATTATTGGAGGAAAAATTTGGGATTGAATATTTAAATTTTCAACAGACTTTTTTGTTGCACCAAGGAAAGGGGACAGAGATCGCCCGGCAGCAGTTTATTTCATCGGGAGGCAACAAACCCTCTCAACTTTAGCCTTAAATTCATTTGAGCACTCTCAAAGGTGAAAAGTTCATATTCAAAAAAGACATGTTTTTCAAAGCTTTTACTGCCCTTCCATGCCTATTTGAAAGTCAATTTCTCTGTCTTTTTCCCCTCTCTCTCTCTCTCTCCTCTCTTTTCTCTCTCCTTTTCTCTCTCTCGCTCCTTCTCCCCTGGGCCTGTCTGTCTGTCTGTTTCTCTTCCCCCCCCCCCCCCCCCCCTCGTCTCCTTCCCCTCTTTTTTATCCTTTAGCCCCCCCCGTTCCCCCCCCATCCCTCATCTCCCTTCCCCCCAAAAAAAGGTGCCTGGTCTACAATACTTTATGGTTTGACGTGTGTTTCTTTGCTGGCAGTTTCCCGCGCCGAAGAGGGGAAAAATTGTCAACAGATGGGGAAAGGGATCCCAAAGAAGATAATTCTGGGAAAGTTGGGGGTATTTTAAGTGTTTGAATCTTTTCACTGTCTTGTTAAAAAAATTGGTTTTCTATAAATTAAAATTACCCAATTAAAGTATAGTTAAAAGGGGAAGTGATGTGAATGCAGACACTTTTTGCGGTTCATCGCCTTGCTTTTTTTGACTTGAAAAATGATCAAACCAGCCAAATCAAACAACCTTCAACCATAAATTAATCCACCTTTCTAACTTCCCCTCGTCGATTTTTTTCTATTAAAGCACTCATACACTGTGGGGGTTTTTTCGGAAAATTGCTTTTATTACTCCTTTGACGGGGGCCCTTGGGCCCAAAATGAATAAGCTTTCTGAAAGCTAATTCCCTCTATTGAAGCTTTGGTCTAATCCAAACCCTTTGTAGCTTATCTAAATTTTTCCCTAAGTTTTTAAAAAGATTCATCTTTTGATGGCCCAACCTAGCTACTCTCCCTGACTTACTACTGTAAAATTGGCACAAAATTTTACCTGCAAGACCCCTTCCCAACCTTTCTTAAAAAAATTTACCCGTGTTCAACTTTTTTTTCCGTCCCGAACTTTTCTACACCCTGTCTGGCCTTTCTGATTCTTTCTGTAGTTTCTTGTCATTTGTCCAGTCTGTCCTAACTTGATCAAACCTCTTGCACTGTTCTAACTAGTCACATATAACCTCTCATTCCCTTACTTTTTGAACTTTCCTTACCTGGTCCAAACATCTTGGGAAGGGAGTTGGTTGGAAAGAACAGGTTTTTTGTTTTGTGCGGTAGTGATGGAGAATGTTGAATCACTCTTACTAGTGTTCTTTTTGTTGTTGTTTCTAACAATGCAATTGTCTGTCCAGATCATTTTCTTTTTTTTTTTTTTTCATTGCTGAATGAATAAGTAGTTGGGGGGGGGGGGGGGGGGGGGGCATTGCAGGTTGACCATTTCTCTGTCATTATAAAGTGGTGATGTGGGCAGAGATTGACAGAATGAAATTTTTGTCCTTTTTCTAGCTTGTTTGGTTTGCTTACTCATCTGTATTAACTCATTGCAGACGTAACTTTCTGCCACAACCGTGACACGCTGAGACGCACTATTTTCGGTATTTTTACAAAAAATATATACAGACAGAACCAAACCGAATACAACTAAATATTATGTTTTTGAAAACTTCAAATCATGTTCTTTTAGAAAAAAAATACTACAGTCCTGTGTTCAGTACACACTTCACTCGCCACTTGTTTGAAAAGTGTAGGCAAACAGCTATGAGCAAAAACTTTTTCTCCACGTAAGTATGGATGAAAAATCAATATGATCATAACTGTAGTCAACACAATGTGTAGCAAACACATAAAAACAATGTATCTTTCACACACACAGCTGTGTGCATGGTCTAAACCTCAAACAGAGAGCTGCTGTCACATATTTGAAGAAAAAATGCGAAAATTTCATCATCATTTGGTATGTGCAACTCACCATCGTCACTCATATCTCTCTGTCGATTCGGCAAGTTCGGAAAACAGTTCGGAAAAGTTCCACAAGTTGGAAAACAGTTCCAGTTCTTCCTTTGATCGTTCCTTCCATTATTCTTTCAATTACTTCTTGAAATACGATGTTTCTGTTCGCTACGACTCGCTGACGCGTCGGTGCTGACAACATGATGAACACGGGCAGCCGGAGTTATCTCCAGCTATCCCATAATATGAGCGAAAAAGTAGAGTCAAACGCGAGATAATATACCAAGGGAGAGTACCACCTAATAGAGGAATCCTCAGCTTTCTGTAGATACCACGATTGTCTCCCTTAGACAGCACAGCTGCATGCGAAAATTCGAGTAGATCGTCGATCACCTGGCCGGCGACGTGTCTGTGTGAAGCACTCAACCCGTCGTTGGCCAGGTGATCGACGAGGCGGCAATGAGTTAAGTGATGTCTTGCTGTATAGATACCATAGTCTGCATGATGTTAACATCTCTGTAAAAAACCAAAAAAACCTGATGTATTTTGTTCCTTATCAGCAGTTCTTCCATACCAGAATGCTGTTGTCTCATCATCATTGTGACCACTTCTGTTCAGGAGTCGCTGGAGATGGGGAAGATCGTGGCAGAGGGGGTAGGAGAGGTGCAGGAATACGTTGACATCGCTGACTATGCTGTCGGCCTGTCCCGCATGTTCTCCGGGCATGTGTTCCCCTCTGAACGTAAGTCCATAGCTCCCAGTCCTTCAAACATGAAAGTTTTTACAATGTTCCTGAGGTGGCGTAAAGTAGAAACAGTCTTGTGCCATTTGCATACAGACCACTCCTTTACACCCACCCATTCTTATCTTTTTGCGGGTGGAGAAGCTGCATGGTGTATTCCATGTTGCTTACCACTCACAGTGAAACATGTTCTTGTAGAGTGTTGGGACTTGTACGATGTGAGACATTAAACACTTTACAGCAGACTCCATGAAAACCTTGTTCAGAGATGTCCCACCTGATGTGATCTTTGAATTTTTCTGAAAGAGATTAACATTTTTCATCTGATCTAGATTTTACAGAAGAAAGATTTCTAACAAAATTTCCGGTGTGTTTTTAGAAGGTGTTGTGTGAATGAGGTCTTTTTTGCTTTTTTTGTTTTTTAAAGGACTTGTGAGTTGACTTCAACATGGTGACAGCCCTGTTATGGCCCCTTGCTATAAGCAACATTACCTTTTACCTGCTAGTCCTTCAGGATTTTTCAGGAATGTCCTTCTATTTTAAAGATTTGGTTTTAAAATAACTATTAAAAAAAAGGAAATGTAGAATTTAATAGATCGTGATACAAAAAAGGAAATGTAGAATTTAATAGATCGTGATACAAAATAGAGGGGGGATTATGTTTAAGAAGCAAGGTAAAACCTAGAAATTAAGCTCAAACTGATGACAAGCTAATGTGAACAATTACTTATGCTGGTACTGTTCTTTTAAAATGTTAGTCTTCTCTACAAGTATTTGGGAGTATACATCTTGTCTACAGTAAAAAGCCAGATGGAGTGTCTGTGTGTGTTTGTGTCTTCTGTCTGACTCACAGTCTCTCTTTCCTTCTTATTCTCTATATTTGTTTGCCATTCTCAGTCTGTCAGCCTGCCTCTCTCTCTCACCTCTCACTTTTTCTCTCTCTCTCTATCTCTCAAAACACATAAACACACATTTGCTTGCAAGCTGTCTCCTTCTTCTCTCTTCTCTCTCACACACACACACACACACACCACACACAACACAACACACAACCAACACACACTGTGTATCATGTTATAAGCACCATAGTTTTTGTTGTTCTGTTTGAAAGTTTTTTTTAGGTGTTGGTGAATGCAACAGAGTAAAAGTGTTGGCACACTAACATTAGACCATGAGTAAGCCCAGACACTTTGTATCAAACGTGAAAACATCAAAACAGCAAACAATGTCCGTCTGTAATGAAGCACACAGACTATGCATGGTGTGTGAGTTTTTGATGGGGGAAAAAAAGTGAAGAAGTAGGAAAAAGAAGGAGGATGAAGGAGGCCCCACTAAAAAAAAAAAAAAAAAAAAAAAATGTGGGAAAAAATTGAGGCTGGTGGCCCCATAATAAGAAGAAGATAAAATTCGAAAGCCAGACTGCCCTTTTCATTCGCTGGCTCTGAAAGATTGACCTCAAAAGATTGACAACTATGAAAGTCATTAGTGGACATAATTTCAGGAAGGCCTTTAGATCCTTGGGTCAGCTTTGTGAAAAAGTGTATCTATTATGCTGTCTGCTGTTTGCAACTGCTGATTTTCTGTTTCTGTGAAAATGTGTTCACCAGGCCAGCTAACGTGGTATTGGAAAATATGTACAAAACTTGGTCTGTTAGAATCAGTTACATTGGAGCAGATTGTGTGTTAAGTGTTTTTCTGGTTATAAAGCCCCTTTCATGTGACAAAGTTCCTTTTGTCATTGGCTGTAGTTGTAACAAAAGCTTGTTTGATCAGACTGGTTTTGTTTACTCGCCTCAATTTGGCTGTAGTTTTGGGTGGAATTGAAACCAAGTTGTTGATAGTTTGGCACCGACCAAGTGAGTGAAATTGAAAGCAAATTGTTGATGTTTTGGCACTGACCAAGTGAGTGGAATTGAAAGCAAATTGTTGATGTTTTGGCACCGACCAAGTGAGTGGAATTGAAAGCAAATTGTTGATGTTTTGGCACCAACCGTGTCAGATGGATGCACTGGAGCTGTTCCCAAGGACAGCTGGTACACCTCGTATTTGTGTATTGTACGGACCGTTTTCACTGCTTCTGGTGGGTACAGCTCCTTTCTTGGAATATTCTGGAGTAAAGGCATGTCCAGACTGGTGATTGGTTGTACATCATGTGAACTTAAGCAGTTGGCAAAATTAGAAAAAAAGATGTTGCAGAACAACAACACTGATATTTTTTATGTACTTATCTCAATTTTTAATTTTTAGACCGTGTGAAGCTTGCTTTTGTGTCCATGTTTTCTGTGTCCATGTGCATCTGTCTGTGGGTATGTGTTTGAAAATTAATGGCGTAACCTTTACGACTTTGTTTTGTTTCAAGAGGCACAGTATACCATGGCACTTTGCAAACCAAACAAATTAAAGCAGTGTGTACATTAAAGGTCTGTGTGCATTGTGTGACAGGGCCGGGCCACATGCTGATTGAGCAGTGGAACCCCCTGGGCACGGTGGGGGTGATCACAGCCTTCAACTTCCCCGTGGCTGTGTACGGCTGGAACTCCTCCATCGCCCTCATCACCGGCAACACTGTGCTGTGGTCAGTTGGTCATGTCACAGCTGTGTTGTGTTCACTGGCGAGTACTTTGTGACTGTTGTGTTCACTGGCGTTACTTTGTGATGTCTGTGTTCACTGGCGATGTACTTTGTGACTGTTGTGTTCATGGCGAGTACTTGTGTGTTGTGTTCTCTGGCGGAGCTACTTTGTGACTGTTGTTTCACTGGCGAGTACTTTGTGACTGTTGTTGTTCCTGGGCAGTAATTTGTGACTGTGTGTTGTGTTCACTGGCGAGTATTTGTGACTGTTGTGTTCATGGCGAGTACTTTGTGACTGTTGTGTTCTGGCGAGTACTTTGTGACGTTGTGTTCACTGGCGAGTACTTTGGATGTTGTGTTCACTGGCGAGTACTTTGTGACTGTTGTGTTCACTGCGAGTCTTTGTGCTGTTGTGTCACTGGCGAGTCTTTGTGACTGTTGTGTTCTGTTCACTGGCGAGTACTTTGTGACTGTTGTGTTCACTGCAGTGTTCTTTGTGACTGTGTGTTCACTGGCAGTAACTTTGTGTACTGTTGTGTTCATGGCGAGTCCTTTGTGACTGTTGTGTTCACTGGAGTACTTTGTGACTGTTGTGTTCACTGGTGTACTTTGTGACTGTTGTGTTGTTCACTGGCGAGTACTTTGACTGTTGTGTTGTGTTCTGGCGAGTAACTTTGACTGTTGTGTTTGTTCACTGGCGAGTTTTGTGACTGTTGTGTTGTGTTCACTGGCGAGTACTTTGTGACTGTTGTGTTCTGTTCACTTGTAATATTGAGCATAGTGTTACATCTGATTCTACTTCTCTGATGATATATCAAATGTCACCATGTGTTTGTTCTCTGATGAGCCAGTCATTTGTCACTCGTGGTTTGTTCTCTGATGAGCCGTCCATTGTCCTCAGTGTTTTGTTCTCTGATGAGCCAGTCCATTTGTCACCTCAGTGTTCTGTACTCTGATGACAGTCCATTTGTCACTCAGTGTTCTGTTCTCTATGAGCCAGTCATTTGTCACATTGTGTTCTGTTCTCTGTGAGCCGTCCATTGTCACTCAGTGTTCTGTACTCTGATGAGCAGTCATTTGTCTCTCAGTGTTCTGTTCCTGATGAGCCAGTCATTGTCACCTCAGTGTTCTGTACTCTGATGAGCCAGTCCATTTGTCACTCAGTGTTCTGTTTCTAATGAGCCAGTCATTGTCCTCAGTGTTCTGTTGTCTGATGAGCCAGTCCATTTGTCACTCAGTGGTTCTGTCTCTGATGAGCCAGTTCATTGTCACCTCGTGTTTGTTCTCTGATGAGCCAGTCATTTGTACTCAGTGTCTGTTCTCTGATGAACCAGTCATTTGTCACCTGTGTTCTGTTCTCTGATGAGCAGTCCATTTGTCAACAGTGTTCGTTCTCTGATGAGCCAGTCCATTTGTCACCATTGGTTCTGTACTCTGATGAGCCAGTCCATTGTCACTCAGTGTTCTGTCTCTGATGAGCCAGTCCAAATTTTAACTCGTGTTCTGTACTCTGATGAGCATCCATTGTCAACTCAGTGTTCTGTTCTTGATGAGCCAGTCATTTGTCACATGTGTCTGTTCTGATGGCCAGTCATTTGTCACCTTCAGTGTTCTGTTCTCTGATGAGCCAGTCATTTGTCACTCAGTTTCTGTACTCTGATGAGCCAGTCTCATTTGGTCACTGTTGTTGATGAGCCAGTCCATTGTCACTCAGTGTTCTGTTCTCTGATGAGCAGTCCATTTGTCACCATTGTGTTCTGTTCTTGATGGCCAGTCCATTTGTCACCTCAGTGTTCTGTTCTCTGTGAGCCAGTCCAATATCACCTCAGTGTTCTGTTCTCTGATGAGCCAGTCATTTGTCACCATTGTGTTTGTTCTTGTGAGCAGTCATTGTCACTCAGTGTTCTGTACTCTGATGAGCCAGTCCATTTGTACTCAGTGTTCTGTACTCTGATGAGCAGTCCTTTGTCACCTCAGTGTTCTGTTCTCTGATGAGCCAGTCCATTGTCACCTATGTTCTGTACTCTGATGACCAGTCATTTGTCAACTCGGTTGTCTGTACTTGATGAGCAGTCCAATATCACTCGTGTTTCTGTTCTCTGATGAGCAGTCCATTTGTCACCATTGTGTTCTCTGTCTCTGATGAGCCAGTCCATTTGTCCCCAGTGTTTGTACTCGATGAGCAGTCCATTGTCACCTCAGTGTTCTGTACTGAATGAGCCAGTATTTGTCACTCATGTTCTGTTCTCTGAGTCCGTCCAGTTCACATTGTGATCGTGTCTTGTGAAACAGTTCTGTGTCAACCGATGTTTGTTTCTTGTGAAACAGTTCTGTGTCACCATTGTGAATCGTTCTCTTGTGAAACATAATCTGTGTCACATTGTGATCTGTTCCTTGTGAAACAGTTTGTGTCCCATTGGATTGTTTCTGGTGAAACAGTTCTGTGTCACCATTGTATCTGTTCTCTGTGAAACAGTTCGTGTGTCACCGATGTTCTCGTTCTGTGGTGAGTCAGTCTTGTGTCATTGCTGTGTTGTTCCTGACCTGTCAGGTGTGTCTCTGTCTGTGTCTCTCTTCTGCAGTCAGCAGTGTGTCGTTGCTGTGTATGCTTCTCTGGTGTGTCAGTGTTTGATGCGCTGTGTTCTCTGCTATGTTCTTTTTCTGATGAATGGTATTGTTCTGTTCACCTTTTGATGAGTCAGTCTCTGTCGTTGCTGTGTTCTGTTCTAGTGAGTCAGTCAGTGTGTCTGCTATGTTCTTTTCTCTGTCTGATGAATGGCATTGCTTCTGTTCCACCTTTTGGTGAGTCAGTCCTCTGTCGTTGGTGTGTTCTGTTCTCTAGTGAGTCAGTTCAGTGTCTCTGCTATGTTCTTTTCTCTGTCTGATGAGTGGCATTGCTTCTGTTCCACCTTTTGGTGAGTCAGTCCTCTGTCGTTGGTGTGTTCTGTTCTCTAGTGAGTCAGTTCAGGGTGTCTGCTATGTTCTTTTCTCTGTCTGATGAATGGCATTGCTTCTGTTCCACCTTTTGGTGAGTCAGTCCTCTGTCGTTGGTGTGTTCTGTTCTCTAGTGAGTCAGTTCAGTGTCTCTGCTATGTTCCTTTTCTCTGTCTGATGAGTGGCATTGCTTCTGTTCCACCTTTTGGTGAGTCAGTCCTGTGTCGCTGCGGTGCTAACTGCCAAATAAGGGTTGTATTACTGCTTCGTTCTGTTCTCTAGTGTTTGTGTATGCGCATGTCTTTACCAAGATGAATTGGTACAAATAGTTGATATTTGTGATCATATAATTACCGAAGTACATTGTCACAAAATCTGAGAGACAGTACATGCACTCCAACTTTTATGTGTCCCTTGTTGACAGGAAAGGAGCGCCTACCACCCACTAGTCAGCGTGGCCGTCACAAAGTGAGTCCAGATGATCTCCCTTTGAACTAGATATTTGTGTGTGGGTGTGTGTGTTGCTCCCCCCCCCCCCCCCCCCCACACACACACACACACACAAACAATATAATGCTTCTGCTCTCATTTGCACACTTGTGTTCATCAATATATAGAGTTGTCTATGTGCATTTTTTGGTGTAAATGGAGCGTTCTTTACATATCTATTAATAGATACGGTAATGGATGTTGAATTGATTTATGAATAGCTGCTGCTTTTGTTAGTTATTGGTTGGTCAGAGTGGCTCAGTTTTGCCCTTGGTAGTGTGAATGCTTTCTAATGTGTGCGACAAGGCCAGTGTTGGTTCGTTAGACTGATTAGATGGTGGTGTGACCAGAATCGTGACGTCTGTCCTGGAGGCCAACAACATTCCTGGGCTGTCTGTACCCTTGTCACTGGAGGAGCCGATATTGGGTCAGTGACTCTGTGTGTGTGTGTGCGTGTGTGTGTGTGTGTGTGTGTGTGTGTGTGTGTGTGTGTGTGTGTGTGTGTGTGCAGCGTGTACATAGGTGTGAGGGGTGTTGTGCGTCTACTCTTTTTGCCTTCCAGTATCATGGTGTATGTGTATGTACGTATATTTTATGGATGAAGTTAGATATACAGTGACATCCACCGACATATTAACTTGCTAGCCTTCAGATGTGATTATTTTGTCTTGAGGCATTTAAATCTCTGAGTCAGTGTTGTGTTTCAGATTGTGACCAAGTGTTTTATATGTATGTGATTGTGTCTCTGCTTACTCTTATGAATATCATATAAATTTATTAAAGAAAAGATAAAAGCATGATGCAAAAAATGATGAGACAGACGCTGAAGTCTTTCCGCCGGTCTGCCCACACACCAAAATGATGAGACAGACGCTGAAGTCTTTCCCCCGGTCTGCCCACACACCAAAATGATGAGACAGACGCTGAAGTCTTTCCCCCGGTCTGCCCACACACCAAAATGATGAGACAGACGCTGAAGTCTTTCCCCCGGTCTGCCCACACACCAAAATGATGAGACAGACGCTGAAGTCTTTCCGCCGGTCTGCCCACACACCAAAATGATGAGACAGACGCTGAAGTCTTTCCCCCGGTCTGCCCACACACCAAAATGATGAGACAGACGCTGAAGTCTTTCCCCCGTCTGCCCACACACCAAAATGATGAGACAGACGCTGAAGTCTTTCCCCCGGTCTGCCCACACACCAAAATGATGAGACGGACGCTGAAGTCTTTCCCCCGGTCTGCCCACACACCAAAATGATGAGACGGACGCTGAAGTTCTTTCCGCCGGTCTGCCCACACACCAAAATGATGAGACGGACGCTGAAGTCTTTCCGCCGGTCTGCCCACACACCAAAATGATGAGACAGACGCTGAAGTCTTTCCGCCGGTCTGCCCACACACCAAAATGATGAGACAGACGCTGAAGTCTTTCCCCGTCTGCCCACACACCAAAATGATGAGACGGACGCTGAAGTCTTTCCGCCGGTCTGCCCACACACCAAAATGATGAGACGACACTGAAGTCTTTCCCCCGGTCTGCCCACACACCAAAATGATGAGACGGACGCTGAAGTCTTTCCCCCGGTCTGCCCACACACCAAAATGATGAGACGGACGCTGAAGTCTTTCCCCCGGTCTGCCCACACACCAAAATGATGAGACGGACGTTGAAGTCTTTCCGCCGGTCTGCCCCACACACCAAAATGATGAGACGGACGCTGAAGTCTTTCCGCCGGTCTGCCCACACACCAAAATGATGAGACGGACGCTGAAGTCTTTCCGCCGGTCTGCCCACACACCAAAATGATGAGACGGATGCTGAAGTCTTTCCGCCGGTCTGCCCACACACCAAAATGATGAGACAGACGCTGAAGTCTTTCCGCCGGTCTGCCCACACACCAAAATGATGAGACAGACGCTGAAGTCTTTCCCCGGTCTGCCCACACACCAAAATGATGAGACAGACGCTGAAGTCTTTCCCCCGGTCTGCCCACACACCAAAATGATGAGACAGACGCTGAAGTCTTTCCCCCGGTCTGCCCACACACCAAAATGATGAGACGACGCTGAAGTCTTTCCCCCGGTCTGCCCACACACCAAAATGATGAGACGGACGCTGAAGTCTTTCCCCCGGTCTGCCCACACACCAAAATGATGAGACGGACGCTGAAGTCTTTCCCCCGGTCTGCCCACACACCAAAATGATGAGACGGACGCTGAAGTCTTTCCGCCGGTCTGCCCACACACCAAAATGATGAGACGGACGCTGAAGTCTTTCCGCCGGTCTGCCCACACACCAAAATGATGAGACAGACGCTGAAGTCTTTCCGCCGGTCTGCCCACACACCAAAATGATGAACGGACGCTGAAGTCTTTCCGCCGGTCTGCCCACACACCAAAATGATGAGACGACGCTGAAGTCTTTCCGCCGGTCTGCCCACACACCAAAATGATGAGACGGACGCTGAAGTCTTTCCGCCGGTCTGCCCACACACCAAAATGATGAGACGGATGCTGAAGTCTTTCCGCCGGTCTGCCCACACACCAAAATGATGAGACAGACGCTGAAGTCTTTCCGCCGGTCTGCCCACACACCAAAATGATGAGACAGACGCTGAAGTCTTTCCCCCGGTCTGCCCACACACCAAAATGATGAGACAGACAGCTGAAGTCTTTCCCCCGGTCTGCCCACACACCAAAATGATGAGACAGACGCTGAAGTCTTTCCCCCGGTCTGCCCACACACCAAAATGATGAGACAGACGCTGAAGTCTTTCCCCCGGTCTGCCCACACACCAAAATGATGAGACGGACGCTGAAGTCTTTCCCCCGGTCTGCCCACACACCAAAATGATGAGACGACGCTGAAGTCTTTCCCCCGGTCTGCCCACACACCAAAATGATGAGACGGACGCTGAAGTCTTTCCCGGTCTGCCCACACACCAAAATGATGAGACGGACGCTGAAGTCTTTCCGCCGGTCTGCCCACACACCAAAATGATGAGACGACGCTGAAGTCTTTCCGCCGGTCTGCCACACACACCAAAATGATGAGACGGACGCTGAAGTCTTTCCGCCGGTCTGCCCACACACCAAATGATGAGACGACGCTGAAGTCTTTCCGCCGTCTGCCCACACACCAAATGATGAGAGGACACTGAAGTCTTTCCCCGGTCTGCCACACACCAAATGATGAGACGGACGCTGTAAGTCTTTCCCCCGGTCTGCCCACAACCAAAATGATGAGACGGACGCTGAAGTCTTTCCCCCGGTCATGCCCACCACCAAAATGAAGAGACGACGTTGAAGTCTTTTCCGCCGGTCTGCCCACACACCAAAATGATGAGACGGACGCTGAAGTTCTTCCCCCGGTCTGCCCACTCAACCAAAATGAGAACGGACGCTGAAGTCTTCCGCCGTCTGCCCAACACCAAAAGATGAACGGCCTGAAGTCTTTCCGCGTCTGCCCACACACCAAAATGATGAACAGACGCTGAAGTCTTTCCGCCGGCTGCCCACACACCAAAATGATGAGACAGAGCTGAAGTCTTTCCCCCGGCTGCCCACACACAATGAGAACGGACGCTGAAGTCTTCCGCCGGTCTGCTCACACACCAAAATGATGAACGGACGCTGATCTTTCCCCGGTCTGCCCACACATCAAAATGATGAGACGGACGCTGAAGTCTTTCCCCGGTCTGCCACACACCAAAATGATGGACGACGCTGAAGCTTTCCCCGGTCTGCCCACACACCAAAATGATATGCCTTGACCAGGGTTGTTGTCTTCGTGCAGAACTCTGATGGCAAAGGATGAGAGATCAACTTGTTGCTTTCACTGGCAGCACCCCGGTATGTCTCGTCCTGTCTGTTTTTGTCATTGTTTCTTCTTCGTCTGTCTCTGTGTCTGTACAGTCGCTGTGATAGAAGTTCATCATAAGTACAGTTTAAGGTAGATCGAACAATTTCTTTTTTAGTAATAGTCTTATTTGATGATGATTTTTATTCATTGAAGCAACAGAAACATTTTTTTATGTTTTTTATGCAGCATTGCTGACATTAAAATGATTTATTGTTGGTAAAATCTCAGACTGCAGGTTTATAAAGAAAAGAAAAACTGTTCAGTGTTTTATCTAACAATATCAAACCTGCCTACGGACCCCAGTGGTAAAACCACAGACTGTAGCTGGGAGGGCATAGGTTCAAACATCATTATAAATGTTGTTGCTTGTTCATCCCCAGCCAGCTCTTACTCAGACATGAGTGAGCTCTGAGCAGAAATGGAAAGAATGGTCTTTTGGCACCACACAGTCGTGCTTCAACTATCTAGCGGATGTTTCTCTACAAATGTCGCTTAAAGTTTCTGACCAGCTCTGTAGCTCTGTGACTCTCTGGAGCTTGATCAATTCATGCATACGCATAGAAGAGGAAACTCCATCTTGGTCCAGAATATAATTTCATCAAGCCATTATTGTCATTCTTATCGTTCATGGCAAGATCTCTAAATTTCTGTGACCATCCTGCTCTTGTGATTTCTGCTGTGATTTTCCTTCCACGTTCATGCTTGTTGCAAACTGATGCTGCAAAGTCCCCAGTGTCATCAAATTCTTGGATTTGTCAGATGGATGTTATCGCCATCTCCTTGAGGAAGGGATGCTGGGTCACTGTGCCTCTGAGACTTGGCAGTAACTGTCGTCAGGAGGGGCATAGTAGGTGGTGTGTTGTGTGTATATTGTTGGATCAGAACAGAAACCACTGAATATCACATCGTAGTGAATGGAATAGCATTGACTCTACTGAGAAAGCACAGAGGAGGGGACACAAAAAGAAGGTGAAGCAAATTCATATTTGGTGCCTTGGATTATAAGATGCATTATGGTAAATGAAGAAATTGCACAGAACCGTGAAACAACAATTAGGTTCTGGGAACACGTGTTCTTTTTTTTGGGGGGGGGAATCTTTATGGAAATTGCATCTTAACTTTGAATATTAAAATTTAGAGAAAAAAGATTTGTGATAGAACTGTGTAAATGATACTCAGATTTGCAAAACTGTCTGCTTTTCAACTGTGGACTAAACTGGTGTGCGTGTAACAGGTAGGTCACAAGGTGTCCCAGATGGTGCAAGAGAGATTTGGTAAGAGCTATGCTTATGTTCTGGTTTTCCATATGCATGGTGTGTGTGTGTGTGTCTGTTGGGATGCATGTGGCCAGTTAGCTGTGTGTGCATGTGTGTGTGTGTGTGTGTGTGTGTGTGTGTGTGTGTGTGTGTGATGTGTGTGTGTGTGTGTAATATGTTTGTTATATTCCTACATGTTATATTCTTACAATGTATCTGAACTTGTATGAGTGCGTGTGTGTGTGTGTGTGTGTGTGTGTGTGTGTGTGTGTGTGTGTGTGTGTGTGGTGCGCGCACGCTTTATTCAACTTTTTCTTTTAAAGTTATGGCTGATTTGTGTATGTTTGCATGCACAGGAGCTCTGTATGTTTGTGTGAGAAAGGAGGCTGAGTATTTGCATATTTTCATTTGTACGTTATGCGTTTATATTTGTGTGTGTATACCATTTTGCTACCACTGCTACATTCAAACTGAAAAAAAAATCATTGAGAAGGATATTTCTATCCAACATAGTTCGCAGATGTACACTTTAAATTGGTAAGTCCAAGTTTTAAGTTAGTGGTATTGAAAACCAAATGAAAAAAATCTTTCTAGTTTACTACTTTTTTTCTTTTGAGTGATTTGTAAAAAACCAAAGTGAACCAGTTCATAACTTAGGTTCCAAGTCTGAGGATTAAAATTGAACCAGTAGTTGACTTAAGTACACCCAGCGTGTCAGTACGTACTCATAAGACTCCTAGTTGACAGTCGACACAACTTCAGTCACTGCGAACTTGCACTTCTTGTTGGTTCTCAGTAAAACACAAGTAAATTTGTACTTTTTAAACCTGAAGAGGCAACACAAGCACAACTTAAGTGGAGCATGATTGCTTACATTGGTATTGTAAAAAAAAATCCAATATGAAAAACAAAGTCATGTTTTTCGTGAGGAAGGTTATTTGAGTCATCAAAATGCCTATGTTTACAGTGTATCCAGATTCATAACAAGATTACTTTAGATAGAGAGGAACTTGAAACAGATTTAATTGTGAATCGATCATTTATTTACTTGATAACCAAAATTACACTTGGATTACGATGATAATTCCATTTGATAACCAATTTCACTGTGAATCAATGATTCATTATTGCAGAACAGATTTCGCTTCTACTCAGGATTTTTCCATATGATAACAATCTATTTAATTCATGATTGTTCCTAGGTTACCTGTGCACAGATGAAGATGTGGACTGGCGTTATTTTTTCATGTCCTGCTGATTTTTTAGGTATGAGGTTAGATGGAAACATTTTGTGATGATCCAGATTACAGGGCTGTTCATCGTCTACACATCCCATCATTTCATTCTGAAGTCTCAGCATTCGCGCTGACATGATACCCAAGGAAAACAATTACAAATCTAGTCCTAAGCTGCTGTTATGTCACTAGAATTGAATATAAAATTAATCCCCCGAAGTCGGAGTGTGGCTGCCCATGTGGCGGGTAATCAAAAACGGTCACACACGTAATGTTCTCATCCCCAGCTGTGCATTTGTGCCATAGTGTTCAATACTTCCTGTTCGGATGATCCCTGGAGTCTTTTAGCCAGGTACAAACAACAACAACAATATAAAATAGCATAGCGAAGAGTTTCAAAACTATCCAGAGAAGATTAAAATTGTTTGCATGCAGAAGGGGGGGGGTGGGGTGAGGTTCTTTTCATGAATATTATTTTCATTTTGTTCTAACCTTTTGGTTATGAGTTTCGTATACTGATCATGCCCATTCAGCAGATTTAGACACACAGAAAGTATGTCACGTGGGTTGACTGCCAGAACCCAGTAGCTCATATACATATATATAAGAGAGATACTGGGTTCTGGCAGTCAGCCCTCATAATTTAGCTGCATGTTCTAGATAACCATTATGCTGTTAGTATGACTGGGGGGAGAAATTCAGGATGAACTGTATGAGACATGCTGAAGTTAAGTTCATGAACAACTTGTGTGACCAGTTGTCAGGAACACTGGGCAACCATGCAACTAAAAATAAGCAGGGTCAGAGTGAAGTCAGTGTTGAAGTATTACGTTTTATTTCAAGGGAAATCTTTGACAGAGTTTTGTTGTTGTGCGAAGTTGTTGAATACTTGAGGAAATGAATGGAAAGAAAAGCTCAGTACATTTATTGATTAAGAATTTTTTTGTAGCGTTGGATCAGGATTTAGGATTGATTTAGAAGTGTACATTGCCATTTTTGAGTGGCAGCATCTGTTCTTTAACTTTCAGGCAAGTTCCTGTTGGAGCTGGGTGGAAACAACGCCATTCTTGGTGAGTGTGTGTGTTCAGTGTGTTCTCTGATTCTTGTGGGCAGAATGTCGTCTGTACATGGCGTCACAACAGTTTTGTCTCAAACCTCATTTCACTGTTCTTTTATGGAGAAACAAAGAAATTTCTGTAAATTTACAAGGATCATCTTTAAGGAAAGAGAGGAGTAATTCAGTACATAAAGATGTTTAATATGTTAAAATGTGAGTACAGATATTGATCATAGCTATCAACAAGAGGTTGAGAAAGTCGGGTGATGCAGCAGTCATACTGTGATTGTGGATACTGATGATGCAGCTGTAGCTGATCATTTTCCGAACCCCAAAGGAACTTGTCTTTCAAAACCCAACAGTTAAAGATTTAAACTGTGGCAAAGTTGTTTCTTTTTTTCTCTCGGTCAAAACCAGTTCATGTAGTATCGGTAGAATATTTGAAATTTTTTAAGAACCTGCGAAAATAAAACTTCAACCAGTGTGACATGAAGACTGAAATGGTTGTTAGCATTACCGAAAAACCAAAATACTAATAAACACACAAAATGGACGTAAGCACAACACTTGTTTGATATGCAAAATGAAGTAGATGAGTGAATTTTCAGCAAATGTGTTTTCATCAAATTTCACATATAACAGACACAAAAAGCATGCAAAACAATACTTCTTGGATGGCTGTCTGTGTGAGAATGCCCAGGTGAGATTTCTGCAACTGACAGTCATCTGGGGAGTATTTTTGTGTGAGCCATGTTTTTTTTATGTCTGTTAGTTGGTACATCTGAAGGTGAGAATCTCATTGATTATTCACTGATCTGTTAGTTGGTACATCTGAAGGTGAGAATCTCATTGATTATTCACTGGTCTGTTAGTTGGTACATCTGAAGGTGAGAATCTCATTGATTATTCACTGGTCTGTTAGTTGGTACATCTGAAGGTGAGAATCACATTGATTATTCACTTGTCTGTTTTGCATTCTGTATTAAACATGCGTTACTTTGAACTTTGTTTTGACTGTTTATTTGTATTTTGATTTTTAAGTGACTTTCATTAGAGCAGGTTTTCTACTTTTCAGTGTTTGACTTTGATACCAGCACTGATGAATATGAGAACTTGATTGAAATTCTGCTCGTGCTCTTCTCTTAGATATGTTGATCTGGCCTCTCTCAAATTTGAGTAGATCTGAATTCCTCTGTCTGTTTTCCCATATTTTCAGTTTCAGATTGTGCTGTCTTGGGAATATGATGTGTAATTCTTGAAAATTCTGCCATGTGGCCTTGCAGTGAATGAGGATGCTGACCTGGAGATGGTGGTGAGGTCAGCGGTGTTTGCCTGTGCGGGCACAGCAGGACAAAGATGTACAACTGGACGCAGACTGGTAAGTGATGTGGGGGTAATTTCCCTTCGTTAAACAACCCCAGACATTGCTCGGTGACATACTGTCAGGCTGCTTAAGATTCTGCTTACTGCTAACGTACTGTTGGAATGTGAATTCCCAAGTTACAGAGATAAAGAGAGTGGGCTTTTTAGTTGTGGGAACAAAGGGTTTGGGATGATTAATAGCACATTTTCTGTATGTCAGATTAATTGTTACCTGCCAGTTTGTGATCTGGGGCGCTTGTGAATGTGAAAGGGGACCGCTGAGCACAGACCACATCATGCAAAGCTGTTGCAACATATGCTTTGCCTCGGTCCACGCTGTGGTCACATCAAACACTTTTAAATCAAGCTTGGCCTCTCAACCGTTTTGGGTTTTAATCTTTTTCTTTATTTTAGCAATGACTATGGGGCATCATTAAAATTTCTTAAATTGTTTTTATTTCTTGATAAATACATTTGCTTAGGTTGTTTTAGTACACTATTTCATTAATAACAAAAAAAGAAATTTTGAGATGTGATGATTTCCACAAAAACACGTTGATCACCGGCGATCAAAAATCAAGGGAAAGAACTCCAGGGAGTCGAGGCCTTCATAAGAGATACTGGCCTGAACCGGTGAAATGAAGTAGAGAAGGAAAATGAACATAAAGAGTGGTGTAGGAAGATAAGGCCTTATCTCATTTCAGAAATTGATTAGATGAGATGATGTCATGTATGGCTTTAAGCTTTTGTTGCTGGTGTCCTTGGTCACTTAGAACCTCTTTTTTTTTTTCTTCTTCGAAGTCTGAACACATCAGCCTAAATCTTTTGTGTCTGCAGTAACCAGGTAAAGGAAGACTCTGAAATCTAGCCGTTTCAGCTTCACTAAAAGTGATTGGGGTGTGTAGTCCAATCACACAGCCCCTACCAAAACTTCTGTCGGTTGTTCTTGGTTCTTCCACTTCTGTGGGTGAATGCTGTTGTTCCAGAACATTGCTGCCCAAATCCTCATGATGCATGCATTTACTGTGTGGTGTGTTGTGTGGTCAGATCCTCCATGAGAAGGTGCATGACGTGGTGGTGGACAAGCTGAAGAAAGCCTACGCCCAGCTGAGGATTGGAGACCCCTTGGGGGGTGAGTGGTCTCTGTTTTGGATCAAGATGTGTTACTTGAGAGTGTGTTCTTAGTTGCAAGATAAGATAAGATAATGTTGCTTATAGCCCAGCCGACCGCAAAGGGCCACATCAGGGCTGTCACCACGTTAAAATCAACTCACAGTTCTAGTTGCAAAGGGAGGCGACTGCAGGCAAAAATCTCAACAACTTTGAAAAATTAGTGAGAAAGCTCTGCCTAAAAAACGTTGACGAAGGAGTCACAGGACAAAACTCATTCAACGCCCTTGTTGCGCCGAATGGGATTAAGGTAAGTGATTGAAAGTAAGGGATTGAAGGTAAGTGATTGAAGGTAAGTGATTGAAGGTAAGTGATTGCTGGTTCATCTTCCTTGTCCTGAGTGTTGTGTATCTTGCCTGAAGAAGACCTAAGGTCAAAACGCGTCCTGTTTTGTCTTGTGATTCGTTGTCAACGTTTTTTTGGGTGGAGTTTACGAGTAATTTGAGAAATGTTACAGTTTGTGGTATAATGAATCAGGTCATTGGAATGAAGGCAAGGTTGATGTGGGTGTATAATGAATCAGGTCATTGGAATGAAGGCATGGTTGATGTGGGTGAATAATGAATCGGGTCATTGGAATGAAGGCATGGTTGATGTGGGTGTATAATGAATCGGGTCATTGGAATGAAGGCATGGTTGATGTGGGTGTATAATGAATCGGGTCATTGGAATGAAGGCATGGTTGATGTGGGTGTATAATGAATCGGGTCATTGGAATGAAGGCATGGTTGATGTGGGTGTATAATGAATCGGGTCATTGGAATGAAGGCATGGTTGATGTGGGTGTATAATGAATCGGGTCATTGGAATGAAGGCAAGGTTGATGTGGGTGTATAATGAATCGGGTCATTGGAATGAAGGCATGGTTGATGTGGGTGTATAATGAATCGGGTCATTGGAATGAAGGCAAGGTTGATGTGGGTGTATAATGAATCGGGTCATTGGAATGAAGGCATGGTTGATGTGGGTGTATAATGAATCGGGTCATTGGAATGAAGGCATGGTTGATGTGGGTGTATAATGAATCGGGTCATTGGAATGAAGGCATGGTTGATGTGGTGTATAATGAATCGGGTCATTGGAATGAAGCATGATTGATGTGGTGTATAATGAATCGGGTCATTGGAATGAAGGCATGATTGATGTGGGTGTATAATGAATCGGGTCATTGGAATGAAGGCATGGTTGATGTGGGTGATAATGAATCGGGTCATTGGAATGAAGGCATGGTTGATGTGGTGTATAATGAACGGTCATGGAAGAAGCATGTTAGTGGTGTTAATGAATCGGGTCATTGGAATGAAGGCGTGGTTGATATGGGTGTTGGAACTAGTAAGCAGAATTAAAATTGCTATTATTGTATCAGACATTCAGTGCATGAAAGTGATTGCAGAAATATGATTCCAGAGAGGAACGAGCAGTGTGTTGTGTGTTTTGCCCATGTGTATGTCCATATTTGTGTGTGTGTGTATGTGAGAATGTGTGTGTGTGTGTGTGTGCGCATGCGTGAGCACATGTTGCAAACATGTTGAGTTGCGGAAATAAATCTATTCCAGGGAAAGGATATTCAAGGTGATTTGAACCTGATAACTATGAAGAAAATTTGTCCTGATTATTTGCATTATGTGTGTGTGTGTGTGTGTGTGTGTGTGGGTGCAGAGGGGTGAACTACGGCCCTCTTCACAGCCCCCAGGGCGTGGAACAGTTCAAACAGCTGTGGCTGATGCCGTGTCTCAGGGCGGCAAGATAGAGTATGGCGGCAAGGTAGGGTGAATGAGTGGACTGGATCAACAACTTTGGATGTAGAAATAAGCTTTACAAAAGGTGTGAATCACACAATGGACACATCACACCAAATTCAATGCTATGATCTCAGGTTTGTCAAGAACCTGAACAAATTCTGACCTAAATGGATCCTTTAAGTTAACTCATTAGGTTTGTTTGATTTGATTTTTTTCCCTTCGGAGGGGTAGGAATGACATAGTGTGGTTTTAAGGAGGGGGGGAGGGGGCTGAAATCTTGTGTGTTTGTCTTTAGCAACTTGATTGTTAATGGAAGGAAGCTTACATTGCATTTTTAATGAAATGTTGTTTCGTGTTTACTTATTTATCATTAATAATGAACTCACATACTATGTGTTACACACTGTGCATGTAACAAATGACTGATCATAAACAGAGGAAAAAGAAAGAAATGGGAAAATATTCTGTGTACGTGTTTTCCGTCTCTGAGTTGTTATTTTTTTTATCATCAAGGAACATTGTAAATGTGCTTTCAACAAAGGAAATGAGTTGAAATATTATCAAATGATTGGTAACAGATCTGGTGGTAACTGGTTATCCACAAAGCTTGATCCAACTGCAGTTAAGTGTTAATGTACAGGCGCTCTTGACATGACTGCGAGTAAAAATAACTTTGCTTTGTGAATGATTTTTTTTGTTAGTATCAGAATTTATAAAGCTGAATATTTCTTTTGTGCATTGTAAAGCTGAATATTTCTTTTGTGCATTGTAAAGCTGAATATTTCTTTTGTGCATTGCATTGTAAAGCTGAATATTTCTTTTGTACATTGTAAGCTGAATATTTCTTTTATGCATTACAAGCAGATTTTTGGTTTTAAAGTACCACCAACTTTCATCTGAAACAGAAATTGAAGAAATTGTAAGCATGTATCAGTTTTGAAAAAGTAATGTTATAAAAATGAGAATAGATCTGAACAGAAATTAGAGAGAAATTGGAAGTGTGTATCAGATAGGTTGGTGTTTGAAAGAATAATGTCATATATGAGGAAACGCTGTCAATGAAAATGATGAAATAAAGGAAATCAAACATCCTAGTACAAAACACAGTTCAAGCTGTGACATTGACAGAATTGTTGTGAAATAAATGTAAAAGTCCTGAGAGCTTTTTTGGCCAAGCAGGCAGACCCATTGTATAAGAAAATAAAATAACAACAGAAAAAGAATGTCATTAGTGATGTACTTTGACGATATGTTTCCTGGGAGAGAGCAACTCCCAATTTCACTCAGAGAAATCTGTTGTGATGAAGAACCTGCCAGTTACACACTCCAGTGTGCTGTGTGTTGTGTTGTCCTCAGCCAATTGAGCGGCCAGGAAACTTTGTGGAGCCCACCATCATCAGCGGACTGGCCCACGATGCCCCAGTGGTGCAGCGAGAAACCTTTGCTCCAATCGTTTATGCTCTGAAAACTAAGGTGCGTTTCTTTTCTGTTTGATACAGATGAGTGTTGTTACTTTTTATGATGACAGTGATGGTAAGTGTGTATTAACAAGTCTTGGAATAAGTCGTGGGATAAGGTCAGACATCCCCTTATGTTCTGTGTAGCCCACAGTCCATTACTCTTAGAAACTTCTTCTTCTGAGTACGCAGGATAAGATAAGATAATGTTGCTTATAGCCCAGCCGACCGCAAAGGGCCATATCAGGGCTGTCTGAGTACGCAGGCTGATACGCAGGCTGATACTCCTGCGGACACACCCTATATGGACAGACAAGTATTAATCCCATCTACCCGACAAAGGGAGTGGAGTTTTGTGTGAATGACCGTTTTTTATCCCGCCATTAAGGCAGCCATACTCCATCTTCAGGGAAGGTGCATGCTATGTGTAACGTGTCATCCATACCAACAGCCAAACTGGCCTTCTCTTCCGAAAGTTGGTGATGGGATTTTACGTGTGTGCAAGATGTTATGCGTGCGTTCACACACAGAACCTCGGTTTATAGTCTCATTCGAAGGACTGTATGGGAAATGGAGTTAGAACTAATGTTTACTCCGAGGGAAAAATCCCCCCGTACCGAAACGGCCCGGCGGAGATTCGAACCCGCAACCCTTGGATTACAAGTCTGGCACTCTACCAACTGAGCTATTCCGGCCCCCACTCTTAGGAACAATTGTTGCAATGTTGTCTTGATCTGGATTCCTTCTGTGGGCATGCAGGGAATTGACACAGTTGATTTAATTTGCCAGAATGCACAAATGATAAATAAACAGCGAGTGGAACTTCAGGGCTTGGAGGAAAGAAAGGAACTACCAGTCTGAGTATTTAGAATGGAGTTCCAGACTGATAACAAAGAACGTGACTCCTGAAGGATTGATAACAAAGATTGTCAACAAGCATTACCTGATGTGACCAAAACTTTAGGAATTCTTTGGTCAGTCCTCTAAATGTCTACCACTGTTGGAGCTTTGATAATGAAGGTGAAAGTAGAGCATGAAAGATGATAGAGTGGAGCAGCATGATAATGATGGCACTGAAGAAGCAGTTTAGTTATAATGATAAAGATGATACTGACAGTGTTGCGAAACATTAGTAAGGTGAAATGTATGAAGGTGGTAATGGTGATGGTTCCATAATGTAGGTGAGGCAGTCTCATGGAAAATGAAGTGAAGCAGTATCGTAATGTAAGTGATGATAATGATGATGATGACAGTCTGGATGAAATGATTTAGAACAATAAAATGAAGCAATATGGTGCTGTTGATGATAGCAGATGGAGCAATTTTCAGAAAGTCAGTGTGAAACGGTATGATGTGGAGCATGCAGTTGATAATCATGGTGACGATGATGATGGTGATGACAGAACCTGGATGAGGCCATCGCCTGGAACAATGAAGTGAAGCAGGGTCTGACCAGCAGTCTGTTCACCAAGGACATGGCCAACCTCTTCAAGTGGATCGGGTACGTCCACCTGCTGTGAATGGAACAGCATGGACTTTCGTTTAAAACAATCGTACAGCGATGGTCATTCAAAATATGTTTGATATGACGAGGGTGTTCATCTTGTTCGATTTCACATCAGAATCTTTGTTCTTCTGATGGCTTTTCAGAATTTTTGAGTCAGATCGTTTTCTGTCTTTTCTCCCCTGCCTGTTCCAGAAAATCACAATTGAGAGTAGGCACCGAGCAAGACAAAAGATGCTTTAGATTGTTCTTTTATTTCTGATACTTATATTGCTATGGATGGTAACTTTTAAAATCTGATAAGTAAATGCTAAAGACTTGCAGGCAAAAATACAGAGTTGAAAGGTTGACAAGTTTGTATGAACACAGTTAAAGTTGTGACATGTATTGCTTTTTTGTTGTTGTTTATTTTTAAGCCTCCATTTTTGCATTAGAGCGCTCACCGCCAGTTTTATTATATTTGTTGCTATCCCTGTCCTACCTTGTCCCCCACCCTCATTACACTGACATCATACCAGGCATCCATATGTATTTGTGAACAGTTAACCAGAGGTAGTGTACCAGGCGAAAAAATTATATAATGTGTGGCTTAACACTGCCAGCTGATGTATGATACGGTTGTGATGTAGACCCAAAGGATCGGACTGCGGCATTGTCAACGTCAACATTCCAACCAGTGGAGCCGAGATTGGAGGAGCCTTTGGTGAGTAGCACGTCTCTTGACTTCATGAATGTTATGATAATTTTCAAAATTGTGGAGCGATATGTTACATGGTAATGTTCTGCCATCAGGTCATGTGAATGCAGGTCTGATGCAGCTGTTTGCACTCAGTTAATACAACAGGTTTTTTTTTGTTTGTTTGTTGTTGGTTTTGTAAAAAGAAATTCACAGCTAATGATGGTGACCTACTCGTTTTTGAGTGAACCAGTATTTTAGGAAGAAGAAGATCTTTTAATATCCGATGCTGATCATAAGTAGAGTAGGTGGTTGTTGGTTTTGTAAAAAGAAACTTTTTTCCTCTCCACACTTTCGTTTTGTTCCATTTACTACCCTTCACTGGCTGCTTTGGGGGTGCTGTTGGATTCTTTTTGAACCCTTGGTGGTGAGAACACCACAGAATTATGAACTGTGGTGTGTCTCTATTTGACACCAAGAGCACAGACACAATCAGCCATGTCTCCCTGATGAGTCCGATCCAGCGGACGAAAGGCTAGGAGCAGGCAATACAATTGATGTGTCTTTGAGAGGGATTATGATGGTTCCCTCAGGCAGCTAGTGAAGGGTTTCTCATATTTATAATATATTGCCCCCATTTTCTTCATCTTCAATTTCCCCCCCACTGAAAGTTCAAATCTTTGCCAAGTCATTACTATAACGACGGAAGAATTGTTAGCCTGCACTTGTTTTCCCCACTACTTAATTGTTCAGCATTAAGTAGAGTAGGTAGAGGGGTAAGTTTTTCTAAGCAACCCACAGGATCAAAACTTGGGTGTATTGTGTAAGTGTGACTTTATTTGTGGGTATGTGTATGTGGAAAAGGCCCCCCCCCCCCCCCCCATCCCCCACCTGGCCCTTTGCTCTCTCAAATCCTCCCCTTCCCCAGTGATCATAACTGTGGACTCAAATTGTCATATTATTCACTTGTGACAGTTATTGTTACTTGCTTGGGTTAACAACAGACAGACAGTTTCCTTTATTTTGTTCCCGACTAACCAGCCAAGCATTGAACACACTGTGTCCAGTGGATTGAATATGTATGTGTTCGTCCTGTGGCCATCTGTGACTTGTGGTAAACCGTAACGATGTGTATTCAATGATGCGACAGGGGGAGAGAAGCACACCGGAGGTGGCAGAGAGTCGGGCAGTGATGCATGGAAACAGTATATGCGCCGCTCCCACTTGGTCAGTTGATGATTATTTGCACTTTTTGCCACATTTTGTGGCCTGTGTTTTGATTTTAGTTTTTGCAGTGAACAAGTAGGATAACTCTTGCTCCCATGATGAAACAATACACGGCATTGCCCAGGGGATGTTTCCTTGTTTGTTCTGTGCTCTGTGCTGTCATGTCTGCTAGGTGATTTGGTGTTGTAAGCAGCATTCCTTTGGGGTTATGGGTGTGTATTTGTTATCTTGTGGGAGCAAGAGTTACCCTACTTGTGTATTGTTTACTGTTTACTGTTCCCTGCCTCATTTCTATTTACATTAGTTTTTACAAGGTTAATAAAATAGTGATTTAACAATAGTTACAGCAGGTTTCACATAGGGAGAAGAGTATACATATTCTGAGTTAAGGGCTGCCATTACTAACTGGATCTGGCATGCATTTTAAAATATTAATGAGAATGGGAAGGTTGAAGGAATAGTGTTCTAATGCTAGGTTCACACGAGAGCAACTTTTACTGCCAACAAATAGACCCCCAAAAATTGCCAACTCGATGTGCAACAAATCAAAAAAAGATTTTGGCCAAAGTTGCTTCGTCATATGTGAACGCAAGAGGCAACTATATGGCAACTCGTAGCTCCGTAGCGAGAAAAGCGGCACGTGCCGCTTTTTGTCGCACGCATGCACTTCGCTCCGCCCCTTTTTGTTGCCTACCGGATATACTTGTGTTGCCAAGCTGTTCACACAAAAGCAACTTGAAGTTGTCATGCAAAAAGTTGCCAACCCACCAAAAGTTATATCTCCCGACGTTCAACTTTTGGCTGTGACAACTTCATAGGCAACTTTTATTGGGAAAATCCAATGGGGTCTAATTTGGTTTATAATGAGTTGCTGTAGTGACAACTTTTGAAGCAACAATGTAGCAACACATAGGCAACTTGGAGTTGCCACCCATTGTTGCCTCATTTGTTGCACTCGTGTGAACCAGGCATTAAGGCAACGTTTGAACACAGTTGGGCTGATGTGCTCATGATGCTAGCACATTGCAAAGATTTCCTGTGCTGACATTTTTATGAATTAATGAAATTATTTTTGTTTGTCCTCACTGTCTGTGTATAATCACTTTCTGTTTGTGTAAATTCACGGTCTGTGCATATTTCATGTTTATTGCTCTGTATGTTGACTGGTAACTAGAGTCGGGTGGGTTTTCATCAGATTGTACAGTTGTGTGTATGTTCAGTACCTAGATGTGGTTGATGAATTGTATTTCAGAGTTCTGGACGTTCAGTTGTACTAATTTCCTGGGTTTTCGTCAACTCTCACGCAGCCTTTTTTTAAAAAAAATTTATTTCAGTTTTGTAAGCTTTATTTTTAGCCCTCTCGTCTGTATTGGAAAGTCTTTTGGGTCATTTCTTTAGCTACCATTTTTAAGATACTGGCATTTTTTTTTATGAACTCTGGCAATTAGATCCAAAGAGTTAAACTGCTGGAATGGGGGCTAGATGTCCATTCTGCCTATGTTACCTGTCTGTATATATGGTTGCATTGAAATGCTCTTAAATAATTTTTTTGCTTTTCATGTGTTCATTGTTTGTTTGTTTTCTGTAAATTGAGTGCGAAAAAACTACACCATGTTAGTTAGTGTGTTATGAATTGTTGTGTATTCTGTTTATAATCTTGTCTATGTTTTCGGCCAAATGAGGTGGTTTTTATTTTTTAATTGCAGCCTGGAAAGAGCTCTGAATGTTAAGTGGGCTAAAGTGAAACATACTGAATCAAGATGCGATAATATTTAGAGGTCTCTGGATCCAGAAAGGATGGAATGCTGTGAAAAAAAAGGTGAATGCAGAAGTTTTGCCTTCATTTGTGGAGGTAGCGATATTAAGCGCACAAGGTATTGAGTTCTCTGATGATACTTCATTAATGTTTGTAACCTGATAGTTTGTTTATATCTTATTACATGTCCGGACAAATGTAATTTGAATTTGACAACAACAGGTTATGTTTTGCTTCTCTCTCTCTCTCTCTCTCTCTCTCTCTCTCTCTCTCTCTCTCTCTCTCTCTCCTCCTCCCATAAGTATAGTGAAATAAAGCACAAACTCTGTGTGTCTTGCAGCACCATCAACTTCAGCAAGGAACTGCCCTTGGCCCAGGGAATCAAGTTTGAGTGAAGGAATCGTCTGCCTCCACAACACATAGCCAAAGAACAGACAGAAGACACGTTGACAGAGATGATTAGACCTGTTAGAAAATGACTGACGCTTAAATCATGAATTTGTGATGTGCTTTACGAGATTATATCTGGGATTTGTTATTTGTGGGATGTGTGGAGTATATATAATGTGTGGGTAAATGTTATTTTCTCTTAAAGCGAAGTTCCATGTGTCTCCCGCAGAAGCTAAAAGAAAGATTGTCGACCAGGGTGACTATACATAGTCCATGCCGTGCATAAAGTTACAAGAACTCAAAAGTAAAGAGTTAAAAAATCTCTGTTGATCGTAGCATTTCTGTTTAAATGCACAGATCATTTTTTTATATATTATTGATTCAGATCTATATATCTTGAGTATTTCAGTTTAATACTACATTTGTTTTTGACAGTTTTGAACTGATTTTTTCTTTCAAATAATAAAGAATGAAAGCTTTAAAATATGTATCATGTTTATTTTATTCATGGAAAGAAAGTGGATCATAAGTGAACGTGCAACGTGAAGTTTTCAACAGTTCTTGTGTAATTTGGACATGCCTTTCGTACATGAATAAAATGATGAATCTGGGGAAAAGGTGGCAATATATCTGCCATGTGTCTATAAGTGTGGACTCACTTTTATCGGAATTTGGCGTATGTTTCAGTATTATACATGTCTTGACTTCTAAAAGGAATAATCTGAATTTTTTTTTTTCACTTTCTTAGTGTATTTTCTTCTTTTGAGAAAGCAATCAGGTTTTCGGTTTTGCATACCAATTTAAAATCTGTATACAATGCCTTGTGTCAAGTCTTAACATATGATCTGCTGTTGGATTGATTTATGTGTAGCATTATAGAGGTGTGCTGGGTAGGGTTTGCTACAGGAACATTTTGTCATTCAGAGAGAATGGGTATATGGATTAAGACATCACATGCGCAGTGTAAAGTTGGTCAGGGTACAGGGTAGAAAACTAGTCGCTCTTTTGTTATATTCTTTGGGTGTTACAGAGTAGTCCTCTTTTCTTTTTCATGCATATATGAGACGAAGCCATTCAGCATTTATTCCCCATTTGTATGTTTTAAAGGACAACTGTTTTGATTTTGCAGCCTTTGATCTGTTTAATTGTACTTATCAATATATGTAAGCAGAGAGAACAGTCCCTTCATTGTTTGCCATCAAGTGTTAAAATATTTTGGTTTGCAAAGCTGTTAAGTAATGTGGAGGGTCTTCATTGCATTTTGAGACTGTAATGATATTCATCTGTTACATTCACATCTGACAGGAGGAGATAACTGTAAGGAAAAGTGTGCAGAAGTTGAACTAAGAACACAAGTTTGTATATTAAAAAACCTGAAGATTATCACAAAGGAAAGCTGAAGTTTGCTTTGAATTATATTTTGTTGTAACAGGATTCAAAATGTTTGGAGGTAGGTTAAAAAAAAAGATAGAAAACTGGCATGTTTGCTGTGCTGTGGTCATGTCAGACTGTCTTCCTGTTTTTGTGTGTTTTAAAACAGCGTTGTGTCAATGTTGAAACGCCATGAAAATGGACTGTTTGAAGTCGTTGTGCATTTGGTTGTTCGCTGTAATTTGATTCAAAATAAGGGATTTAAGAATGGTGTGAGAATTTACAGTTGCCAGGACAATGACAATTATATTGAAATTAAAAGTGATAAATATAAGTTACCAAGAAATAAAAGCAGTGAATATTTTCAGAATTTGTTCCTTGTGTACTATCACCGGGTTGCAAGCTTGCTCACAGTTGAATACAATTTGTGTTTTATACGGATGGTCCCATGCCTGAGGATGAGGCTGACTCAGTTTGACTTGACAACTGATATTCATTATTGAGCCCAACATGGAGCTTTATAGTGTTTTGTGCATATTTTGTCAAAACCCAACATGGGGCTTTATAGTGTTTTGTGCATATTTTTGTCAAAAACAGTCACCACTAACGTCTAACTTTTTTTGATTCAGCTACCAAGAGACGGCGCACACAATAGAATAACAATCCAAATATTTTTTATAACAGACAGCTTGCATTCAACATTCAGAAAGTAGTTGTGGAAGACAGATAACCACGAAAGCATGGTCCAAATCAAAAGTGATGTGATTTGTTGAAGGACTTTGGCAGACCACACTCACAATTATGAGTTGTCTGGCAAGTCAGCAGGTCTGGTGGCCATCTTGCAATGAGTTGTCTTGTAAGTCATCCGGAGTGGAAACGAAATCATCTGGGATCGGTTAATTCCCAGCAGTGCAGTGTTTCCTCTGGTGGGTTGACTCTTGGCAGCTTAACAATGATGAGTCTTTTTAGCTCTGTGACTGTAGAGTTGGAATGAGCCATGTGTGGGCAACATGCCACAATAGAGGGCAAGGAGGAAGAAAACAAAGGTGTCACATTTCAGGTTTACTGATAAGTTTGACCTGATGAACCTTTTAATAAGAATATTGGCATCAACAAAGTATTGGTGATGACAAACGAGCTGGTTTAGAAAAATTGGAAGGGATGAATCTGTTCCTCTTAATCTTTATCCTGTATCATTTTGTTACAAGCACTCAGAGGATCTGCAGAAAATTGCTTGGCAGCTTCATGCTGCAAGGGATAGTTACATCACCCTAGCATGATGGCACTCCAGCATGTTTTTTGTTGTTGTTTTCTTTTCTTATTTTTTGTGCTGTCCCATCTTCTGTGCCACCTCAGTGGCAGTGCACCCACGCCATTCATTCCAATCAGCCAGTCCACAGCCACAGCTTAAGGGGATGAAACTCAACTGTGTGGTCCCAGTCTTCCCAACAGAGCCCATAACAAACTCAACTCTGGGTAGGAGCCGGTTGAGGCAGAAACATCCCACATGACTCTGATGGGAATCGAACCCGCCACCTCCCAGCTGGGAGTCTGCGACACTAACCACTTTGCCATGGCGGCTGATGCACTCCTGCATGTTTCATCAGCAGTACATTTGGGTGAGCAGTGCAGATCCACAGCATGAACTTGATGGGTTGATGTTTGGGCGACATTCTATTTTCCTTGCAAGTTCTTGTCAGAATTGGTTAAGTAGTTTTTTCGTATAATTTATCTAATGGATAATAGACAAACCAACAGATGCAGGTGAAATATAGCCTTGGTTAGAGGAAAGAGCTCTTTATTCTTACGAGCTAAGAGTTAAGGGATACTGTTCATTCATCAAGTGCTACCTGCCCTCAACATTCACTACATGTACTGGCGTGCTTTAGACACACCAGGGGCTGAAATGTCGGCACAAATTCAAAACCATTTTCTCATTTCTCTCTAAAGTTCATCACCTGGTTCTTGGTGAAATACTGGGCTTCAGTTTCTTCAATGTCCATGAAGAGTTGCTTGCAGAGAGATAACAGGTGAAAATCAGATTGCCCTTCTTACCAATTGCAAGGCCGTTCGTAGAATTTTGCAAATTTTATAGCCCAGCAAATACATGAACTGGATAAATATTGTCTTCAAGGATAAGAGGTCAAAATGGAAAAATTTTCTGGTTATAAATTATTTCAGGCCTTTGCTGCCTCTTCCCTCTTCCTTCTCAAAGTACCAACAAGATGCAAAGCATATAAACGTACTCCCAGTTTATCCTGAATACGTGTGAGAGATTCCATAAAGAGGAAAAACCGTCTTGAGCTGGTGTAACCGTTAGTAAGGGCTATTCTGGTAAACATCGGCCATCATCTATGACCTATAATGAACATGCTTACAAATTTTCAGAACGATCGGGCAAGAGCTTTCTGAGATTTTTCACAAATAAGAAAACCATTATGGGCCGTTAGTAACGGCTACAACGGTAAACTAAAACATCGGGCATCATCCGTGACCCATAATGAACATACCTAAATTTTTTAGAAGATCGGCCCTTCTTTCGAGATATTCTCAAAAATAAAAAAAACCGTTAGGCGTTATAGCCCTTGTAACAGCTATAACGGAAACAAAAAAGTCGGGGATCATCTTGACCCATATTTAAAATACCTACAAAAATTTTTAGAAAAATCGGCCAAGTACTTCTGAGACATTTCCCTAAAAAGAAAAACTGTTTGGGCCGTTTTAGCCGTAATTTAAAGGATATAACGGTAAAATAAAACGCCGGGGGTTTATCCTTCGCCCAAAAGAAAAAGCCTACAAAAATTTTTTTGAAAAAAACGGCCAAGTACTTTTGAGAATTCCCAAAAAAAAGAAAAACCGTTATGGGTTTAACGGTAAATAAAATGGGTATCATCCGTACCCATTTAAAACAACCCCTACAAATTTTCAGAAACATCAGGCATTTTTTCGGACCCATAGAAATAACACAAATTTTCAGAAAAATCGGCCAAGTACTTTCTGAGATATTCCTAAGAAAACAAAAATGCAAACATTTTAAAAGTACTCCCGTTTTTGCTTTTTCCCTGAGATTTCCTTTAAAGAGGAAAACCCCTCTTGGGGTGGTTAACCCTTGGTAATGGTATTTGGTAAACACGGCCACATCTGTGACCCATAATAACAGTTACAAATTTTCAAAAGACGGCCAAAAATTTTTGAGATTTTCCCTAGAGAAGAAAACCCTTATGGGCCGTTAGTAAAGGCTATAACGATAAAATTTTAAAATTTTGGGCATATCCCGGGCCCATATGAACTCCTATAATTTTCAGAAAATTCGGCCCCGTTTTCGAATTTCCATGAAAAAGAAAAACCTGTAGGGCTGTTATACCCGTTAGTAAAGGCTATAATGGTAAATTAAAACATCGGGCATCATCGTGACCCATACTGAACATACCTACAAATTTTCAGAAAGATCGGCCTAGTACTTTCTGAGATTCTATTTTAAAAAAAAAAGGGAAAAAAACCTTTTATGGGTCGTTATGCCGTTAGTAACGGTTATAACGGTAAACTAAAACATCGGGCATCATCTGTGCCCCATAACGAACATACCTACAAATTTTCAGAAAGATCGGCCAGTAGTTTTGTCTGGAGCGAGTGGAAAACACATTTTGCGACGGACGGACGGACACACACACACACACACAACACACACAAAACCCCAGAGCATTTCTTCGTTCCCATTCTAAAGTACTCCTGTTCTAAAAGAACTGGGAGTACAAAAACAGGAATGTCTTCTCATAGGTAGAAGAGCCCATCAGGATTTTACTCTATGTAATGGAACAGGAAGATGTCTCCACGTTCTGATGATTTCCTTACGGGCAGGCTGACAAATTCATTCAGCTTTGCAAAAACACCTCTCTCTCTCTCTCTCTCCTCCTCTCTCTCTCTCTCTCCTCTCTCTCTCTCTTTTCTCTCTCTCTGTCTGTCTGTCGCGCGTGCGCGCGCACAACACCCCACACCCACACACACACACACACACACACACACACACACTCACTCACTCACACACACACACACACACACATACACACACAGAAATCAGTGTGTCCAAAAATTTGTCCCACATAAATGTACACAAAGAATGCTTTCATGATACGACAACCATACTGGATTTAGACAAAGCATGAAAGAATATCCTTTCAACCTGTTTATGGTGAAAGATTCCTTTATCCTCTTCTTCCTCCTGTTTGTCACTGCTGCTTTTGTCGGAAGTGGTGCTGATTGCGGGGGGGGTGAGGAGATGGGGGGGGGGGGGGGGGGGGGGGGTCTGCTTGGTCCTGGGGTTACTCCTCGCTTAGTCTTGTGCTGTTTGCACAAAGGCCACTCCTTTAACACCCATTCTCATCTTTTAAACGGTGAAGAAACTCAATGGTGCATTCCATGTCATGTACCTGTCACTGTGAAACATGTTTTTGAATGTTGGGACTTGCATGAAGTGAGACATAAGCATTTTACAGCCGAGTCCATGAAAACCTTGCTCAGAGATGTCCCACCTGATCTTTGAATTTCTGAAAGAGATTAGCATTTTTCATCTGTTTTAAGATCTTACGGATGAAAGATTTTTAACCAGATTTCTGGTTTGTTTTTTCAGGTGTATTTCAAAGGCTTGTGTAAATGAGGTTTTTGTTGTTGTTGTTGAATGACTTGTGAGTTGCCTTCAGCACGGTGACAGCCCTGATATGGCCCTTTGCAGTCGGCTGGGCTATAAGCAACTTTACCTTACCTTACACGCTTGAAACAACACCTGTGCATATTCCAGTTCTGTGCAAGTCCCTTTGCTTTAAACCGAGATCTTGTGTGTGAATGCATGTAACGTAAATTCCATAGCATCATTCAGTGAACAGCAGGTCATCTTGCTGATAGGACTTGGAACGCACACAAAGTAGAAAACGCATGCGCACTTACTGGTGTCACGTTCACACATTATTCCTGAGCCTGAAGACGGTATATGGCAACTTTTAATGGTGGGATTATCAAGGGGGAAACATCCATGTACACAAAACCCTCACCAGAGCTGAACATGAGAGTTGAAACCTCAGTGTATGGAAGAAAAAAGTGCTGATCCTATTGATCAGGACTCTGGTGTCGCTGCTAGGTCAATGAGGGCTGGGAATGGGGCACGTCTGGAACTGCTCTTGCTGGAGATGGAGTGTGCCAGAGCTGGTGTTGGTGTTGGTGTGGATGGGTTGTGGCAAGAGTTGTTGGTGTGGATGGGTTGTGGCAAGCCCAGTATTGTTGGTGTGGATGGGTGTGGCAAGTCCGGAGTTGGTATGGATGGGTGTGGCAAGTCCGGAGTTGGTATGGATGGGTGTGGCAAGTCCGGAGTTGTTGGTATGGATGGGTTGTGGCAAGTCCGGAGTTGGTATGGATGGGTGTGGCAAGTCCGAGTTGGTATGGATGGGTGTGGCAAGTCCGGAGTTGGTATGGATGGGTGTGGCAAGTCCGGTGTGGTTGGTATGGATGGGTTGTGGCAAGTCCGGAGTTGTTGGTATGGATGGGTTGTGGCAAGTCCGGAGTTGTTGGTATGGATGGGTGTGGCAAGTCCGGAGTTGTTGGTATGGATGGGTTGTGGCAAGTCCGGTGTTGTTGGTATGGATGGGTTGTGGCAAGCCCGGTGTTGTTGGTGTGGATGGGTATGGCAAGTCCTGAGTTGTTGGTATGGATGGGTGTGGCAAGTCCGGAGTTGTTGGTGTGGATGGGTTGTGGTTTGTCTGGTGGTGTTGGTGTGAATGGGATGTGGCAAGTCTGGTGCTGTTGGTATGGATGGGTTGTGGCAAGTCCGGAGTTGTTGGTATGGATGGGTTGTGGCAAGTCCTAAGTTGTTGGTATGGATAGGTTGTGCTTTGTCTGGTGGTGTTGGTGTGGATGGGTTGTGGCAAGTCTGATGTAGTTGGTATGGATGGTTTGTGGCAAGTCTGGAGTTGTTGGTATGAATGGTTTGTGGCAAATCTGGAGTTGTTGGTATGGATGGATGTGGCTTGTCTGGTGGTGATGTTGGTGTGGATGGGTTGTGGCAAGTCTGGTGTTGTTGGTATGGATGTTTGTAGCAAGTCTGGTGTGGCTGTTGTTGGTATGGATGGGTTGTAGCAAGTCTAGTGTGGCTGTTGTTGGTATGGATGGGTTGTAGCAAGTCTGGTGTGGCTGTTGTTGGTATGGATGAGTTGTAGCAAGTCTGGTGTGGCTGTTGTTGGTATGGATGGGTTGTAGCAAGTCTAGTGTGGCTGTTGTTGGTATGGATGGGTTGTAGCAAGTCTGGTGTTGTTGTTGGTGTGGATGGGTTGTAGCAAGTTGGTGTGGCTGTTGTTGGTATGGATGGGTTGTAGCAAGTCTAGTGTGGCTGTTGTTAGTGTGGATGGGTTGTAGCAAGTCTGGTGTTGTTGTTGGTGTGGATGGGTTGTGGCAAATCTGGTGTTGTTGTTGGTGTGGATGGGTTGTGGCAAGTCTGGTGTTGTTATTGGTATGGATGGGTTGTGGCAAGTCTGGTGTTGTTGTTGGTATGGATGGGTTGTAGCAAGTCTGGTGTGGCTGTTGTTGGTATGGATGGGTTGTAGCAAGTCTGGTGTGGTTGTTGTTAGTATGGATGGGTTGCAGCAAGTCTGGTGTTGTTGTTGGTGTGGATGGGTTGTGGCAAGTCTGGATGGGTTGTGGCAAGTTGGTGTTGTTGTTGGTATGGATGGGTTGTGGCTTTTCTGGTGTTGTTGGTATGGATGTTTGTAGCAAGTCTGGTGTGGCTGTTGTTAGTGTGAATGGGTTGTAGCAAGTCTGGTGTGGCTGTTGTTGGTATGGATGGGTTGTAGCAAGTCTAGTGTGGCTGTTGTTAGTGTGGAAGGGTTGTCGCAAGTCTTGTGTGTGTTGTTGGTGTGGATGGGTTGTGGCAAGTCTGGTGTTGTTATTGGTATGGATGGGTTGTGGCAAGTCTGGTGTTGTTAATGGTATGGATGGGTTGTAGCAAGTCTGGTGTGGCTGTTGTTGGTATGGATGGTTGTGCAAGTCTGGTGTGGCTGTTGTTGGTATGGATGGGTTGCAGCAAGTCTGCATGTGTTGCTGTGGTGTGGATGGGTTGTGGCAGTCTGATGGTGTGGCAAGTTGTGTTGTTGTTGGTATGATGGGTTGTGCTTTTCTGGTGTTGTTGGTATGGATGG
>CM031603.1:88994500-88997000 GCA_018398815.1 Conus ventricosus
AAAATATACGCAGGAGACAACACACGCACACACACGCGCGTGTGCTCTCACACACACACACACACACACACACACACACACTCACACACACACACACACACACACACACAACACACACACACACACACATACACAGAGCTGTTTGTGAGGTATAAACATGCGCACCCGCACACACGTTTACATACACTAAAAATTTTCTCTCTCTCTCTCTCTCTCTCTCTCTCTCTCTCTCTCTCACACACACACACACACACACACACACACACACACACACACACACACACACACACACACGCACACACACACACACACACACACACACACACACACACACACACACACACTGTCACATACATAAAACACACACTGTATAACACGTTGAACAGCTCGTTCATAGACGAGCAAATGCGTGCAGGTGACAGATATTGAAAGTCAAGATGAAAGGGGCATGACGTAGTTCGATAGGTACGTGGGTTCCAGAGAGTTGCCAAGACAAAAAGACCAAGTGTGAGGATGGTCTGTCTGACTGGCTTTGGGATTTCCTCTTCTGTCACTTCACGGTTCTGACCCCTCGGTTAGCGTCTTGGACAAGCCTTTCTGCGCTGTCTCCAGGCTGACAGGTCTGAGCGGGCTGCTACAGCTTTCAGGTGTTCTAGTCGATGTTCGAGATCCTCAGATCTTTTTTGTGTGCAGTCTTTACATGCGCGGTTTAGTCTGCTGGCTGACTGTTCAGGTCAAGTGATAACAACAAAGTCTGAACATGAAAATCGCCTGGCTCTGTGGAGGGAAAAAAAAGGAGAAAATTGGAATGTGAAAAAAGATGATTTTCTCCTGATGCATGACTTGTGGACTCCTTGTGTTGCTACGCCATTGGTAGGGCGCTGATTTTGGAGTGAAAACGTCTAGCAGACGACAGGAAAATGAAGGGTCATGTGGATCGTGTTTGCATATAAAAAGAAACGGACATGAAAATCTGCCTCCAAGACTACCTTGAATGAAAAACATGTCCCTAAAAGCTTTTGCTATGAGGACGTAAGACTCAACTATTTTCGAAAATCTGCCTCCAAAGACTACCGTGAATGAAAGACATGTCCTAAAAGCTTTCGCAATGAGGACGTAAAACTCAACTATTCCAAATCTGCCTCAGAGTCGGGTATGGATAGTATTGGTCACAGGCTGGACTAAGCGATGGGTACATTTTGAAACTGGCTGATCTTCGGACAAAAGCCAGGTGCAGTTTTCGTGAGTCATCTTTTATTTTTAATATAATTTTTTTTTTTTAAAAGGTTTGGAGAAACACACTAAAGAGCAGGCTTTCATGTTGGTCTTCTCCAGAAATCTGGTAGTTCTCCGCTGTTCTGTCGTATTCCCGGCGATAAAAAATGCAATGCACTTTGTCGGTGTTGTGCTAAGCTTTGCGACAAGATAAATATCGACGAACGTTTAGAAGGGTGAAGGAGGGCGGAGGCGGTTGGGTCTTCCGATAAAAAATAAACTGGAATAACCGCTTATAGCCTACACGCTCGACCCCAACTAAACTCCTCTCCTCCCCACCCCCTGCCCCACCCGATCTATAATTACCCCAAGGGTGTTTCTAGCCATAGCAATACCAGATTTTGTGCTCAGTGGTTATTTTTAGCATGTGATGGTGAGACTCTCCTTTGTTGACCCTCGCTCGGGGTGGGTGGGGATAAATCTGACCGTTAGAACTTCCAACCCCTGCACACACACACACACACACACACACAACACACAGAAATCAGGGGAGAGAACTCCAGCTTGCTTTTGCCAAGTATTGTCCGCAAATGTTTGTTTTTTTTGTGTTGCCGTTGTTCTTTTTGTACTCCCAGTTAAAGAACAGGGAGTACTTTAGAATGGGAACGAAGAAATGCTGTCTGTGTGTCTGTCTGTGTGTCCGTGGTCAAAATGTGTTCCACTCGCTCCAGACAAAACTAATGGGTCGATCTTTCTGAAAATTTGTAGGTATGTTCATTATGGGTCAAGGATGATGCCAGACGTTTTAGTTTACCGTTACAGCCGTTACTAACGGCTGTAACGGCCTGTAACGCTTTTTCTTCTTTATGGAATATCTCCGAAAGTACTTGGCCGATCTTTGTGAAAATTAGCAGGTATGTTCATTATGGGTCACGGATGATGCCCGATGTTTTAGTTTACCCCGTTACAGCCGTTACTAACGGCTGTAACAGCCTGTAACGGTTTTTCTTCTTTTTTAGAAAATATTAAAAAGTACTTGGCCGATCTTCCTGAAAATTTGTAGAAATATTCCTTATGGGTCACAGATGATACCCGATGTTTTAGTTTACCGTTACAGCCGTTACTAACGGCTGTAACGGCCTGTAACGCTTTTTCTTCTTTATGGAATATCTCCGAAAGTACTTGGACGATCTTTGGGAAAATTAGCAGGTATGTTCATTATGGGTCTCGGATGCTGCCCGATGTTTTAGTTTACCCGTTATAGCCGTTACTAACGGCTGTAACG
>CM031603.1:88999500-89007000 GCA_018398815.1 Conus ventricosus
TGACACTTTAGGGTGCCAGGTCGCATCCAGGTCATGACACTTTAGAGTGCCAGGTCGCATCCAGGTCATGACACGTTAAGGTGCCAGGTCGCATCCAGGTCATGACACGTCAGGGTGTCAGGTCGCATCCAGGTCATGCCACTTTAGGGTGTCAGGTCGCATCCTGGTCATGACACTCTAGGATGTCAGGTCGCATCCAGGTCATGACACTTTGGGGTGCCAGGTGGCATCCAGGTCATGACATTTAGGGTGCCAGGTCGCATCCAGGTCATGACACTTTAGGGTGCCAGGTCGCATCCAGGTCATGACACTTTAGGGTGCCAGGTCGCATCCAGGTCATGACACTTTAGGATGCCAGGTCGCATCCAGGTCATGACACTTTAGGGTGCCAGGTCGCATCCAGGTCATGACACTTTAGGGTGCCAGGTCGCATCCAGGTCATGACACTTTAGAGTGCCAGGTCGCATCCAGGTCATGACACTTTAGGGTGCCAGGTGGCATCCAGGTCATGACACTTTAGAATGTCAGGTCGCATCCAGGTCATGACACTTTAGGGTGCCAGGTCGCATCCAGGTCATGACACTTTAGAGTGCCAGGTCGCATCCAGGTCATGACACTTTAAGGTGCCAGGTCGCATCCAGGTCATGACACGTCAGGGTGTCAGGTCGCATCCAGGTCATGACACTTTAGGGTGCCAGGTCGCATCCAGGTCATGACACTTTAGGGTGCCAGGTCGCATCCAGGTCATGACACTTTAGGGTGACAGGTCGCATCCAGGTCATGACACTTTAGGGTGCCAGGTCGCATCCAGGTCATGACACTTTAGGGTGCCAGGTCGCATCCAGGTCATGACACTTTAGGGTGCCAGGTCGCATCCAGGTCATGACGCCGGCCGGGATGCCCTTCTTCGGCTGTCAGAAATGTTTTTTTGATGCTGCGATCATTTGAACCGCGGGCGTGCCGATGTGCCACGACTGTCTCTTTGTTTGTTTGTCTGTCTGTCTGTCTCAGATTTGATTATTACTTTTGTTTATACACTCCTTCATGAAGGGCAATGGCCTACACATGAATAAACTATCCGTGTCCGCATCTCTCTGTGTGTCTGTCTGTCTGTGTGTGTGTCTGCTCTCTCTCTCTCTCTCTCTCTCTCTCTCTCTCTCTCTCTCTCCTCTCTCTCTCTCCTCTCTCTCTCTCTCTCTCTCCATGTGAAGCGTACGTTGTATGTGAAGAAAATGTCTCCGCTTGTTTGCGGTTTGCTGGTTCTGCCAGTGTACATATGTGTAGGTACGTGAGCAAACAAACACGCTCGCACGCACACACTCGCACATGTAAACATGCAGATACACACGCGCAGACGACACGCACAGATATCACATATGCGTATGCAATCGCTCAGCCACGCTCTCTCTCTCTCTCTCTCTCTCTCTCTCTCTCTCTCTCTCTCTCTCTCTCTCTCTCTCTCTCTCTCTCTCTCCTCTCTCACTCACTCTCTCTCTCTCTCTCTCTCTCTCTCTCTCTCTCACTCACACACACACACACACACACACACACACACACACACACACACACACACACACACACACACATACGCGCGCGAGCGCGCACGCACGCACATATGCACACACACACACACACACACACACACACACACACACACACACACACACACACACACACACACACACACATACGCGCGCGAGCGCGCACGCACGCACATATGCACGCACGCACACGCACACACACACACACACACACACCACACACACACACACACACACACACACACACATACGCACGCGCGCGAAAGATCAATGTTTAGATCCGTTCTTAACTTTCCTAAATGAGACGTAGCTATTTCTTCCATGCCATTTACAGGCTAAAAGCCTCTGTGTCAGAACTGTTGTTACGTCTTGTCGACTGTGGTGAAAAAACAGAGTTAATTTTTAATCTACAGTATAATTATACATATTAAAAAAAAAAAGACAATGCAAAAAAGTGTTTCCACTACCGTAAGATCACACCTCCAAAACATCTGTTCTAATTATTTCAGAGTGTAGCAGATGATTCACTGCTTAGAAGAAACCAGCAAACAGGTGTCTCCGTTGTGACACCAGCGCTGTAAATGCTGTAAAATCGTACAAATTGTAAATTGTAAAATCGTAAATCTTATTAGCTAGACAAAAATCGATCCATTTCTTTTTAAACCTCAGAACTTCTAGCAGTTCCTAAGGATTTATAAGCTTACTGTGTAACGGAGCCTCCTTTTCCAATCTTTCATTTTTCGTTCTATTTGTTATATGTGTTTTGCGATTCAAAAGCCAAGCAAAAATCTAATAACATAACAAAAGTACGCCCGACTGAACATAAGATGATACTAATGGGGACAAGTGTTACTTTTTGTGGGTGCCCTCTCAATTATTCTTTGTGTTTGTTTGTTTGTTGTTTTTGTTGTTGTTGTGGTGAATGGGCGTACAGAAAGGCCCAAAAGAGGGCAGATAATTCAAGTGGTGAAATAGAGTTGAAATATCCACTCTTTGCCTAAGAAATGTGCAGTTTATTGACAAGGCATCATGGGAGCGAGTTAAGAAAATTCGACGCGTGTACAGACACAGTTCCAGCAAAATTTTCTGCCAATATATTTGGTTCTATACCATCTCAGTCGCACCGGAACTGACGAAATTTAGATAGATGATATCGCATGCTTACAGGTTTAAATTAGATTAGTTTAAAACGAAATTTAGCAAAAACGTGCTGCTGTAGAGAAAAAACAAAACAAAACAACAACAAAACAGTTTCCCACACATATTTTGATTGTGTTATTGGGAAATCGTGTCTGTCAAAATTTATCAGAAGATTTTATTTCTAACAAACTCACTGATAATTTGGCTGTAGTGCTTTAAAATCTGTGAACGCTTAGGCCTACTTCTTAATTCAATTGAACATTTGCTTTGAATTAATTGTGTATGTCATGCGTTGATGTGTTGTTGTTTTTTCTGTTTCATTTTAGAATCTACTGTACTTATATTTCCCTTCATTATTATCCAACACACCAACACTTTTCCCCTCGTGTGTGTGTGTGTGTTTGGTTGTTGTTGTTGTTAGGGGGGTGGGAGTGGAGATGTTGACGTGAAATTAAAGTACACACATCCCCATACACACACACACACGATTTACACCTGGGTCTAAACCGAAGAGCCGGAGGCGCATCCGGCTGACCCCATTCCAACCCGACCCTCCTGGATGACTGGGCGCCTCAAGGGCATGTCACATCACCCTGTGATGGATGTGCAACCACATAGCTAGGCCCTATGGCACACCGGAACGCATCAGGAAGGGAGATCACTACCAACGAGTTCGGAAAAAGTCGGTGTGAGCAGGAGTCAAGAAAATAAAATTATCCTCTTTTTTCTCTTCTTCTTTTTTCTTCCTTTTTTTTCTTTTCCTTTAAAAACAAAAACAAAGATGTTACAGGGAGACGAACTCTGAATTTCATTCATCTTGGCGACAGGATTGAAGATCTGACGCGGCCAATTAAAATTGTCCGCAGAAGAACTCCAACTGGAATTACCACTCTTGTCTTTCATGAATTGGAGAGGCTCTTTACTGACGAATTAAGCGTTAAATAAGTTTATTGTTAAGGTTGGTTGCAAAGTGAGACGACCGCAGGCGGAAATTTAAACTAATCTTAAAAAGCGTTTGTGTGGCGGAATTATTGCAAACACTTTTTCAGAGTTATTTTAAAGGTGCTGTGAAAAGGAGTTCATTTGTGAACATTTTTCTGTTTTTGTCTCATTGTGACTAGTACTGATTTCAGGTGTTGTTTTTTTTTGTTTTTTGTTGTTGAGTAAAGCGGTGTATGATTCACTTCACTCAATTTTATGATATCCTTGACATTTTCTTGCAATACTTTCCCCAGTGTTTCCCCCCCCCCCCCCCCCCCTGTTATTTGTTTAGAAAAAAAAACCCGGTTATGTCAGTGTTAGCCTACTTGTGTTGATCGCAGATCACAGGAGGATTTCAGAGATCAGGAACTGAAAAGAATGAAGGACCTAGAACTGAACTTTGTTGAAGATCTAAAGACAAGTTCCAGCAGCTATCACTATGGCAACACAGAAGACTCGGTTAACTGTTCCTCCAGCCACACACCGGAACCCGTTAATAACAGCCTTCCTTTTCAATGTCCTTACAAGGAATTATCAAGGACTGGAACGAACTGTTTTGGAAAACTGAGGCCGAGACCTTTATCAAACCCTTGATGACAGGGGCTTCAACCCCTCCGCGACTTTGTCTTTACAGATTCCTCTGTAAGCTGTATCAATTATACCAGCCGCCGTGGCGAAGTGGTGAGCGTCACGAAATCCCTGCTAGGAGGTCGTTGGTTCGTTTTCCATCAGAGCCGTTTATTCGAGGGATTTTTTTTTTCTGTCCTGACTGGCTCCTACTCAGAGTTGAATTTGCCATCGACTCAGCTGGGAAGACTAGGACCACACTGTCGAGTTTCATCCACATAATAGATGCGTCTCTAAGAGTACCGAGTGGTTCGAAATTTTTGACAATCCCTTCTGCTCGGTGCATATGTCTCAGATTGTTGGATCAGAACAGGCACCACTGAACACCACTGAAGTGACTCGGAAGCAGTGCAGTAGCCTCATGACAACTTGATATTGGCTGCTGCCTGTGGATCGCCGGTGCCGGAGCTGTGGCGGGACAAACCAGGCTGTGGCTGTGGACGGGGATTCGGAATGGGCGGCGTGGGTGCACTGCCTCTGAGGTGGCACAGAAGATGGGGCAGGAAGAAAAATCAACAATGGCCGTCACTTAAAAAAGGAAAACATAGTATTAAAGTGAAGTGTTTTATCGAAAATCAAATCGACCACGTCTGCATTTCCAAGAAATTCAGATGGTCGCTGCAGGATGTTAGAGTGAGGAGAGGGGCAGACGTTAGCATCAGACCATCACCTTCTGACAGCAAAAATAAAGCTAAAGTTGAAGAAGAACCCAGTGAAACCAACAGGAAAAAGAGAAAAGTTCAATGTAGGGCTACCTCGAGAACAGAGACTCATTCCCACTGTCCCTAAAGAATAGATTCCAAACCCTACAAGACCTACACACAGAAGATGCAGACATAGGCACCCATTGGACAGAAACAAAAGAAGCCTTTTTATCAACATGCAAAGAGGTTCTTGGATAAAAAAAAAGAAACATCACAAAGATTGGGTCACAGCAGAAACCCTGGAGAAAATCGACAAACAAAAACAGAAGAAAGAACAAGTCAACAGGAACAGAACAAGAGCAGAGAAAGCAGCAGCCCACGCAGACCACAACGAAGCCCACAAGGAAGTGAGACGGAGTGTGAAAAGAGACAAGAAAACGTATATTGACCAGCTTGCAGAAGAAGCAGAACAGGCTGCCAACAGCAGAAACATGAAAGTGGTCTACGATACGACCAAGAAACTCGCAGGAAAGTTTTCCAAGCCAGAGAGACCCATTCAAAACAAACAGGGAGAGACTATTACACACCAAGGGGGACAACTCAACAGATGGGCGGAGCACTTCGAAGAGTTACTGAACAGACCAGCACCACAAGACGCTCCACATATCCCAGCGGCAGAAATGGATCTGCCGATCAATTGTGATCCACCAACCAGGGGAGAAATCGTCAGTGCTATCAAGAAAATGAAGAATGGAAAGGCAAGCAGGCCCAGACGCAATTCCAGCAGAAGCACTAAAAGCTGACATCGACACTACAGCAGACATTCTTCAACTACTTTTTGAGAAGATATGGACATACGAAGAGGTCCCTACAGACTGAAAAGACGGACACATCATTAAATTGCCAAAGAAGGGAGATCTCAGCAACTGCGGAAACTATAGAGGCATCACTCTCCTGTCAGTACCAGGCAAGGTCTTCAGCAGGATTCTTTTAGAGAGAATGAAGGATGAAGTAGACAAAACACTTAAAAGGGACCAACAAGCAGGCTTCCAGACAGATCGCTCCTATGCAGACCAGATTGCCACGCTAAGGATCATCATGGGACAAACTTTAGAATGGAACACTTCACTCTACATAAATTTTGTGGACTTTCAGAAAGCCATCGACAGCTTGCACAGAGACAGCTTGTGGCAACTTCTACGGCACTATGGTGTACCAGCAAAGATCACTAATTTGATTCAGGAATCCTATGAAGGAACAGTGTGCCAGGTGGTTCACGCAGGACAGACAATACGTCGATTTGAGGTGAAGACCAGAGTCCGTCAGGGTTGCCTCCTCTCACCATTCCTGTTCCTTCTAACCATTGACTGGGAGATGAAGAGGACGACAGAAGAAAAGAGGAATGGCTTACAGTGGACACTCTGGACCCAGCTCGACGACTGGACTTCGCGGACGATCTGGCCCTGCTGTCCCATACCAGACAACAGATGCAGGACAAAACATCAGACCTGTCAATCTTTGCAGCAAAGGTCGGCCTTACCACCCACCCACAGAAAACCCAAATATTGAAAATTAACCCAGGCAGTCCAGAATCCTGTGATGCTAGATGGAGCCCCACTGGAAGAAGTCAGCAGCTTCACCTATCTGGGCAGTGTAGTCAACCAGCAAGGGGGAACTGATGCCTACGTGAAAACCAGAATAGGGAAAGCAGCCTTCATCGCTCTGAAAAAACATCTGGAAATCTCGACTAATCACCACCAGGACGAAAATCCGCCTCTTGAGTTCAAACGTCAAATCTGTCATCTTATATGGATCAGAGACCTGGCGAACCTGACCTGGAATCCCCAAGGCAAAAGGAAGCGAGGAAGACCAAGAAACACCTGGAGGCGGGAACCTGGAGGCGGACACCAGGCAGATGGGTTACAGCTGGGGCGAATTAGAAAAATTTGCCCAGGACCGTAGTCGTTGGCGAGCTGTTGTTGATGGCCTATGCTCTGGCAAGAGCAATTGGCCTAAGTAAGTAGTAAGTAAGAAAGGTTTTAAACATGGAAACAAATGCTGGTACTCGCAGTTCCAAAATTGTAAGATATGAGCTGAGAAACGCAAGCGCATTCTCGGATGGGCCATAGTGTTAATTTTCGGAAGAGAAGGCCATGGTAAATTGAATAGAAGGCTTTCTTAACACTGATGCTGTTAGACCAACTGTCAACCAGATTGATCGACGCTGTGTGCCTAAATGTGTTTTGTTGAAAGCCACCCAGTCAGGGATATATCTAAATCAGTAGTTCAGAATGTTTCTGTTGAGAGAGAGACGGAGACGGAGACGATGATGATGATGATGATGATGATGATGGTGATGATGATGATGATGATGATGATGATGATGATGATTTCCAAGGATAACAGATAAGCAAACACATGCTTTTTTTTAATCCGCCCCTTGCCCCGTTAAAGGACTAAGTATGACTCGAGAGTAAGAGAGAGAGAGGAGGGGGGGGGGGGGGGGGGGGGGACACATCGGACCAGTAGGCTCCACGGTATGCTTAAAGGATTTAGTGTCACCGACG
>CM031603.1:89012000-89027000 GCA_018398815.1 Conus ventricosus
CTGTGTAGGGTTATCCGTTTTTAATACTAATTTACAAAACTTACTTGTCTTTTAAAAACTAAGTTATATTTTTGACATAAAATCCGCACACTATTCTGACTAATTTCTACCTACAAAACTATGTGTAACAGACAGGCTGACACGAGGCTGAAACCTGATCGCTTAATTTACGGCTGGCGCAGAACAGCGACCTTCGTTCACACAGCGCACGGCCTGCTTACAAACTGCGACCAAAAAATCAATAAAGCACACCTGGCGGCGCGTAGCGAATGTTCTAGACTGTCACGTGTCACTCCCACTTTGTGGCCGCCACGTCAGCAAGACCGGTTTGTATTGTCATTTTACTTGGCGGCGTTGGGCTGTGAAGGTGTGTGTGTTGTAGTGAGAAGATATTTACCGGGTTTTGTGCAGGTTGGTTTTGTTTATATAACATTTTGGTCATGGCAGAACAAAGACAGTGGGAGATTTCTAAGCTGACAATACTTGACGAGCATGTTGAGTACCATGCACAATTTCTTAGTGCTTTGGATGAGTTGAGAGCGGCAGGCCCTTCATATTCTCGCAAACTAAGAGAGATTGCTCGTTTGTTGAATCCATATGCTAAAAGGTTTTCTACAGTCAGTCTTTCTTTCATAGAAGTCTACTCTATGAGGAAGGATTTGTATTTAATGTTTTCAAGCAGTGAGGAGATTAGAAATTATTGGACTACTCCCGTACAAGAACCAATGCAACTCCAAACACACTCCTCTCAAAGTCCGCAGCAGTGAGAGAGAACTAGCGCTCCACCCTAGAGCGGCCAAAGGTCACAGTGGCAAGCCGTTTCTTCAGCGCTCCACCCTAGAGCGGTCAAAGGTCACAGTGGCAAGCCGTTTCTTCAGCGCTCCACCCTAGAGCGGTCAAAGGTCACAGTGGCAAGCCGTTTCTTCAGCGCTCCACCCTAGAGCGGTCAAAGGTTATCAGCAGTGAGATCAGACTTTTTTTGCTGCTTCGTCGCTTTGCTGTCTACGCTTCACTTCACATACAAAGGCTGTCTATTTAGACGGTCGCTGGGTGTTCTTTATACAATTGTCTTGTTTTATTCAATCAGGCTTTTGTTAAATGCACTTGCTGGCTGCTTTGAACTTGCAACAAAAGAGCCAATGCATCACAAAAAACGCAAGCACTGTCTTGCACCAAGTGGTGTTACACATGACAAATAATAAAGCTCTGTGTACACCACACACACTCCCACCCCCAAGTCACCCCAAGTTCTTAATTAAGTTTTTAATTAAGTCACCCCAAGTTCTTAATTAAAAACTTAATTAAGAACTTAATTAAGTTTTAATTAAGTTACTTCAAGTTCTTAATAAGTTCTTGATTAAGTTCTTAATTAAGTTCTTGATTAAGTTACCTCAAGATTGTAATTAAGTCGTCCTTTAAGTACAACTAAGTTCTTATTCAAGTTATCTTATAATTATCAAAAAAATACAATCTATGTTTTTATCTTAAATAGTAGATGTCTAATATAGTACACACACGCCTCAAAAAAACGCGTCATCGTTGAGGGTGTCTTGCTTAACGCCTTGGCGTGAGATTGGTTAGCATAGATCTTAATGAAGTTCTTACATCCGAAGCAACCGCATTGATTACAATTCTGGTCTATGGAAATGTCTTTTATAGACTCCATGTCTTTATTTATTGACACCATCATTTTATAATACGCCATGTTCTATTTTTATTAAAAAAATTTAAATTTAAGTTCTTAAATAATTATTCCATCTGAAATGGATCAAAATGATCTTTTGTTATTGGCGGTGCTGGCGTGCTGTTGTTTTTTGTATTTAGCGGTTCAGATTTTTTTGATTGCTTTTGTTTCGGCTGCCATTGTTTATATATTTTATAACAGTAATAACCACCCCCAGCAGCAGCAAGGGCGCCAAAAATGGCAACAGTTTTAGTTCAATATTCCATGAAGACTTTGGCGCTGTAGGTCTTGAATCACATGGAGTTTTTTATAGCTGGCATTGAATCAACTTGTTCTGGCGTTGGCGGTGTTATGTTTTCATTATGAGTTATATTCTGTAACATTAATTTTTTTTGTCTGTTCCACTCTGCTAATTTTCTTCCTGCTTTAACACGCCCAGGATAAGGATGCTTTTCACTGGTCTCCACCAGATTCAGTGTTTTCTGCTGATTTTCTGGCTTGGTTACTTTCTCCACCTGATTCAGCGTTTTCTGATTCTGCTGATTTTCTGGCTCGGTCATTTTGAAGGGAAATAAAATCTATATGATTAAAAGTTATTAATCCCATGATTAATGGCGATAACAATGTTCCAAATCTGTAGTATAGATCACATCCTAGAGACTCTAATGACTTTTGTTAAAACTGGATCTTGCGTTAAATCATACGTAAGATCTTGTTCAGAATCAATGGGAGCAAATCTACTGACTAGTTTAGTGTACAAACTAAGAACCGTTTGCCCCACACTTTTCACCATTCTAGACCCCAGCTGCGCTTCATACCTGTTATGATACTTTATAATGTCTTGCGGCGACATCTGTTGAATCTGTTCTATGCTGAATTCAGTTCCGAGGAACTGTTTTGTTTTCCCACATGCTGCCAAAGAATACAGCCTTTCCTTTTTGGGCATAATAGCTTGGTCATCAACTTGGTCATTCATAAGTTCAGGAAGGTTTAGGCTGCCTTGTAGCTGTAGTAGATCATCACTGTTCATGTTTTTTATTAATTATAATTATTTTATTTTCTAAAAATGAGCACCGAAAAAACTGTTGCCAACCTTGTATACCATTCTGCTGTTATTGGAGGTCTAAGTGTAGGATACTCAATGCTTGGTAAAAGCTTGTTAAGAATTAAACCAGCAGATCTTGGCAAACTAGACTTTGAGGATTCAGCAAAGCTAATTGCTATCATTGCAGCTTCGTTTGCCACGAAAGATTTTCTAGTCAAGCAAGGAATAATTCCAGACAGTATAAATATGTAAATAAAAAAATACATTTATAAAAATGGCTTCACTCGTAATGATGATAGGCGGCGCTGTGGTGAATGCGCTCGCTTTTAGCGGTAGTAATTACGCATTTAGTAAACTACGGGATGAAGGCGAGAGAAAAAGACATAACAAAGCTGTGGAGCAACTAGCTGCAGCACAAGATCGCTATGAAAAGCAGAGAATTGAGCAGTTAGATTTTATTAATAACACACTGAAAAAACAGGGGCATGCAGCTTACACATTTAAAGATGTTGACCAGGCAATAAAAGAATATTATCTTGTAACAGGCAAACCAATCGAAACATTGCCCCCACCAAAATTCAGTGACTTTTATCAACCATCAGAAAAACAAAAGATGCAAGAAATCGGGTTTATTGTCTTTGGCATGACCGTTGTGTATTTTTGTTGCGCATAATATTGGCTGAATAAAAATGAACAAAATCTATATTCACCAAAAGGATATTGGAAGGGAATCACGGCAATTAAAAAGCTAAGCCAAGCAGCGGGAGTCAGTGAACAAACAGCAAAAGAATGGTTATCTAAACAAGCGATTTGGCAAATTTATTTACCTGCACCCAAACGAATACAGAGACCACACTTTGTGAATACAATACCGAACGACACCCATCAAATGGATCTTCTATATTTACCCTCTGATACGATTAGACGAAAAAGATTTAAGTACGCACTCACAGTCATTGACATAGCTTCAAGATACAAAGATGCGGAACCATTAACACAAAAGAGTGCTTCTGCTGTTGCTGTTGCCATACAACTGATATATCAACGAGGCCCTTTAACTTATCCTCGCATGATTCAAGTCGATGATGGAAAAGAATTTAAAGGGCAAGTGAATCAATTATTGTTGAAAACATAGAGTTACCATTAGAAGAGGCATTCCGGGAGTTCACAGATCACAGGCTTTAGTTGAAAACTTTAACAAACAGTTAGCTGAAAGACTTTTTTCCTATCAGTATCATAGAGAGCTTATTGACAATTCTCGCAACACAGAATGGGTTAGAAGACTGCCCTCAGTTTTGCGCGCAATGAATAATGAAGAATTTAAAGGGCTAAAACCAGTACAAGCAATCAAAAAACAAACAATAGATGTTTTTGAAGGAGGTTCCCGTACAACCCCCAAACTTTTACCATTTGGCTTGAAAGAAAGGTACTTTATTTACCGGGGGGGAAGCAGAAGGGGACACTCGCATGGGGCAACAGATCCATTTTGGGAAAGTGTTGATCTTAAAATAAAAAAAATTGAAAAAATGAATCCGCCCGTGTATTATTTACGAAAACTGACAAAACCCCAAAAAAACCCAGCCCTAAAAGATTTTTTTTGAAAGGGAAAGAACTGCAAAAACCCCACCAGACACGTTTTTTTAAATTTAAATTTACGTAAATTTTTTGATTTTAAAAAGGGAAAGCTCAGGGAAAGGGCAGAACGAAACAAGAAGGGTAAAGGAAAGACCTTGAAAATGATGGGGAATCATTTCAGGGTTTTTTTAATGTTTTAAAGGGAAAACATTTTGGGGGATTAACAATGCTGCAAAATCATCCAGATCACCTCCCAACTCAAACCCCCAAATTGGGAAAAAGATATTTTGAAATAATAAAAAAAATTCAAACGCTTAAGCAAAATGAGAAAAAGATTTAAATGAAATTTGATGAAGTATGATTGTCTTTTAAAAAAAAGTTGATGAAAAAAATAAACCCCCCCGTTTTATGCGGTCCTCCAATGCCCCATTTTCATATAAAAAACCCGGATTAAAAAACACAGTTTTGTGTTTGTTCATTAAAGCTTCTTTGTTACAACCCTTTTGTTGATCTCATGAGATTGATCGCGTTTTACGTTGCATGAGAAAGTTTTTGTCAAAAAATGCTTCTTGTAGTTGTCATGTGAAGTTTCTGCACAACACTGCGAGATATTTTTTTGCTTTCTTAATGGTTTTTTCCGGTCGAATAGTACATTTCGACCTTTTTAAAACCAAAAAACTCCTTAACACCCTCCCGGTAATTTTTCCTTCATCTTTCCTAAAACCCTTTATTAAAAGATGATGTAAAGGCGAAACTTTGGGTTATCAATGTATAACCACCCCCATGTCCTTTAGCTACTTCAAAATTTCCCTGCTTTATAGATGTTTCGTAGGGGGGAATCTATAACAAAACTGTCTTTCTGTGAAAAAACTCTGGACTCAGGATACGAGGGTTAAAATAGTCATAAAAAAAATTCTAAAACAAAAAACTTGATAATTCTAAAACAGTAAACCAAAAAATACAGGTTTGTCAATTTGACTTTCTTTTTTTTTCTTTATTTACCAAAAAGTGTCATGAAACTCTGAAGCCCTGATAATTTGGTTTGAAGTCGCTTAAATTGCTTGTTCTCTTTGGTACCAATCAACATCTTTTTGGGTTGTGCGGTTCCCATATCTTTTTCCAAAAAAAGTGTTTTTCATCAAAATTGAAAAAGTTTTTTCCGAAGCATCTGTGATTTAGTTCTAAGATCATGCTTCATGAGTATGGTTTTAGAACTGTTCTTGATCAAAAGCAATTATACGATGAATGCTGTAACTTCAACCCCTGCCAAAAATAAAATTGCAGAAGCCCTTAATGACAGACAAAAATTTTTTTTTTTCCCCTAAAAATTTGGGCCCCAAGTTTAGGGGGTTTCGTTTTCGCCATCTTGGGACTTTCTGCCAAAAGGGGAGTCATTTGCGGGCAGGAGTTCTTTAAGGAATTCTAAGTCAACTTCTGAAGGGTAACCCAGGGTTGGCCCCGGGCTTTAAAAACGGTTAAAACCCATTTTAAAACCCTTTGTTTTTTTTTGGTTTGGTCTTCTTGTACATCTTGAAGTTCCCGAAAAAGGAATTTGTTTTGGCCGCCTTTGCCCAACCATAAAATTTTTTGCATCTAAATACATAAGAAGTTGCCCTTTTCCCCCCTGGGATCAAAAACCATCTAGGAATTTGTTGTTTGCTTCCCATAATGATCGACCCATACAAATTTTCCTCCCCCGCAATCCTTTTTCCCAATCATCTAAAATAAATGGTAGGTCAGAAAATAAATAAACCTGTACTTCCGAAAACTTTAAAAAAAGCACCCCAACCCCATCCCGGGGGGCAGAAATTAATGCCGGGACCGGGGCGGTAATTTTTTCTTGCGGGTTTTTCCCAAAAATTTTTCCAAAGACGCCCCCAACAAAAATGTATCTCCCCAAAAAGTAGGAGTCATGATAGTCTCCCTCGTTTTACACTCAAATTCGCCACCCCAACTTGAGCATGCTGGAATCAAATCACGGGATGCCTTCCAAAAAAGACAAAAAAGAACGCCCCAAATGGGAGAAGTGTGGTCTTCGTCCCCCCTTTTCCCCAACCCCTGCATGAACCCAAAGGGGTAAACGCCCTTTAAAACGAATTTGGGGTTTCAAAATATTCTTCCGTTATTGGGCAGATTTAAAAAAGGGCATACCGTACCAAAGATCCCCCATAAATGTGCTGCATAAGCCGTAGAAAAACATTTTTTTTAAAAGTGAAACAAAAAGAACTTTTCGATGAGTGCAATGCATGACCCCTTTAAAAGGGCGTCGTCTCCCTGTTTTCCATTAAAAGATGGGGAGCGAAAACCTTGGGCAATTTAAAAAAAAAACCCGGCATTTTCCCATGCCCAAAGGATCAAATTTAAATTTTTAAGATTGCTTTTACTGGGGCGCCCCCTCCTCAAAAAACTTCCCCGCAAAATTTATCATGGCTCTTCTCGCGGGGCCCGCCAAGCCCCCCTTTTGGATTTCCCTTCTTCACGGGAGTTTAAAACCACAAATCCCCCATGAGTGGCTGATAAAAAACTTTTGTTTCTTTAGGCATCATCATAAACCCAAAAAATTTCAGATTATTAGAACAGAAAATTAAAACGCATTTGCGGCATCCCTTCTAAAAAAAAATTTCCCAGCAAAAAGACCCCTCTAAAAATTCTGGTTCTGAAGGGAACCACCCCGACCTAACAAAAATGAAGGCAAAAGAAAAAAACGGAAAAAATTAAATCACAAAGGCTGTTTTAGGAAGTCTCTGGGGGTTGGCCCTTCATAAGGAACAAAAACCCGGACTCGAACCCTGCGAAAACAACAAAGGACTTTTTTGGCAGTTTTTTCCATTTTTAAAACTAACTTTAGATCCGGGGGGCCCGAATATTCTGTAAAAACATCAATTTGGGGCCGATCCCAATGTTTCTTATGTTCGCTTCCCTTTTTGAACAATGCATTCTTTTTAAAAAACCTTTTTTCTGCGAATTTTGGGGAAAAAGGGCCTGCTTTGAAGTATGCCGCAAAAAACTCCTCATTTGTGCGTTTTAATGGAATGGGGTACCCTGCGGGGGAAAGCATCACATAACCCAACATGATTTTTTCGGGCTCCCAACTTTGGACTGTTTTTGGACATTTTAAATGGGCTGTAGATTTTTTCCCCAAACCATCCCATTTTTAACAGGACAGTTTTGTTTTTTTTGGGTTCTTCAAACTGATCAATTTTGGTCTACACTAAGGGAAAAGGGAAATTTCCCCACAAAATTTTGAGATCATTCTGTAAGGTTCATATTTTAACACTCTCTCTGCTTTTTTTTGCGGATATAATGCAGCCTTCCCAAGAACACACCACATAAAACATTTGTTTTTCTGAAAATTCTTTGTTTAAAATTTCTTTTTTTTTGCAACTAATGCGGGGGGTAGTAAAAAAAAGGGCCTACCAACAATGGGCGCATATTTAAGCCTTTTTAAATTTCTGATCTCTAAGATTCGCCCCGACCAACCAGAGCCTTTTTTTTGGGGCTTCTTACAGCGGGCCACAAAAACTGTGTAACCCTTCGCTCCCCAAACCCGGGTTTTTAATCTTTTACAAAAAGGGAATTAGCCCTGTTTTTTTAAAGTCGAAAACCCGATTTCTAATTTTCTTCATTTATTGTTCCCAAGCAAAAAAAACAGCTAACTTTAATTTTAAAACTGGGGGGTCTATTGTTAGTTTGCCGGAACTTGAGAAAAGAGCCAACATTTGGGCCTGAAACTTTTTTTGGGTCAATGACTTCTAAATTTCAATAAAAATTCCTGCTCTTGAAAAAACGCTCCCACTCAAGCATTCCTTTCAAAAAATTCGCCGGGTCCTTCTATATTTTAATCCACCCTGAGTTTCTTTTCTAACTAAAAATTTAAAATTTTAAAAAATTTAAAAAAAAAAAAATTAATCAGAATCAATATCAACGGTCTTTTTTGTGTTTGGACTCATAAACTAAAGTATAAACCCCCCTTTGGGGGCGTTTTTATTGGGGACCCTTTTTAAGAACAGAGTTTAATTTTTCTTTTACTTTTTTTTAAAAGAAACCCTTTTTTTTTATCTGCTCGGCGTCTGGCTGTTGAGAAAAACTTTTTCCCTGGGCCTTTTCCCTTTGAAGATAAAACCCCTTTTTGTTTTTTGTAGCCCATCAAAACGGACCTGAAAACGTTTTAAATTTTTTTCCCATTCCTGATGTTTGAGTCAACAAGGCTTTTTTTAAAGGGGCTTTTGGGAACAAAACAAAATTTTAGCCTTTAATTATTGAACCATAGCTTTTTGGGGTTTTTTGGGGAAATTTTAAATTTTTTTAAAATTTTAGCACACACCAAAAAGCAAATGAACAAAAAACCAAGAGCAAAAGAAAAACCCCCGCCAGGGGTTAAAGCCGCGGGTGCGCCTATGCCCGAGCCTAAGGGGGCCAACACTTTTTTCCCTGCGATAGAGAAATTTAATGTCGATGCCCCCTATTAACATAAGTAACAAAAAAAAAGGGCAGCAGAAACCTTCTTTGGGTTTTGCTGTATTTGAAAGGTCTTCAAAAATTTTTGTTGCATTGGTAATGTTTGTTTAATCAAAATTTTTTTTATGTTGGGGGTTTCTACAAACCCCCTTTTTTTGGGCAAACCTCGGGGCCGCTGGGGGCCCTTTTGGGAAAAACCTGAAGGGGACATCTTTTTTAAAAAAATAAAAAAAAAATTTTAGTAATTTATTTTTTTTAATTTCTGTTTTTCTTAAATATTTACTGCGCATCAAAAATTTAAAAAAAAATAAAACGTTAAGTGGTTTATCGACCTTTTTTTCTTTATCAATTTGAATGTTTTTTAAAGTCCTAACATTTTATTTTCCCCCCCCTTTCCCAAAAGTAACTGAAAATTCCCCCCCGTATCCCTTAGTCAATCCAAAAACCGGGTTTTTCCCATTTTAAAATTTAAAGATCAAAAAAACCACGTGAAAAATGAAAATCTTTAGACACAATCAACTGCCGGATTTCTACACCTCCCGCCCCCCCAAAAAATTTTCTTATTTTAAATCAAAATGCTGAAAAGGGGTTTAAACCCCCCTAGCGTAGATTTGGTTAGGACTCCCCCAAAAATTGTACATTGCCCTTTGTTATTTTGGGAATTAAAAAAAATTTTTTCATTTGCCCTTTTCGAATGGCCTTCATTTTCCCACACAGAAATAAAATACCTTTAAGCTTTCTTGCTGTGGCACAAAAACTATTCCATATAGTGTCTCCCCTGTTTTGGATATTTAGAATGAAAAAACACTTTTTTCGAAATATTTTGGGGGCCCAAATTTTTGGGACTGATATTGTTCCTTTAAATTTAGCCTTCTAAATTAGGGCGCAAACAACGTCAAACTCAAAGCGAGATGTCAGCAAACCCCTGAAACTTTGTTTTCGGTGCGTAGAAATAAAAAAATATTTGAAGTCTTTAAAAAGTTAGTTAAATAATGAAAACTGTCTTTTAAAACGCTCCTTGAAATTAAGGGGGCATCCCTTTTTAACAACTAAAAAATCTAGGGTATGAAAAAGCGATTCCCCTACCCCCCCGCAAAAACCCCCTTCCACCCCCTTTCCATACCTTTTTTCCCCCCTGTTTTTTTACCCATCCTTTTCGCGGCCCCCCAAAAAAATTTTTTTTTGGGGTTTTATCCAGTTTTTTCATTTTTTGGGGGAAAATTTCCCTTTGGAAAGCAAAAATTTATCTTTTTTCATTGTGGTTTGGGGCCAAAAATTTTCCGTTTTTTTAGAAAAAATTTTTGTCTTTTTGGGGGTAAAGAACAATTTTTTCCCCCCAAGTTTTTTATAAAACCAAAATAAAAGTTACTTTTAAAAACGGGCCAGGCTTGGGTTAAAGGGAAGAAAATTTTAAAATTTTTTGACCGTAACCGAAAATTTTTGAAATTGGAAATTACAAAAATTTGCTCGGCCTTCCAATGGCCGGTTAATTAACAGGAGTAATATTTCCTTTTTTTAGGCCAAAACCTCCCAAGTTTTTACCCCTAATAATTTTCCGAGAAAATGGGGGCCATTTTATTTAAAAACGAAAAATTAAAAACCGGCCCCTGGTTTGGAAGACAAAAATTTTAAACGAAAAACCCTTTAGAAAATGATAAAATTGGTACCCCGTTTTTTCCAAAAAACAAAATCCCCTGAGACTTTAAATTTGGCCGGGCCCCCCGGGGGTTTTAAAAAAAATTTTTTCCAAAATTTAGGGGGTTTTTGGGGGTTGTAAAAAAGGGGGGGACTAAAGGAAAGGTTTATTAAAATTTCCAACCTTTAAATTTTTTGGGGGCCGTGGGAAATTAACCCCCGGCGAGGGAACAAAACCCCCTTTTGGCTTTTGGGGTAAACCAAAAAAAAGGAATTTTAAAATTAAAATTGCGGGTCCCAAAATTAAAACAAGGTTGGAAAAAAAATTGGCGCAAAATTTGGAATAAGCGCCGGGTTTTTCCAAAAAAAACGGGCATTTTTAAAGAAAATAAAAATTAAAATTTGGGGATGGGGAGGGGAAAGGGGTTTGGGAAAGATGGGGAAAATAAAAAATTTTTAAGGGGTTTAAATTTGATGGGTTTTTAAAAAAAGGAAAAAAAATTTTTTAGGAAGTTGAGAATTAGGGGAAATTGGGAAAAAAAAAAAAAGTTTAAAAAAGAAAAATTTAAATTTTTAAAATAAAAAAAATTTTTGGCAAATAAAGTGACAGAATAAGAAAAACTATCCAAAAAAAATTTATAGGGAAACAAAAACCCTTACAAAAAGAAAAAAAAACCCCTTTTTAAAGACCCGGGATCCCTTTAAAAGCAACGTAAAACCCGCCTTGGGTTTGCAATAAGTACACTGGTTTTTTGGCAAATTCCCGGCGGTGGGGTCCCAAAGCCATGCCCCCAAACGCCACCCCCGCCTCCCCCCTGAAAAAATCAAGGGAAAAAAAAAACAACTTGCCCCATTTTGGCGGGTTTAAAAAAAAAAAATTTAGCCAGTAAACCCCAAGACGCTTTCCCGGGGTTAATAAGGGAGTATTGTTAGCGGGTTTTTTTCTACTGAAAGCAAAGTATTGGTTTTTTGGGCCGAGCCCAAAATTAAAACATTATTTTCCCCTTAATATTTGGGGTTTAAAAATTTTTTAAAGTAAGATAAAGATAAACCAATGCCAGTTAAACCAAAGGGAACAATTCGGTTTTTTAAATATTAAAGGTAATCGCGAAAAAGTTTCCCCGGGTTTTCCAACCCCCTTTTGGGGTTTTGGGCCACGGGTTTGGGGTTTGACTTAAATTTTTGGGGGGGTCGACTTTTTTTTGTTTACTGCTTGCAAAAATTACGGCTCAAAAATTTATTTTTTTTTTTTCCGCCCTTTTCGTTTTTTGCCTGCCAAAAAGGGTTTTTTCATTATTGTATTTTATTTTTGTTCCTACGGAGCCTGGGCAAAAGGCAGAAATTTTAAAAACCCCATGCCAAACAAAAGTCAATTTCGATCTGCCGTATTGAAAAACCCCTTTTTGGTACCTTTTAATATTTGAAGGTAAATCAACTGTAAAATTAAAGGGCGTCCTCAAAAATTTAAAAGTATTTTTTGTGCATCAAACCCAGTAGAAGGATCAGTTATGCTCGATCTCGTTTGTGCTTTCGGGAAAAACCAAACAAACACCAAAATAAATACGAATGAGTCGTTTATTCGTTCAATTCCCGCTTTAGTTAAAGGGCCCCTTGAAGTGTCTAAGATAAATGTTTTCCAAGCGTTTTTTTGCCTTGCCCTAAAACCCCCCAGGGGGAACCCTGTGCCCGAAGAGAAAGAGTGTAAGGAGGGTACCAGTCATAGTTATATTTCTTCACCGGGCCCCCCAAAAAAAAGGGTGCCCAAAAACCCTTAAATTCGGTCCAACCTTTTTTCCAAAGTCCGTCTTTAACCCTTAATTTGAATTCGTTACAGATTCCTTTTAAAAGCCTTCATGTCTATTCTGTTGCTGAAAAGGATTAAACGGGTTTTTCATTTGGTAAAAGGTGCTTTCAGTTCAGTCAAAAAACGTCTGAAGGTTAAAAATAAAAATGAAAAACTAACACTGACCTCACCCAAAAAAAACAGGGGACCAAAGATTACAAACGATAAACCCCACCCCCGTTGTTTTCCAAAAAAACAGCAAAGTTTTAAATGGTTTTGAAAAAACTGCAAACGGATACTAAAACCAAAAACTTTTGCGTGTAAAATCTTTTTTTTTAAAAAGGAGGGTTAAGATATCTGCTTAAAAGGGTACCCACCTTTTTTCTTTAAAGGTTCAGTTCTGAGTCCCCAAAATTCAAGAGTACATTTTTAAATTTTTTAAAATTGTATTTCGGCCCCAAAAAGAATATTTTTTCGCCGTAATTTTGAATCAAAACCCTTTTTTTTTTGTTTAAAAAAATTTTTTTAACAATAACAACTCAAGGGGGCCGCCCTTTTGTTTTAGGGAAAAGCTAAAAAAACCCAAAAGCAAAACCCGAACTTTGCGCTCCATGAAATATTCTACAAAGTCGTATGTTTTTAAAATAAGCAAAGCCAAGGGGAAAAAATAAGGTTCTAAAAGTTGCCAAAAAAAAGGGGCCCCCGTTAGCCATTAACAATACCTGATGGTTATTAAAAGGGTTTTTTCTCATAAAAAAAGCCCCTGAGTAACTCGACAATTTCTCTCAAAATTAACAATGCAAACTAAAAACAAAATTTAAAATTCAAACCTGAAGAAAAGGGTTCCCAATTTTTATAAAGAGCTACTAAAATGGGTTTGGGTTTGCAGCGACAAATTTTAAAATTTAAGTTCACCAAACAAAAAAAAACTTTGAGGGGGAAATCCGCTTTGCTTTTTGCATACCCCCCATTAAATCAAAATTTCATTTGGATGAGCTGGCCCGATGAAAACTTAAATAATTTGGAAACCCTCCAAATGTTTTAAAAAAACCTTCCCGTCAGGGGAAAACGCCTATTGGTTTTTAAAATTTTAAAAAATTCCCAAAATTTAAAAGTTTTAAAAAATTTATTTGTGGGGGGGGTCGGGTCAAATTAAAAAATAAAAATTGCAGACAAAAAACCCGGGAAAAAACGGAAATGTGATAACCTGCACATTGTTTGGAAATAAAATAATTAAAATTTTTCTAAAAAATAATTTGCGCGGGCCAGAAGAACCGGGGGTTACTTAAACACCTGTAAGGGAATAACCTTTTGAATTAAAAGACCCCGCAGACGTTGCAGACTTTGAAAAGAAAGGAGTAGGCGCTTTGAAAAGGGTTTTTTTGTACACTTTAAAAATGGAATTATAAACGCAAAGGGTTACGGGCAACAAAAAGTTTCCCAAACCCCGAAAAACTGCGCAAAGTAAAAAGCAAAAAAAGTTGGGCCCAAGGGAAAATAAAAAATTTTGAAAACCGACCCAAAAGGCACTGGAAACCCTAATTTTAAAAAAAAATAAAATTTGAATCATAAAAACCCCTTTTTCCTTTTTTAAACCCCTCAAAAAAATTTCCCGAAAAAGCATTCAACTCGGCCCTTTTTCATGTAAAAACTTATGCCAGAAAGACAATAAACCGGAAAGAAATTGAAAAAACACCCTAAGGGAAAAAACATACATCCTCCCAAAAGAAAAAAAAACGGGTTTTTAAAAAAAAAAAATTCTACAAAATTACAGTTCTTTTCCCAAACAGAAAAATTTGGAGACACGTTCACAAAGATAAATTTTTAAAATTTTTGTCCCTTTAAAAAATGTGGGAAGGGATGGGGTTGGGCGTTTGTGACGTCCTTAAAAAAGGAAAAAATATTTGATGGCAAAACTTGACGTTAAAAAACCTTAAAAAGTTTCCATCGTGTTCTTTTACAATGGTGAGGAAATTAAAAAACATAACAACAAGCCCAAAAAAAACAATGGTTTTACTTTAAAAAGAAAACAACTTACAGAACCCGAATTGGAAAAAACTTACACATTTAAAGGCCCCCATAGGGGTTTTTTTATACCCGAACAAGTTTTGACGGGGAGTATGATAAAAATAATAAATGGATTAGATTTAAAATTTTGTTAAAAAAAAACTATGGAGCAGTTAAACTTTAAGGGTAAAAAAACCCCCATTGTTTCAATGAATTTTTGGGCAGACTGGGTTTTGGGAAAAAAAATATTTGTCCTAGACTTATTAAAAAACAGTTTTTTAAAGCTATTTAATTTGATTCCCCCTTTTATTTTCTGTCCGACACTTTAAAAAAAACAAAGCAACAGAAAGAAGGTTTTTAAGGACAGACAATGACGAAAATTTTAGTTAATCCAAACACTAAACTGGTGAGGGTTTAAAAATACTTTTAAAAAGTTTTGAAGGAACGCAGACACCTTTTAAATTTTAGTGACTGCGGCAGAAAAAGATAAGTAAAAAAAGAAAAACATTGTCAAAGGGTGGCTTTTTCAGCGGAAGAAAAAATGATAAAGGGTAATGGGGTGGGTTTTTTGCCCGGGAAAATAAAATCGGTTTTAAAAAAACTTTAGAGAACATTAAAGACTGTATTTTTATTTCACCGAAAGACAGAGGGCCCCATTTGAAGAATGTTTTCGCGAAAATGAAGTTTTTGAAAATGATCAGGAAAAACACAGGATTAAGCAAAAATTAAAATCGAAAAGTTTTAAATAAATTTGTAAAGAAAACGGGCAACCAAAACAATATGTTTTTTTTGTAGGGCATTATTTTTTGGGTT
>CM031603.1:89029500-89085462 GCA_018398815.1 Conus ventricosus
AACACCCGAAAAAGTGCGTACAAACAGCCCCATGAATTTCGCACTCTAAAGTACATGTTTACCCCCTGTGCAATCTGGTCAGTGTTTGTCTTCATAACAACTTCTGTTTTTCATCTTGTTTTTACGGCAGTTGTAACAGGATCCACAGAATCACAGAATCACAAAAATGGCTAAAAGCCTTTTGCTTTTCGTATTATTGTCCATTTATGTTCTTTTGGATGACTGTGAACTGGTGTTCCATGGTTTAATCAGGCATAGTGTATAGGCCTACTACATGCATCACCGTCTCAGTAATGATTTAAGTCAACGAAAAATACATGGTCCTTAGAAGTTTTGTCAGTTTGACTTTTGAAGGCGTTTTGATGCAATTTGAGTATCCTTCACTATTGTAATATCATCGTTCACTTATAAATTCAGGGCTCTTCATCAATCCAGGGGCAATGTTTTAATGTTTTCTTTTTTCTTTTGGAGTAAAATTTACCAGAACTTATTCACAAATTCAGGATTCTTCTTCAATCCAGGGGCTATATTTGAATTTTTTATTTTAATTTTATTTTTTGAATTTTGGAATATGTTTACCTGAATTCCAACATCCATTCATGTTGTTACATTATTAAAGCAAATTGAATGGTGACTGCCTGTGTTGAAGTTATTTCATTCCAAGTTTGTGTAATTTTGAAGAAAATTTCTTTTGGATTTGGGTAATTCCCTTGTTGCTTGTGACTTCCTATTATAGTTCAAGCTGACTGAACCATAGAGGCATCTCCACTCAAGGGGAAAACATCCTAAACTATCTTTTTGTCCCCCTAAAACAATCAGTTTTTTTTTTCTACCAAAATGATTGAATTCTAAGTTAGAGAAAAAAATCTTAAATAAATGTTAGCGAACCGCCCAGAGAACGTGGACAAACGAACTCGTTTGTCCACGTTCTCTGGGCGGTTCGCTAACATTTATTTAAGATTTGTTTAGATTTCCGCCTGCAGTCGTCTTGCTTTGCAACTAGAGAAAAAAAGAGAAAAAAATGCATCTCACTTAGTAAATATTAGAGCCATTTGAATGATCTCTTTGAATTTAGGATAAATACCGGGGTTCCTTGTAAAAGAATTTGAGTCTGATGTTATTTATAGTACACACACAAATGCTTGCAAACGGTTGCATGAGTGCACACTCAGACTGACTTACTCTCTTACACACACGTACACACACACACACACACACACACACACACACACACCACACACACACACACACACATGCGCGCACACACACACACATGCGCACACACATACACACTCTCTCTCACTCTCGCTCTCTCTCAGAGAAACACACACAATTGCTTATACTTCTTTTTTAGTTAATTTTTAAATTATGATTTGTTATCAGTACAGTGGAAGTCTTGATTTGTTCTATTCTTTGAGCATAGTAAAAAAGAAATAAAAAAATTTGAAATATAAATTCATAAAATGAATCTTTGTAAGTTTGAATGACATACAGTATTACTATCAGTACTCATTGTCTCGTGTCTCTAATGTCAATGCTCAGACAGTGTAAGATTGCTTCTAGTGGATTGGTTTGATAGTTGAGGACAGTGTGGTTTAACAGTTGAAAACAGTACTTCTAAGTTCTATGGGTCCCATTCATACTATATTGTGTATATTTTTCTAATAAGTAATATGGTTGTGTACGCTCATTTGATACGGTTGTGTACACTCAGTATAGAAAAGAACTCTCTCTGTCACTTTCTCTAATCATGCTAGTAATTTTTAAAACCGATATGGCAAACTTGGGTAAGGCAAAAAGGTTAGACAAAACCAGTAACTGGGTAATAGCAATTACAAAAATTAAGTTCACAGTCCACATTCCCATGGGAAGACGTTAAAAAAAAAAAATTGGTCCAGCAAAAATGGGTTCAGTGTGCAATGGCGGTCACCAATGTCTTTTTTGTTATTTCAGCATCTGACATGGTTGTTGTTGTGGTCATATCCCGGCTTAACAACTCCAGCGATCATCCAAACAGCTGATGTACTTGAACACTATGGTACAAATGCATCAGCTGCGGATGAAAACATTACGTGTGTGACCGTTTTTGATTACCCCGCCACATAGGCAGCCACGCTCAAACTTCGGGGATTTTGGAGACTGATAATGTTATGCTAGGAGCTTGTCATAACTGAAGACAATCCCCACATAACTATGCAGAGCATAACAACATGTAGATGTACCCTTGTGTTCTAGCCTATGTCAATTGGCCTGACACAGCCTTAAGCCAAGGCGGTGACATGATTGAATATAATAATTATTGTCATGCGAATCCTGCTCCATCTTGCGAATTCCATCTTGCTGTTCTTCTTTCTCCTTTCACTGAAACATGTTAATATATCAGTCTATCTATATGTATATGTATACACACACAGAGGCACACACACACACACACACACACACACACACACCACACACACACACACACACACACACATATATATATAATGATAATGACAATAAATTGTTAGACCACCCACAGAGTTTGAAATTTAGTGACCAGCTTTCGCCTGTAAAAGGGTTCTTCGGGGACATCTCTCCATCAAAGCCAACAAAAAATTAAAAGCAAAACTCTCTCTCTCTCTCACACACAACACCCACCCACACACCCACCCACCCCCCACCCACACACACACACGCACACACCAACCCACACACAATCACACATGTACATGTAGGCACACATGCACATAGGCATGCATGCTGACATATGCACACCCGGGCTCACGCTGGCTATTGTTTTTAAGCATTTAAGCTGAACGTCTGAAAAAAATTCTCAAGATCATTGTTAAACATTTACATGGTTTCATTTAAACTTCAGCCATAGATGCAATCGTCTTTTTTCAGTTTTACAAGCCTGAGGCATCACTGAGCACTTGCATTCTGTTTATAGCTTGCCTTTTGTGAGATTCCCTGCATGCAAAACTTATCTCATCAGTTTTTCGCTGTGTCATTTCTGTCAAGGAATATATGGCATCTCTTGTGATTTCACATTGACTGCTGAAACCTTATAAATCAATAGGGGTTCACACACACAAAACACATGCACGCAGCATGTGTGCGTGCACACACATGCACGCACACACGCACGCACGCACGCACGCACGCACACACACACACACACACTCTTACTTAAACAAAGCAAGAAAGAGCTTAAATATTCTTAAGATGTTTTAGCAAACACAGCTGATGACAGGATATAAAGATGTTGAAGCGCTTACCTGTATCGCTAATCCATTCTAATCTAAGTTATCAATATTACTCAAGAGGCATTCTTTAGCGTGCCCAAACATTTGTTGCAAAAATATGTCGACAGTAAAGCCTTTGAATTATGCCTCGGAGTCCCAGTGCATGCATCTATTATTGGAACATACAGAAAAATGGATGTTTTACCATTAAATGAAAGTTAGAAAACTCACAGTTGCAAAATATGTTATGAAATGTTTGACATGGAAAGAGTAAATGAAAAAGAAATATATATAATTATAAATTCAAACAAAGTCCCATTATCCAAAGAGAGCAAAATGGTTACCCTCATTATCCACATACTGCAAATTTGTTTTGAGGGAAACTGATGTGAATGTTGAATACAGAAAACCATTCCAAACTGGGAAAGAGCAAAGTTTGATCTTGATCAGACTGATGGAAAAAAAGCTGATCAACCTTATATTTATCTTATTCAGCCAAGATGCATTTCGAAAAATATCTCACCCATCTTAAAGTGTTTACAGGTGGCGCAGTAACATAAAATATAGAAGCTGGGTCTACTTTTGTTATTTCATCACTGAAAGTAGAAAAATATCGTATTTCATTGGAAAATATAAATCTATATTCGTGGCTAAAATGATAGCTATACTAGTGGCCGTGACATATCTGACTTACTACAGTCGATTTTTCAAATGTTCTGCATAGATTCAGTGCCAGTGTTAAAATCCATACACTTTTGCAAATTGCATTCAGATAATTTTATTGTAAAAGACATTTGTCATCTAAATCATATCTTGATATGTAAGGAACTGACTTAACTTTTTTTTGTTTTTTGAATTCCTTCACACTGTGGAATCCTGGGTATGAACTTGCTGACAGATGTGTGAAAAAAGGTGCTAGAACAGAAGTGTGTTCACAACTTAATATATCCTTCACTTTCTCAGAGAATCATCAAATGTTTATACAAATGGCTTGCAAATGTTTTTAGAAATGTATGAAGAACCATAGTTAATATGTTGAACACAAAAATTGTCAAACTTTCAGTACTGGGTATGTGAAAAACATCCAAAATCTGCGAATTTGTGATTTGTATCAATACAGAAATTTTGTTAAAATTTTTTATTGACTGAAACTAGACTTTTTTCAGAACTAAAAAATAATGCTTCAACAAAATATATATTGGGCGAAACAAACATAATTATTAAGAGGTCATGTTTTATTTGAGTAGTGCCTCTCAGGGCATACTTACCCTGTTCATCAGGCATGTCTGTGGTTGATTTTTTTTTTTAATACTAATCTTGTTTTTAAAGTTACCTTGTGTTTGTTATATAGTCCAGTAAGGTATTTAATATGATGTTGCGGTCTTTATGTGATTATATGTACACATCCACACCTGCACACACATATGCACACACGCACGCACATGTGTTTGTAGGTAAGCACACACACACACTCTCTCTCTCTGTCCACTCTTTGGGCCCCCCCCCCCCTCTTCCTCTCTTTCTCTCTCTCTTGTAATGTCACGTGATTTTATGAGAAGATGTAAAACGAAAGAAGTACTACTGCTACTACACACACATGCACACACGCACATACAAATGCAGGCGCACACACACACATATTTTTAGTTCAGGTTCATAGACCCAAGTTTTCATGCAGCTTGTGCCATTTTTTTTGTCTCTGACTGCCTGTCTCTTCTGTTCCCCCACCCCCCTTCTTCCCCCGCTCTCTACTCCCATCCCATCACTTCCTCCTCCCCCTCAGTGGAGCAATTAATTATGAATACGCAGAGTCATTCGTGACCATTTCCCAAGGATTTGTCAGAAACTGCAAACATAGTAACGGTGAGAGGCTTTGTCATATGAAGGACAGAGTACATGGTGCGCAGTGCGTAACTTTGTAACCCAGGAAAGATAACTCTGTCATGTTGTTTTCGGTAAGAGATGTATGAAGATACTGGCAGAAACCAATTACGAAATACTGATTGTGTTTGGGATGTTGGGGTAAATGTATACTTGGTGTTCCGCATACAGGACCAGCATCAGCTTCATGAAAGGAAAACTGTTGTGCTTACACTGACAAGCCCAGGACTTTTACACATTATGATAAAGTCAGATAACTTTGGTTGTTTTTGTTCGTTTTAGAGCTTGGTTTGGAGCTTGTGCATGATTGTGGAACTGAGTGGTGAGACATACTCGAGAAATGTTAAACTGACATCTGCATCATTAGGACATTTGATTCAGTGGCTACTATGTTTACAACAGAGAAGTTCATCAAATCATTGATGCATTCAGTATAACCTAACCTCCTTTCTTTAATTTGTTCAGGCAACCTTTATATACAAAGAATCAAGACACTGTATCGAAGGAAATAAAATGTGGTGGGCTGTAGCAAGCACCATTCAAGAAAAGCAAAGAGAAATATTTTTAGAGGTTGAAAAAATAATTGTTTAGCCAACATCAGCTTATCAGAGCCACAGACAGACACCAGTCATCATGTTTAACTTTGCAGTTAATGTGGTGGTCTGGTCCACATTCCTTCCCTTCATCTTATCTGTGGAAATGCCAGGGGCTTCTCAGATTACACAGGTTCCTGTGGGTGTGATGGGCATTTGCCCTGGTCTCTCCCACTGCCATTGAAAGTTCCCTGGCCTTGGACACAGGCATACATGCGTATGTACATACATACATGCACATATGCACACACACACATTTACACCCACACACAAACACATGCACACACTCCCACCCACACACACACACACACACACACACACGCATACTTTACACATGTGTAAGCACATGTTATGTATGTGTATTACTATGTTATGTTTTTTTTGTTATGTTATTTTGTTAATTGTTATGTACACACACACACACACTCACACTCACACTCACACTCACTCACTCACTCACTCACTCACTTCACTCACTCACTCACTCTCTCTCTCTCTCTCTCTCTCTCTCTCTCTCTCTCTCTCTCACACACCACACACCACAAAACACACACACACACACACACACACACACACGCACACAAGAGTGCACATAACACAGTCTCTCTCTGTCTCACACACACGCATACGCACACACACGCACATGCACACGCACACACGCGTGCGCACACGCACGCGCGCGCGCCACACACACACACACACACACACACACACACACACACACACACACACACACACACACACACACACCACACTGTCATACAAACACCCACAAGGAAATAAAAGTTGTTTTGTTCAAATTTATAACTCTGTAAGCACAATGAATAACTGTCCCCAGCGGCAAGTTTTTAAGTGAGAATGCTGAATGTAATCAAGCTGCTGATGGTTAGCAGTGTATGGATCTTGACAAGACGGAACTTGGATTGAACATTAGAAGCATTTTATTTTCTTGTGTAGATGTGATTTTGTTGCGATGACGGAGCTACCATTGATAATGCAGTCAGTTCCTTCATGACACGCCTCTCTCCCTTGCTCATGCACGTATGTGTGTGTGTGTGGACCATGTGAAAGTTTTGTGCAACCTAGCGTTTAATGGACTGACAAGTATGGCACAGTTTTCTGTCATCGCAGTACAGTGTCATGATTTTTATTGGCGGGGAGGTGGATTGGTACCTTGTTTTTGTTTTGTTTGCTTGCACTGGTTGTCTACTTAACAGCAGTTGACATTCGTAGGCTGGACAGGCTGAAAGAAATGCATGCAGTACGAACTTTGAATGTTATGTATCTTTATTTAAAACAGTTGAGTGAAATAGTTAATCAGTGTTGGATTTTTTTTAACCTTCAAGGTATTGTACACATATTGTACATTGATTCACTCTTTCTCTCTCTTTCACTCTCTCTCTCTCTCACTTTTTCTTTCTCACACACACACGCGCATACACACACACACACACACACACACACACACACACACACACACACACACACACACACACACACACAGCTAAAACCAACCAACCAAACTCAAAACAAAAACAAAACCTACCAATATGTTATTTACAGTGTCTGCATCAGTGTGTGTGTGTGTGTGTGTGTGTGTGTGTGTGTGTGTGTGTGTGGTTGTGTGCACGTGTGTGTGATTTACACCAAGCTTGAAACATACCAGACATGTCCACGTCACATGGCTCTACACAAGTATTGGCATGTAATGATGTATGCACATATGACACATGGCACACACACAGATTATGAGAAATGACACACACAGGGATGACATACACAATGGTATATACAAGGACATGACAGGGGCATCCTCCCTCTGTCTTTCCTCTGTCCCTGTGCCTCTTCACATTGACACATATTCATCCTTGAGTAGGCTGGACAAACTGCAAAATCCTTTCATTTCAATTTGTTTGTCAGTCTAGCTTTGATGATACTGTGTGAATGAAATAGGAGGACTGAAACGGACACACACCTGTCAACCACCCTTGCCCCTTCCCTGCCCCTTAACAAAGCCAGCCAACCAAACAGAAAAACCTAACCAGCAGTGTGAAACAGACAATGTGAAAACAAGGAAATTAAAAAAGAAAAGTAACAATTAAAAAAAACCCTGTTATTTCTGATATTTTTATTGCTAGGTATGCTTTTTGGTAAGTTCATAGCCACACCATGTCATCAGTTTATCTTTTGCTGAGGAGAAAAGCATAGAGAACAAGTTTGGCTTTAAATTGTACAAGTGTTTTTTTTGTTTTGTTTTTTGTTTTGTTCCACAGATGTGGTTTTTCTTTCAGTTCCACTGATGTGTAGAAACTGCTGATTGAAATTGACATTTGCTCCTCAGTATAGCATTAAACATGATTTTCATTATTACCCACTTAACCAGATAAAACTGAAGTCTCAGGTGAGACTTATTGGTCTGTGTGGATATAGAATGTGGACATTGAAAAGAGGTCTGAAACAAGAAGTCTGGGCTTTCAAGAGTATAGTGTATTTCATATGGATTATACACATTTTAAATTACAAGGAACGTTAAAAGTTTCACACAACAGCGCATCTCCAAGTGCGAGTCATACTGGCCTTTCTGCATGGCTTAGAGACATGTAAGAAGACTAAAGAGCTGCAACAGAAGATACAGATCTTCATTGACCTTTGCTGTAGCTGGTGGGTTTTAAAAATGATCCATAGTTGTGATGTTCATCTCATAACTGAGTTGGTTGTTAAACTATCTGCACAAGATTTCAGGACTTTGTCAGTACAGCATGGCCTGCATGTGTACTGTAAAGTGTGTGTGTGTGTGGTGTGTGTGTGTGTGCGTGTGTGTGTGTGTGATGCATTTGTATGTGTGTGTGTGTGTGATGTGTGTGTGTGTGTGTGTGTGTTGTCATTTACTTTTTCGTGAAGTGATTTAGATGAATTGCATTGTGAGTGGTGTGTGCGTGCAGGTGTGGTGGTGGTGCGTGCGTGCTTCAGTTTAACTCTTTGTGAAGTGTTTAGTGATGTGTGTGTGTGTGGTGTGTGTGCGTGTGTGTGTGGTGTGTGCGTGCGTGCGTGCGTGCGCGCGCGTGGGGGTGCGTGCGTGCGTGCGTGCGTGCGCGCGCGCGTTGTCAACAAAGGGAAGGAAAAGCAAAACAGTGAAGGCTTCATTCTTTCAGGAAAAAAAAAAGTCAATTCATTGAGACCATGACATACAGCAAGGCTTGAGTCCTTCAGAAAAAGCATTGGGTAACTGGAGAACTACGAAAACCACAGGTCCTTGCAGACCCAGGACATATGATAAGCAACATTTTAGGCGACATATAGCAAAGGTTAAGACCTGTTTGCCATGACTCATTTTTACCGTCCAGTGGCCAGACAAAGCAGTGAGGTGTTGTGGCAAAGGGTAGGACAGGAGACAGTTGCCACACAGGTTCTGAGGAGGAAATGGGGCCTGGATAGGACACACCCTGAGCAAGCCCTCATCCATCTTTACTGACATGTTTTATGATTTTGAGAGGTTTTAAATTTTACCATTTTATACTGTAACCCTTTACTTTCAGTCAGTGTCTTTTCAATGCAGTTACTGATTTAGGCTGTGTCAGGGGACAGTCTTGCATGATCTCATGTTATAGCCTCGGATAGAACTTGGTTTTGTAAATAGCAGAAGCTATGCCCCTGGCCCCTTTTTTTTCTGGAAGCATTGTATCTACGCATAAAAAAGATTCCGTCGTAAAATTCACCCAGGAATATGAAAACCAAGGGGTACTAGCTTTGTTCCAGAGTGCATTGTGCTGTTCTTAACCTGTAGGATAAAAATCAGGCCACATTGAAATGGAAGTGAGACAGTTTTCAAGGAAGCTGCCATCAGATGACAGTTACTTATGCACACACATTTCTCTGCTCATCATATTTGCAGATTTGTATAAGTCAAGCCAAGCCTAAGCCAGCTTTCTGCGTCTGCACACCCTGGACACACATTTCACCCAGAGCATGATGGGAGCAGACTGGGGCCTCCTGGTGGTGCTGATGTGCTGCGTAGCCACCGCGCTGGCAGCGACGGTGGAGAAGGGAGTGGAAGGGGTCACCACACACATGGACATTCTCATGAGGGGTGCAAAGCCCATGACGGTAAGCAAGATTTCTTCCTGTGTGTATGTGTACTGAAAAAAGTGCAAGTGCTCTTGCACGCATGTAAATTAAGATGTATATTTCTTGAAGGACAATTTTTTAGACTAACAAAAACTGAAAATATGCAAATGATCAGACGATCAGATGATGCTTATTCAGATTCATGAAATGTGGGCAGTGTGCGTGTGTCACATTTATGCACTCACCCCTCTGTATGGACCTGTGTCTACAAAGACATATTTTTCATGGCTTTTTATAGAGAGGTTGTGAATAGGTGATACAGTACAGACTTGTTTGTGAACTATGAAACATGCTCCAAGAGGAAATTCAAACTGTAGATTTACATATATTATGTATCTTATTATTACTTACACTGCAGTGTTCATGATGCAGGCTTAGAAATATGAATGTACATTTTTTTTCTCACTCTTTTAGCATACTTTTATGTTTTATTGAATAAATTAGGGTTCTTTTATGACTCAAATTGTACATTGTTGGCAGCATACTTAATGTCAAATAAAGAATGTACTTATGTCCAATTCTATGTTCTATGCACCATCTGCCTTGTGCACAGGTTGAATTATTTCCCCCTGGTCGGCAACATCTGGTGCTTGATAATGAAGATTAGTATGTGGCATTTTTTTATTTGTCCAGCCATATTTTTGCAGAGACAGCTGGTGCTGATAATTAACTTTTCACAATCATTCCCTTACAGCCTGACGCCTATCGGTGTAGCAGTTACAAAGTGACTGAAGATGAAGCATACATCAGTGAGTGATGGTTGGATGTTTCATGGGCATGGGTGGTCATGTGACAGCAGTGCAGTTATTGGGTTATTTAGTGGAAGTAAATGGAGATGCGTTATCAGAGCTCTGAGCGGCAGGTTTTTTGGCTGGTTCCTGGAAGAACTCGTGTGTGTGTGGTGTTTTTCTCTCCAGGCAATCTTATAGTAGTTTTATGGTTGTTACGTTGTATTTATTTTAATTCGTAGGTAAATGGATGAAACGTGGGTTCTTTCTCCCCCCACCTCTCCCCACTCCACTCATTCCCTTGCTTTACATGTGCCCCTCATCAGTACAAACATTTTTTGCTCTCATTCCTTTTGTCTTGTACTTTGCATGATTAAAAAAGATAATGTTGGCCAGTCAAGCAGCTGTTGATAGTGAGGATTTCAGTGTGAGGAATTTTTTTTAGTTTAGTGTGTTGGTAATTAATGAGCTTCTTATACTTTTGGTCTGTGTCAGCGGGTTCTAGATAGACAGATTTTGTGTGTGTGTGTGTGCGTGCGTGCGTGCATGCGTGCGTGCGTGTGTTTAGGTTAGTTTGTTGGTAATTAATGAGAATTTCTCATACTTTTGGTCTGCGTGCATGCATGTGTGTGTGTGCATGTGTGTGTGCGAGTGTGTGTGTGTGAGTCAGAGAGAGAAAGAGAGAGAGTACATATACTCATACACACATGCATTTACACACTTGCGCATGCGCATTTGCTCACACACACACACTTGCATAGTCACACACACACATGCATAGTCACACGCACACATGCATAGTTGCACACATATGCATAGTCACACACACATGTATACACAGAGATTATGCTGTCATACAGATACACTTTTACTCAGATACATGCACACACATACCTGTACACGCGTGCATATATGCACACATGCTTGTTTGCTCATGTACATGGACTCAAAAACAAACGCATGTGCACATATGCACAGGTGCATACGCACCCGCACGCACGCACGCATGCATGCACACACGCACACACACTCACACGCACACATGTACACACGCACAAGTGTGTGCACGCACCCTCCCCCCTCCCCCACACCACACACACACTCACACACACGCACTTGTTAATGTTTGAAGAGTAAAATTATCAAATGCACATGTATGGTGAAGTGTCTTTGTTTTTTGTGAAAGTTTGTTTGTGCTGCTTTGATAATTATGTCAAATTTGCTGGTGTAATTAAATGAAGAGAGAAAGAGAGACAGAGAGAGAGAGAGGGGGGGGAGAAGGTTGTTGGAGGATGTGTGTGTATATGTGTTTGCTTGCATGCATATGTTTGTGCATTGTGTTTGTGCTTTCGTGTGTGTGTGTGTGTGTGTGTGTGGTGTTAGAATGAGTGTGAGTGTGTGGGGTTTCCCGTTCTTGATAGTGTTTGATGTCATTTTTGTGTCTTGCAGTGAAATTTGAAGCCTTAGCGAATGCCGATACTGCACACCACATCCTGATGTATGGTTGTCAGGATTCAGGAATTGGCTCCACTGATGTATGGTGTGTATTTAAAACTGAGCAGTATTGCTTGACTTTGGTTTTGTTTTGTTTGTATCATTGTGTATTTCCTGATTATGTCCTGGCTTATGTGTAGCTTTATCTTCTTGACTTATTGTCATGGTTTGCTTGTGGTGAGTGTTGTGCTGTATTGTTTCATATTCTTTGTTTAGGGGATTGAATAGCTGAGTGGCAGAGCGCCGGACTCTTAATATTGGTGATCCTGGGGTTGCGGGTTCAAATCTCCTCCGTTTCGGTTCAGGGGATTTTTCCCTCGGAGTTAACATTGGATTTGACTCCCTTTCCCATACAGTCCTTCGAATGAGGCTATAAACCTCCACTCCCTTTGTTGGGTAGATGGGATTAATCCTTGCCTGTCTATACAGGGAGTGTCTGCAGGAGTATCAGCCTGCGTAGCAGAAAAAGAAGATATTCTTTATTGACATACTTTCAATTTTTTTATTTCAAAGATGGTTACTGTGATACTGTTTGAAATGTGTGGCCTCAGTGTATGCATTACATTGCATTGAGGTGTATGTGTGTGTCTGGAATTGTGAGTGTCTGTGGCAGAGTGTGCACATGTGGGCAGGAACAAACATGGATTCGGAACACATTAGAGCAAATTTGTTTCTGTTCTGTTTGTATTCTGTTTGACAATGTTCAAGATCAGAAAGGCTGACCCAGTCTTGAATAATTGTCAGTTTGTGTGTGTGTGTTTCGTCAGTAGCTGTTGCTGTATGCATGTGCTGAGCATATGGCTACTTGGGCAAGCCTAGAACAACCTTTTCATGGATGTCCACATACTTGTCCTGTGTGCTTGGTGTCTGCATTCATGCTAGGTGAATCTGTGCCGTAAGCAGCATGTTTTGCAGTGATAGGGGCGTGTCATTGTCTCATCATGGGAGCAGTTCTTGTTTGTAATGGATTGCTCAGCATCCCCTGCCTCATTAAGAATTGTGTCTGCTCAGAAGGCTTTGCCAGTCTCAAAGGAATGTTGATTTGTTCAGTGGTTGCTGTGTGCACGTGTTTGGCACTGAGTGTGTGAGTGAGCTTGGAACATCTGTGTTTGGGGATGGGTCCATGTTGTTCTGTGTGCTGTAGGTCGGCATTAGTGCTTGATGAATTGGCGCTGCTGGAAGCGCTTGTTTGAAGTGATGGGTGTGTAATACTGTCATAATGAGAGCTTAAGAGTAACTATTTGTGTTTATTACTTCACAGAAAAAGAATATGTTTTAGCTTTTCTTTCTGTTCATCTGACATTTTATTGCCTTTTAACTTGGATTTTATTTTGATTATGCACTGTTTTCCCTTTACTTTAATTGGATACACAACCCTAACATGGGTTTCGTCGTGTGAATGGAATTGGAGGAGAGTTGGGGATCGTGATGGGTCATGAAGCCCAGATCAGCTGTGATGGTGTGGTAGAAGAGTCAGCTGGGGGAGGGAAAGGGTGAGGAGTGAGGCAGAACGAGGCCCTTGCATTTGAAAGGCATTGGTTTCTGGTGTCAGCTTTGAATTCTGTGGTCTGGATTTGATTTGCGTGTGACATCAAACTGACTTAAGATACTAGGTCAGTTTGGTTTAATCTGCAAATCAAATTGTCGTGACCCACTCCCCTACCCCTCTTCTCCTCTTCTGTCATTCCCCCCCTCCCCCCTTTCCTTACCGTCCCTCCACCCCAAATGATATTTCCCATATTCATACACTTTTGAATATAACCCCACCTCCCAACCCCCAAAGTTATGGTATTTTCCACCTTCTTTCACTTTTATATGTAACCTTCAAAATTAAACAATATTCACTGAGTGGTAAGGTTTCTTGATCCATAAGAATTCTTGATCCGCTCCAATCTTCCCCCCCACCCCTTTCCCTCACTCCCCCTCCTTACACACACCGCACACACTCTACTTGCTTCATGCTTTCATGCAAAAACGCTGTTACAGTGACCTCTGGTCAGTGATCTCAAGGGACAGGTCATGAAGCGACACTGCTGAAGGTCAGCCTGTCCCAAAGTAGTTTCACATGTCTTGTGTGGGTGCCAGACCGGCTTTATTGTGGCTGCTGCACAACAGGCACTGAGAACAGTCAGGGGAAGGAAAGAGAGTGGGGTGACTGATGAATCGCGTGGTTTACAGGCACACCCACCATCCTCCTACTCCCATCCCTCCCCCCCCCCCCCCCAACCACCACTTCCTGTCGCCCACTATCATCCTCTCTCACTGTCACATTGTGTTTTTCCTCTCTTGCCCATCCTTGAAGCGTTATTCTTCATTTTGCTTCCTTGTCCCTTCATTGTATTGGCTGTTCAGCTTTTTTTTTTTTTCTTTCCAAACTTGAGTGTGCAAAGAAGTGAGCATATGTAATTGTACAGCTTCAGTTGGTGTGTGTGTGTGTGTATGTGTGTGTATGCACATGTGTGTGCGTTTGTGCATATGTGTGTCTGTCGGGGTACGTTTTAACGTTAGATTTCTAAGCAAGTAAAAGCTCCAGTGTCATCAGACTTGGCAGATAATAGAAATGGTCATGTCCTTTCCAGCCATTCCAAGTTTGAAGATGTCACCTGACTGTAATGAACATAAATCAGTTAACATTTTCAGCTGTAGTTTCAGTGTTACAAGATGTGTTGTTATCTTAGTAATGATGATCAGTTACAAGTATTGCTTTCCACACTGACCAAAGACATGTTGAATGATGTTATATGCAAATACTGCAACAAATGTTATTGATATTTTGTGAAGACTGGATCATTTAATGTGATGTTCATCTTGCAATGGTGGTTAACACAATTCCTAAATATAGGAAGGGCATAGGCCACATAGAGGGAGAGAGATCTTGCCAAACACAGCTTAGTGAGACAAGAGGAGTTTATGATTTATGATGAATCTGTGGGGTGGAGCCACATTGAATTACCAGTTCAGACAGAGTTATAACTTTCAACATTGACACATCTATGCAAAAACACGTAGCAGTACAGTTGCCAAAAAGAGGTAGAAAGTTGTCTGTAACTGTGGAAAAATCAGAAATGAACATGGAAGCTCACATTCGTTGCATTGAATAAGATGTCATGAAGTTCATCACACACTTGTAGAGGAGACAGATTTAGAACAAGAGTGGCATAGGAAGTGAGCCTTCAACCAATGAAAGCAAAGCAGGGCTGGTGGGGGAAACAGATGGGAGTGAGCCTTCAGCCAAGGAAAGCAAAGCAGGGCTGGTGGGGAAAACAGATGGAAGTGAGCCTTCAACCAAGGAAAGCAAAGCAAGGCTGGTGGGGAAAACAGATGGAAGTGAGCCTTCAGCCAAGGAAAGCAAAGCAGGGCTGGTGGGGAAAACAGATGGAAGTGAGCTTCAACCAAGGAAAGCAAAGCAGGGCTGGTGGGGGAAAACAGATGGAAGTGAGCCTTCAGTCAAGGAAAGCAAAGCGGGGCTGGTGGGGGGAAAACAGATGGAAGTGAGCCTTCAACCAAGGAAAGCAAAGCAGGGCTGGTGGGGAAAACAGATGGAAGTGAGCCTTCAACCAAGGAAAGCAAAGCAGGGCTGGTGGGGAAAACGGATGGAAGCGAGCCTTCAACCAAGGAAAGCAAAGCAGGGCTGGTGGGGGAAAACATGGAAGTGAGCCTTCAGCAAGGAAAGCAAAGCAGGGCTGGTGGGGGAAAACATGGAAGTGAGCTTCAACCAAGGAAAGCAAAGCAGGGCTGGTGGGGGAAAACATGGAAGTGAGCCTTCAACCAAGGAAAGCAAAGCAGGGCTGGTGGGGGAAAACAGATGGAAGTGAGCCTTCAACCAAGGAAAGCAAAGCAGGGCTGGTGGGGGAAAACATGGAAGTGAGCCTTCAGCCAAGGAAAGCAAAGCAGGGCTGGTGGGGGGAAAACAGATGGAAGTGAGCCTTCAACCAAGGAAAGCAAAGCAGGGCTGGTGGGGAAAACAGATGGAAGTGAGCCTTCAGCCAAGGAAAGCAAAGCAGGGCTGGTGGGGAAAACAGATGGAAGTGAGCCTTCAACCAAGGAAAGCAAAGCAGGGCTGGTGGGGGAAAACAGATGGAAGTGAGCCTTCAACCAAGGAAAGCAAAGCAGGGCTGGTGGGGGAAAAACAGATGGAAGTGAGCCTTCAACCAAGGAAAGCAAAGCAGGGCTTTGGGGGGGGGGGGAGGGGGGGGGGGGGGGCAGATGGAAGTGAACCTTCAACCAAGGAAAAATAAGCAGGGCTGTGGGGAAATCAGATGGAAGTGAGCCTTCAACCACAAGGAAACGCAAAGCAGGGCTGGGGGGGGGGGGGGGGGGGGGACAGATGGAAGTGAGCCTTCAACCAAGGAAAGCAAAGCAGGGCTGGTGGGGGAAAAACAGATGGAAGTGAGCCTTCAACCAAGGAAAGCAAAGCAGGGCTTGGGGGGGGGGGGGGGGGACAGATGGAAGTGAGCCTTCAGCCAAGAAGAGCAAAGCAGGGCTGGGGGGGGGGGGGGGAACAGATGGAAGTGAGCCTTCAGCCAAGGAGAGCAAAGCAGGGCTTGGGGGGGGGGGGGGGGGGTGGGGGAAAAAAATGGAAGTGAGCCTTTAGCCAAGGAGAGCAAAGCAGGGCTGGGGGGGGGGGGGGGGGGGCGGATGGAAGTGTTAGTGAGGCTCGCAAGGAGAGCAAAGCGGGGCTGGGGGGGGGGGGGGGGGGGGGGGGACAGATGGAAGTGAGCCTTCAGCCAAGGAGAGCAAAGCAGGGCTGGGGGGGGGGGGGGGGGACAGATGGAAAGTGAGCCTTCAGCCAAGGAGAGCAAAGCAGGGCTTGGGGGGGGGGGGGGGGGGGGGTGGAAGTGAGCCTCGCAAGGAGAGCAAGCTGGGGGGGGGGGGACAGATGGAAGTGAGCCTTCAGCCAAGGAGAGCAAAGCGGGCTGGGGGGGGGGGGGGGAGGGCAGATGGAAGTGAGCCTTCAGCCAAGGAGAGCAAAGCAGGGCTTGGGGGGGGGGGGGGGGGGGGGGGGGGAACAGATGGAAGTGAGCCTTCAGCCAAGGAGAGCAAAGCAGGGCTTGGGTGGACAGATGAAGTGAATCTTCAGCCAACGAGAGCAAAGCAGGGCTGGGGGGGGGGGGGGGGGGGAACAGATGGAAGTGAGCTTCAGCCAAGAAGAGCAAAGCAGGGCTTGGGGGGGGGGGGGGGGGGGGGAACAGATGGAAGTGAGCCTTCAGCCAAGGAGAGCAAAGCAGGCCTGGGGGGGGGGGGGGGACAGATGGAAGTGAGCCTTCAGCCAAGGAGAGCAAAGCAGGGCTTGGGGGGGAGGGGGGAAACAGATGGAAGTGAGCCTTCAACCAAGGAAAGCAAAGCAGGGCTGGGAGGGGGGTGGGGAGTGGGGGGGGGGGGGGACAGATGAAAGTGGAGCCTTCAACCAAGGAAAGCAAAGCAGGGCTGGGAGGGGGGGTGGGGTGGGGGGGGGGGGGACAGATGAAAGTGAGCCTTCAACCAAGGAAAGCAAAGCAGGGCTGGTAGGGGGGTGGGGGGGGACAGATGGAAGTGAGCCTTCAACCAAGGAAGCAAAGCAGGGCTGGGAGGGGGGGGGGACAGATGGAAGTGAGCCTTCAACCAAGGAAAGCAAAGCAGGGCTGGGAGGGGGGGGGGGGCAGATGGAAGTGAGCCTTCAACCAAGGAAAGCAAAGCAGGGCTGTGGGGGGGGGGGGGGGGGGGGGGGGGTGACAGATGGAAGTGAGCCTTCAACCAAGGAAAGCAAAGCAGGGCTGGGAGGGGGGGGGGGGGGGGGGACAGATGGAAGTGAGCCTTCAACCAAGGAAAGCAAAGCAGGGCTGGGAGGGGGGGGGGGGGGGACAGATGGAAGTGAGCCTTCAACCAAGGAAAGCAAAGCAGGGCTGGGAGGGGGGGGGGGGGGGGGGGGACAGATGGAAGTGAGCCTTCAACCAAGGAAAGCAAAGCAGGGCTGGGAGGGGGGGGGGGGGGGACAGATGGAAGTGAGCCTTCAACCAAGGAAAGCAAAGCAGGGCTGGGAGGGGGGGGGGGGGGGGACAGATGGAAGTGAGCCTACAACCAAGGAAAGCAAAGCAGGGCTGGGAGGGGGGGGGGGGGGGGACAGATGGAAGTGAGCCTTCAACCAAGGAAAGCAAAGCAGGGCTGGGAGGGGGGGGGGGGGACAGATGGAAGTGAGCCTTCAACAAGGAAAGCAAAGCAGGGCTGGGAGGGGGGGGGGGGGGTGGTGGACAGATGGGTGCACCCCGATAGATCCCGCACCGATAGATCCCTAACCCGAACCCTAACCCTATCCCTTTGCGGGGATCTACCGATGCGGGGATCTATCGGTGCGGGGGGATCTATCGGTTCGGTGCAGGGATCTATCGGTGCGGGGATCTATCGGGATGACCCCGGACAGATGAAAGTGAGCCTTCAACCAAGGAAAGCAAAGCAGGGCTGGGGGGGGGGGGGGGGGGGGGGCAGATGGAAGTGAGCCTTCAACAAGGAAAGCAAAGCAGGGCTGGGAGGGGGGGGGGGGGGGGGACAGATGGAAGTGAGCCTTCAACCAAGGAAAGCAAAGCAGGGCTGGGAGGGGGGGGGGGGGGGGGGACAGATGGAAGTGAGCCTTCAACCAAGGAAAGCAAAGCAGGGCTGGGAGGGGGGGGGGGGGGGGGCAGATGAAAGTGAGCCTTCAACCAAGGAAAGCAAAGCAGGGCTGGGAGGGGGGGGGGGGGGGGACAGATGAAAGTGAGCCTTCAACAAGGAAAGCAAAGCAGGGCTGGGGGGGGGGGGGGGGGGGGGGGGGGACAGATGAAAGTGAGCCTTCAACCAAGGAAAGCAAAGCAGGGCTGGGAGGGGGGGGGGGGGGGGGGGGACAGATGAAATGAGCCTTCAACCAAGGAAAGCAAAGCAGGGCTGGGAGGGGGGTGGGGGGGGGGGGGGGGGGGACAGATGAAAGTGAGCCTTCAACCAAGGAAAGCAAAGCAGGGTGGGGGGGAAACAGATGGAGCAAGGGTGGATGGGTGAGGAGAAGTTTGAAGTAAGGCAAAGGGAGGGGTGGTTGTGTGTGTGTGTTGGTGGGGAAGAAGGGTGAAAGGTTAGGGGTAGGGGGTGGGGTGGGGTGGGGGTCGGTGGTTAGGAGGAGGGAGGATGGTGGGTTTGGAGTTAGACGAACGTTGTGTTATTCAGCGCATCGGATAATGAAAACATATGATAGGTATCAATTTTCTTTTCTTATAATGGGAGGAAGTATTTGTACACCAGTGGACCTAGGAGAGAAAGCATGAGAGGAAACGCCAGCATCTGGCAAAAGTCTGGATGTGGCTTGTATGTGGTGATGATCATGAACACCACAGGGGAAAAAAGAAAGAAAAGAAAAACGTTTTCACTTACTTTATTTTCTGTAAAGTGTTGATCCCAACAGATGTTTCTTTTAGCTGTGTCACTAGAAATGGCCCAGGGGCACGGCTGTTGTTTGAATAATACAGTGAAACCTTAAATGTGTGTATTTCAGCATGATTAATTAATAGATTGGTTGGTTGGTTTGTCACTGTAGGTTTAGATCAAAGTAGAAGGTTTGGGGGGGAGGGGATGTTGGAAGGGGGGGGGGGGGGGGGGGGCTGGTAGGAAAAAGTGTTTTAGGAGGGTGTTATAAAGTTCTTGAGAGTGTGTGTATGTAGGTGGAGTGAGATGAAGATGAGGATGAGGGCTCAGCCAACAAACAGGAATATCATTAAGTGAAATTGTTGTTTTCGTTGTTGTAATTAAATGTTAAAAAGACTGTGGCACCAGTTGGGTTGTAGCATGCAACTGGAGAGGACAAGAGGAAACACAATATTAATATAAAATGAAAGAAAGAAGTGATAATAAAAAGGTAACCAGTTGCATGTAAAAAAATCTCATGAGGATAATGATGGTGAATTTTTAGGGGGGGGATTGTGAGGAGGGGAGAAAGAGGATGAGGAGAGAACAGGATGAATAACCGATATTAGTACTGCATTGTGAACAGAAACCTGCTTGTTCTATGGCCACACAGGATGTTCAGCTTTGGTCTATTGAATGAGAACTCATTAGTGGACCACAGTGGTTGCAGTTGTGCAGGCCACCCAAGGGTATGTCACAAAGAAACACACTGTGATTTTGTGTTATTTTATGCTCAAACTGGGTGGAGGAAAATCGTGTTCCTTACAGAGTACCAAAGAGGCCAAGTGAAGGCGTTGAAAAGGGAAAATTTGGAAGGTGATATTAAAGAAAATGTGTCAACAGAATATGTTAATAAACAATCATAACGAAAGTACATTGACTGACATACGCTTGTAGATCGAATAGAATGGAAACAAGACGAATGAAATGTAAAGGGTGGACAGTGCTGAGTAGGATTAGGAGAAAGTGCTACAGTAAATGCATGACAAGAGATGTGGAAAACAGAAGCTGACAAATGGATGCACTGCAGTAACAGCTTGGGCCTATTGGTTGTTTTCCAAAAAATTTTACAGGGCTTGTCTTCTTTTACTGTTGTATTTTTCATTTGGTGGTCTTGCACCTAATTTTTTTATTGTTATATCATCGGTCTGCTGTCATGTATATTTGTTCTCCACTATTTTCTTCTTTTTGTTGTTGGTTAAATCTCATTGCAGAGCAGCTTCTGCTTTTGGAAAAATCATTTTGGACACAAACAGAAACCACGCAAAGAAAAGCTGTCGGACCTTACAAAAATTGAGGAAAAGAATGAAGTTGGCAATGTTGAAGAGTTAGAAATTGAGTAGTTTTAAAAATGTGTATTGAGATTGCATGTCGACTAATATATGTTAATGTAGATACCAATATACAGTTAGGCATTGTAGGTATGGATACTTAGTTTTTAACTGGACAAAATGATAATATCAGTTTCTGGCATGGTAAGATAGGTGATTCAGAGAAATGCAGATACACTAAACAGGAATTTATTCAGATATGTGAATTGCAGCTGTCGTTAGTGCAGGGAATTATCATTTGTTGGGCGATTGAGGGGAGGAGAATGCTGTGGGTTTTTTTTACTATGTGTGCTTATTGTGTATCAGGCCATGTCCCCTGTTTGCCGTGGCAGACAACAGATCATTGTTTGGCCTGGGGCATGAACGCAAATCGACACAACTTCCAGTTGGTATGCCAAGTAGTTCTGTCAGTACAACTTGCACCATCACTCCAGACAAACATATTCACACAATACACGTTTACACACACACACCATTCAAACACAACCCACACACACACAACACACGCACTCAAATCACAACACACAACACAGCACACGAACACCACTCACTAACTTAACACACGACTGACACTCACTTAACCAGCATACACACACACCTTAACACACACACATCACACACACACACACAACACACAAACAACCACCACACAACAGAGGTTTAAAAAAAACAGGGAAACCTCATATGACATATACATGCTGAAATCGTGCTTGTGTGTTTTTTGTTTTTATTTTCCTGGAATGAAGGTATACTATAAGCATCTGTGTGATATATGTGCAGGTGTGTCTGTGAGTGGTGTGTGTGCTTGCGATGCAGGATGTGTTATGTAGATTGTGCGGCATACTGCTTTGTCAGACTATAGTGTTCATATGGGCTGGAAATGTCATGTTCAGAATTCTATAAGATGGAAACACAGTCAGTTATCGCTGAAATCAATGTAAACACAAGTCACTAGCAATATGTTTTCGTGAGAAAGGGTTAGAAGGAATTGGCTCTTGATTATGCCATTTCTGTTGTGGAGTGCCCTTGTCTGTTGAGACTGAAGGATTTCGGTTTTATGTCCTTTAGGTACACTCCTATCGGAACAGGAAAAAATTGAGGTTAAAGGTAAAAGCAATGTATGGTTTTGGTTTTCTGTTTGAAGGATTGTGGGATCCGGATTGGAAGCAGAACTTCCATTCGAACAATTGTCCTGCAATTCACTATGCATGGTCATTTCAAGGTGAGTGGCCAGGACTTTTTGCTCCTCTCATTCCTTTTTATTTAGTAATTAACAGTCAAAGTATTGTATAATGCAGCATGTTGCAACAATGACAAGACCAGAGTGGGTTGGTGTCTTTATCTGTGGTCGGACAAATGTGGGCCACTACTTGTGCTATTTTGTGTGCGTGTTTGTGTATAGTGTGTGTGTATGTGCTGTGAGTGTGTGTGAATGTGTGGCGTGTGTGTGAGTCGTGGGTGTGTGCGTGTGTATGTGTGTCGTGATACGTGTGTGTGTTTGTGTATATATGTGTGTGAGAGAGTGAGTGAGTGTAAATTGTGGAGTGAAATGGTGAGACGAGAGAGAGAGTGAGGAGAGTTGCAGAGAGAGAAGGGTGTGTGTGTGTGTGTGTAGTGCGTGCGTGCGTGCGTGCGTGCGCTAGGGTCTAGGGAAAAGTCAAAGGGAGTATGCTGTCAGTTAGCATATTGAAGATAATCCATGCAAATTAGAAAATTAAAAAGACAGAATTTATATACGTCTCAGTGTGAGATGAGTGTCGTGTGAGGGAAGATGGGCATAATAAACAAAAACAAAGAAAAAAAATGGCACAACAACATTGAATACAGTCTCGTGTGAGGATTAGAGAGAGAGAAGGACGGTGATCTGTTTTATACCGTTGAGCTTGCGACATAGTATTTGGACTTGAATAGGTCTGGGTTTGTTTCTTTTAAACATCATCACACCGGTATGTAATTAACTATTGTCACATAAACACAGGTTTGTTAATAACTGATGTATAAAAGTTGGACAATATAACAGGTCCTATGATAAGAAACTGCATGTCACATGTTGGCAATATACACAGGTATGATTACTAACTGATGTTCTACAAGTTGGCATTATACACAGGTATGTTAAGACACTGATGTAATGTTGGCAATATTACACAGGTCTGATTTAGAACTGATGTAATACAAGTTGGCAATAAACACGGGTATGATAGGAAAATGAATGTATACAAATGTTGGACAGTAAACACATGTATGATAAGTGTCACCTCGACCGACCCTAGGGGTATGACCCTGACGGATCGGGGGGGGGGGTTCTAGGTGGGAGTGAAGGGAGTGACATGACTCGCAAGCCTCGCAAGACGCCCACCGACAAAAGATTACGATACAAACACCCCATTTATTCACTCCAACCACACAGACTTAAATAAGCATTTCCACAAACACACACATCATGCACAATCACAAATCAAGCTTCCAACGCACCACAACATGCACAATCACAATCAAGCACCTCCAACATCAACAACATGCACAATTTAAATAACATTTCACCATAGGAGTAAACAAGTTACATTACAGCTTCCAGAACATATGAAATTTACACAATTATAAAGAAACTCTTTACTGAATCCATCCCTTCCACCCTGGGTGCTCCACACCCTGCCTCTGTCAAGTTTTCGGGGAGCTCCTATCGCACTAGGTGCTCCGAAACGGGTCGGTTACTCGCAGGGAGTCGCTCAAAGCCGACACCCTCCGGCACACAAGCAGGCAGTGTACATCGAGCGCGTCCCGGAGGGGGGGGGGGGGGGAGGGGGTGACGGGGAGCGGGCCGGCAGAGAAACGGTGGCGGTTGGTGTGGAGGTACGGACGGGGGATCAGGGTCTGGACAGTCAAGACGGCGGGGTCCTCTACCTCGTCCGAGGGTCACCGACCAGAGCGTGGGCCTCGTCCAGCGCGTGGACAACCATCCTGTACGACAAGGTCTCCAGCCAGAAGCGAGGCCTCATCCGGCACGGGCACCTATCCAGGTACGTGGGGTCCCCAGCCAGAGCGTGGCCTACAACCAGCATAGTGAACCCTTCCTGTCCAGGACTCCGGGTGAAGCCCCCAGGGAGGGGGGGGGAAAACGTAGATGAGGAGAGAAGAAAGAGGGAGGGAAGGAACGAAGGAAGGAGGAAGCGGTTTGGAACCACGCTGTCAGTACTCGTCTGACCCTGCTGTTAAATCCTTAACAGCCACTCGCATGTTGGGGAGGGGAAGTCTACTAAATGCCCAATAATCCTGCTCACACAGACCGGAGCTTAACACAGTCATCCCATCGAATCAGGATTGTTCACTAGGGTCTTCTCACACGATGCAGTAAAAGACTGCATTAAAAAAAAAGGTTATAAAACAAATATGAATTATTCTTCACCTTCTCTCACTCACGTTTTAAAATTTGCCTTTCTTAGGAAATAACCAAACCACAGCGCATGCTTATAAACTGCCACCACATATTGCAAATAATATTCAATGGCATAATTGTCACATTTTATAGACACGCATTTAAAAATAACACATTCTCCAACCACGCATCGAACGACAAGTCTTGCGTTCGCTCTACGCTCGCGATCATAAAACTCGTTCTCCTTACACACACAAAACAGTCGGTGGACGAAAGGATATGAAGTCGGAAATGTGTCAGGGGCGGACGAGCGAGACCAAGCACAGTACCTACCCTGAATCACCAGGTTCTTACCATCCAACGAAACTACCCGCATCACCAGATGATAAACAGAGAAAGAATTTAGGAACTAATTTAGAATGGGCCAGGTTAAAGATAGAATTAACACAGAGGAAAGGAAAAGGTTCGAAACAATATTTTCTCTTACAATTTCGAAAAACAACCCCCCCCCCCCCCCCCCCCCTAAATTGCGCAAAAGAGAAGACGAAGCGGTAACAACCAACACAACCAACCCAACAAACACGAAAATGATTGTTACCAGCTACATCGTGGTGTCCCTGTGTGGCGGGTCAAAGACTCTCTATGCCCTCTGTTCCAGCGAGAGGACGAGGCAAGGATGTGGAAAAAAAAGAAGAAGTGATGTCCCTCTCCTACAGGCGACTGTAGGATTTGAAGATAACGACTGTTCCTCGAGAGACGGTGAAGAACATGACGGAAGAAGGCGCTCCCAGTGAAATCTCGCTTCGAGTGAAAGCTAACTACCTCAGCGATGGCGGCCAACATGGCAAGCTGGTCGTCACAGAGTGGCTTTCTTCAAACTAAAAGAAATGATAGCACGTGCGACAGGTAAAAAGACAGTGAGAGTGGACGATAGACAGCAAGTTCGAGAGGAAAACGGTGACCAGCCACCGTGAACTACAGGATGAATAGCACGGGCACGTGGATTAGAAGAGAGAGAGAGAAAGCAAACCGAAGTTGAGATGAACTACACCAAGGTCGCAACCGCACAACAAGCACATTAAGGGATCCGGATACACGACATCAGCTACGACAAAGAACAAATGAATAATTCCGCCTCCCTAGGTTGGGTCAAAGTCGTTGGGACCTCGTGACAAACTAGTGACATACCCACCTCATTTATGCATTCTGTTCTTCTCTGTGATACAGTGCTCCTTTGAACCTGACGCATGTGCAAATTCATAACAATGGGACCCTGAACCCTACTCTCTGTGCTCGACTGGTCCTCGAGGAATACCAATACAAACATTTACGATTGTATCAACCGAGTAATTCTTAATACTAACAATTATACAAACAAATAGCGAACTTCCCACCATGAACGTAACAATCCGATACCATTGGTGATCATTACCGTTAACTTTCACTGATAGTGAAACTGTCACTACTACATGATACATAAGACAAAAAGGGGATATAACCCTGGTGAGGGGAAGTGCTCCCTTGACTGAATTTTTTCCCCATGTGTGACTACGGAGCTCGGCTAAGATTACGTCAGCATCCGTATTTCAGGAAACCCTTGATTTGACGGAAAGTGTTCGCCTTGCACCTATGCAGTTTCCACTGCCTAACTCATGAGTCGACACGACTGTCTGGCCGGATCCGGTCAAGGCACTGGAGGATGAGGTTGATGATCGCTCTCCAGTACAAACTTCGGCAGTACTTCTTCTGGGGCACGACAATGTGCGCGGCCACTTGCCTGAGAGATTTAGTTACAGTAGGGCATCGATTAGTCCTAAGCGGAAACAGAATCTGGTATCGACTCGCAGATTCTATCCACTACCGAGTGTAGCGGTGACCGCGATCGGATGGGGATTTAACGGGTCTACCACGGTCGACCTTAACCTTGCTGAATGCCTCCCCAACTGAGGCACGGACCTAGGGGTACACGCTTCAGCGTCACTTAGGCGTTGTCCGTAGGCAGACATGAATACTGCGGCAGTATGCTAACCTGCGAGTTCATCCCTTGCCAGAAGAAAGGTCCTGTCTTACTAGCTCGAGAGTCCGCTTGGAGCCCCATATGACAGCATGGGGCACATCGGGGTCCTGCCGGAGAGAACAGACTCTCTCAGGCTTTGTGGGAACTTCAACGCTGCTTGGCCACTCGATTGCTTGGGTGGGATAAACCTAAAGAGGATCACATTGTGGTGCTTGAAGCTCACTTGGCGTGTCGGGCAGACTGTGCAGTCGACCTACCAGTTGTCGCAGGCGTTGGACATCCAAGTCCCTGGCCTGAAAAGACGGAAACCATGGTAGCTGGATCGGCCCTGGCTGGCCAGCACACCTCGCAGATGATCGGCTGGAGATCGGGGAAGAACAATTTCCTGTTCCTGTTCTTAGCTTTGGCGCGTGTGTGACTACCCAATCGCATGTACAGGGCGATCCGTAGGGACAAGGACAGTCTGCGTCCTGTCAGACTTACGGTGACAGGTCTTACCTATGAGAAGGGAAATACTACTTAGTCGGCTCCACCGCGATGGCCCATACTTCGCCACAGAAGTAGGGGGTGGAGATTGGTTGAAGTAAAGACTGGAGGGTGGAGGTAAAACCAGCTCAAAACCAGCACACTTCATAACTAGCGCCGCCGTGGCCTATAGGGGAAACCCAAATATTATCCACAAAGAACGTTGATGCTCACGAATCCCTATGGTGTCGACCAAGAGGAAACAACAACAAGAGAGAAAACAAATGGGCAATCTGAATCACCAGAAGCTGGGATGGAACCCTCGTTAGCGGAGGAAAGAGGGACGGGGCAAGGACCAGCCCCAAGGGACTACCAGCGGTTCTTAGGACAATTTCCCATAATGTGGCCAGGACGACCACTAAGAAAAACACAGTGGGGGCGCTGACTATCCCCGAATGAACTTGCATGCCGTGTTCAGCCCCGCCTAGCAGTTGTCGGCGACCTTAGTGCAACATAAATCCTGTGGAGGCTTCCATCTCCGTATCTGGGCGATGCCAATAAGCCCTGCGTGCTTCAGCTAAAAACTCTGCGGTGGCTGTGAATTCGCAGCCGCGAATTCCTGAGGTGCTGTCTCGGCCTATCCGGCCATCCTCAAATCTGGGACACAGTGTTGGTTTGAGATGTTCATGAGGGATCTGATACCTCCAGCTCCAAATTAGCCAACTGACGCCAGTACCTAGAGTTTTTTGCGCCAGCCTATCACCAATCGGCACGAAGTTCTCGTCGTTATTCTTTCTTCATGGACCTGAACTCCTCCTGATACGTCTCTGGGATAGGTGGAAAACGCGTACGCAGAAGGAACAACTGCATGTCTGCAATAGACGCGCCTTCCATTTAGAGTGTGTACACACTCCATATGCTGCACCAGTTAATCCAGAAAAAGGTTGCATGACACTTTTTGTTCCTAAGACTATTGGTAATGACTTGACAACCCTTGTCAAAAATGCTCTTGGAACACTTACAATGTCCTCTCTAGGTCTGAACTCTGGAAGCCTTTAATTTGGCCTATATACTCTTTCACCTGCCTGGTGATAGAAACCCCTGACTTACTGATGCGGGAGACCGCCGAAAGAGTTTTTCCATCTCCTCCCTACGCAGAGCCTCCATCCTGATCTAGGTCTTCCCTACGGAGAGGCATGCCTCTTCATACGCTGAGCATCCTGTCTGACAGTCTTCCTAAGCTGAGCCCTCTGGTCTGGCAGCATCCTACCTACGTGTGCACGCCGACTTACCTACGAAGTATAGCCTCTTCCTACGCTGGGCCTCCTGCTATCTTGCTCTTCCCTACGAATCTTCCCTACGGAGGGCCTCTTCCATCCAGTCGCTGTCGACTCTAAAACATCAGGTCTGAGGCGATGTCCTGGGAAGGATTCACCGCTCCGACAACGGGAGGATGACCGTCTGACCCTTCCCCTGGGTCTCGAACTTCCCATGAGGAAAGTCCCACGGGGCATTACTCCTTACGAGGGGAAGCATGGAGACTTAGGGCGGCTTTGGTTTCTGCGACTCAACGAAGCCCACAGTTGCTTGCTATTTCTATGACGCTTCGCATGAGGATGTTGCTCCAGTCGGGGTCTCAGCACGGAACAAACCCCTAGCGAAGAAGAAGTGAACGGTACTCGCTGGGACTACATGCTATGCACTGGATATGTAGAATTGACAGTTACCAGTAGTCGATGTAAGCGTACTAATGTAGGGAATACAGTACATTTTGAATACCCTTCTTCTTCGAGGCACCCGAGTAGCCTACACCAGCCACGGACCGTTGCCTTGTCAACCTATATCATTACAGTTATCAAAATACAGGGGAAGACATATGTCCACTTGAAAAAAACTATTATTTTAGGGTTAGGTGTATATGTGTGTATGTGTGTGTGATGCGTGTGTGCGGACAGTTCCGGCTGCTTCCACTCTGGCAACACCGCGCTCTACAGCCTCGAGCAATCAGTGAGGAGGGGCCCTCACCGAAAAAAAAAAAAACAAACAAAAAACTATGTTCCGGTGCCCACACTCTGGCACACCGCGCTACCACAGCAGTGCAACAGTGCGGTGGGGCTGGCCGGAAAAAAAAACCAAACAAACAAACAATTGCGCGGACGGAATCCGGAGAGAGGGGAAAAAAATATGACACTAACGTCCCCGTTACAACCCATGTTTCTATAACACGGTTGAGGAAAATAATAATTAACAAAAAATAAACAAGAACTGGCTATATACAAAACAGGTATCGAAGTACTGTGCGGCATCTGAAAGCAAGTCTTACGGCAGTAACCATGCGTGAAGGTACCCGGCGGAAGGATGTCGGACGAGGTCTTGCGACTCCCCTCGGTCTCACGCGACTCAAGAGTCACACCGGTGTTCCCTCAGGCACACCAAAGACTCCTTCACAACTAGAGTCACCCAGCAACCACCCACAAAAAAAACACGACTAACTAATAAATGGAATACAAAACAGACAGACTAATACAAGGTAATCGCGAACCGACGTGAGGACAGTCAGAGACCTTCACATCCAGGACGAGCCCCCACTTTGTCACGACCGACCCTGGAGGTCCTGACCTGACAGGATCGGGTCTAGGTGGCGAGTGATGGGAGTGTCTGACTGCGCACGCCGCGCAGCAGCCCACACGACTAAGATTACGATACAAATAACCACATTTATTAACTCTAAACTCACAACTTGTCATAAATAAGCATTTCCACACACACAACATGCCACAATCACACCTATCAGCATTCCAAAGCAAACCAACATGCACAATCACAATCTCAAGCACTCTCTCAACACACACAACATTGAACAATTATAAATAAACATTCACCATATGACTGTACACAATTACAATTGACAGCATTCAAGCACTTATGAAATATACACAACTTATTAAAGAAACATTTCAGAATCCATCCCTTCCACAACATGGAGTGTCTCCACAGCCCCTGCCTCTGTCAAGTTTACTGGGGTGCACCCTTATCGCACTAGGTGCTCCGAACCGGGTCTGTTCTAGCAGGGAGTCTGCTTCAAAGGAGACAACCCTCGGCACTACATGCAAGGCAGTGAAGAGCGCCGTCCCGGAGGGGGGCGGTGGGGGGGGGGGAGGTGAGAACGTGGCGGGTGTTACTGGAGGTCATGAGCGGGATAAGGGCGGCGGACAGTCAAGAAGGCGCGCGCCTTCCTACCAGGTCCGCCGGTCCCGACCAGAGCGTGGCATCGTCCAGCGACGTGGCACCTCCAGTCCGCCGGTCCCTGCCTGAGCGTGGCCTCAACAGGCACGGCAGGCACATCTGTAAGTGGGTCCCAGCCAGCGCGTGGCCTATTCAGCACGTGGGCACCTTCCAGTCCAGGAATCAGGGTGAAGCCCCAGAGAGGGGGGGGGAAACGTTAGCCTGGGAGGAAGAGAAGAAAGGGGAGGGAAGGAAGAAGGAAGGAGGAGGGTACTGGATCCCGCTGTCAGATTACAGTCTGACCATGTGTTAAATCTATCCAGCCTCTCGCATGATGGGCGTGGGGAAGTCTAATAATGCCCAAATAATCCAGCTATACCTACCTGCACATGGTGCCATAACACAGTAAACCCATCGAATCAGGAAATGTTCCCTAGGGTCTTCTCACTGTGCGGTAAAAGACTGCATTAATTCACAACAGGTTATATAACATGTTTGAATTCATCTTCAACCCTTCTCTCACATCACTTTAACATTTGCCTTTCTTAGGAAATAAACCTCTACACCGCGTCCATGCTTATAACTGCCAACACTTTGCACTATAATAATTCTATGGCATTCATTGTACTTTTTTAGCCACATTTAAAATCAACACAAATCTCCAACCACGCATCCGACACGACAAAATAATGCGTTCGCTCGCCTCGCGCAACATTAAACTCGTTATCAATTACACACACAATCAGAAGGTGGCCGTAAGGATAAGAGTCCGGAAGTATGTGTCAGGGGCGGCACCGAGCGAGACAAGCAAGTTCCAACCATGAATCACCAGTTGGTTCTCTCCCTTCCCACACCGACTACCGCATCACCCGATGCTTTTAACTGAAGAAAGAATTTTGGAAATAATTAGAATGGCCGGTTAATGATTGAAGTTAACCAGGAAAAGGTCTCAAAACAATATTTCTCTTAACAATTTCGAAAACATAAGAAAATTGCGCAAAAGAGAAGACTAAAGCGGCTAACAACAACAAACCAAAACAAACATAACCACGAAACTGATGCTTACCAGCTACCGTGGGGTTGACCCAGAGAGGCGGGTCAAGACTCTCTCTCGCCCTCTGTCCTGTCGTGAGGACAGAGGGCAAGGTGCCGGTAAAAAGAAGTTGATGTCCCTAATCCTAAGGCGACTGTAGGAATTGAAGTTAACGAATGTACTCTCGATGATTCGGTGAAGAACAAGACCGAGGCTGGCGCTCCAGAGACATATCCGCTACGACGTGAGAGATAACCTCCCTCAGCTGATGGCGGCCCAACATGCAATGCTTGCGTCACAGAGTGAGCATACTTCAAACTAAAGAAATGATGCACGTGCGGTCAGGGTCAAAAAGAAAGGCGAGAGGCCGATTGTCAGCAAGTTCGAGAGAAAGGTACCAGCCAACCGTGAAACCTACTGGACATGAATAGCCGGGGCGTGGAATAAGAGAGAGAGAGAGAAAGAAACCGAAGTTGAGCTGAACTACCAAGGTTTGCAACCGCACCACAAATGCCACTTTTAGGGACGGCATTACACGACAACAGCAAGACAATAAACAAATTAATAATTCCGCCACCCTAGATGGGTTCAAACGTCGTAGGAATCGTGACAAACTCGTGACATAAGAACTGATGTTGTTACATGGGGGCAATATACACTGGTTTGCTTAATACTGATGTACTACAATGTTGGCAATATACACAGGTATTGTAATAATGATGTTTAATACAAGTTGGCAATTTACACATAGGATGTTTATAACTGATGATTCTACTAGTTGGACAATATACCCACAGGTAATGTTAATTACTGATTGACTACTAGTTGGTTATAAAACACTGGTATGATAATAACTGATGTAATGCAAGCTGGCAATAAACTCAGATGGGAATATAAATGATGTATTCACAAGATGTCAAAAAAACACAGTTGTGTTGTATGATGTATTACAAGCTGCATTAAAAACAGATGTGATGTAACTGATGTATAAAAGTGGCAATTAACTCTGATGTGATATATATGATGTAATACAAGTGGCTATAAACACAGATGTGTTATAACTGTTGTTATTAAGAAGTTTGCAATAATCACAGATGTGATATAATGATGTATTACAAGCTGGAATGAAAGGCAGTGCTGACAGGTCATCTGTTGTTATGTTTTTTTAAACAGTCAACAACAAACGGGAGCAACATCCAGGGATGGATTGCAAAACACACGATCGTATTACAAGATAACAGTACACTCACTCTCAATGATTTTCTACATACAGTCAGTGTGGTAAGAGAAAGTACGTCTTCAAAACACAGTCTGTGTCTTTTAGCATTATCTTAACATTGTTGTACACACTTTCAAGATCATTATACATCAGGCATAGAATTCTTTATCATTCATATCATTTTTGCTTAGAGTTGACGAGCACTGGTGAGTTGATGACAATTTGTCCGTCTGTTTTTTTTACCATTAAAGACACGGATGATAGTGTACTTGTTGTAAGACATGCAGCGTGAAAGATCATCGTCGGCCCGTGGGAGCTGCGTTCCAGTTACTGCTGAAGGTGCTGATGGATAGAAACATGTGCGGACCATTCAGGAAGTTTCTGTGGACGTTCTGGGTAAATGTAGCCGGGGAGCTCATACATTGAATTGATTGATAATGTTTCGGTAGGATTTTCAGATCCAGTGGATAACAGGACTTTTCAATCATTTGCTTTATAGCTTTGTTGGAAGTTGATCTCAGGGACCGAACAGCAAAGGGATGCGCAGCTGGCCGGCTCCTTCTCGAGTCACTAACGAAGTACTGAAAGGGCGGGACCCCACCAACTAGTGCGTACAGAACTTCCGGTGTCGGGGGGAACATGGAGTTTGGCAGCCAAAACATCGTTGAGGTAAGCATTCTTTTTCCATTAATTCAGCTGTCTGTTATGCGTTTTTCTATAGGACTGTGTTAATGACTTTGTGTTGTGGAGGAATGCTAAGAGTGCGATACCTATCGACATGTGCAGTTTTAACCCTTATAATGATAAGCGGCACAGTTTACTCGGCGTTCTAGCCAGTAGTAAACAAACCATGACTGTGCTCGTGAGATACGCTAGGATCAGTGTGTAGTTGTGCTATCGCGCAGCTTTAGGTCTTTCATGTTCCCTTCTTGATGCATTGATGTACAGCTGAGGTTGATTTATTTTTCAGATGATACTTTCGTAGATTCGTCTTCGTTTTGGTTCATTATTGCAGGGTATTTTGCTGGTTCATTGTAGGAAACAGAAGCGACTGCAGTGAACACAGATCTGAATGTTGCAATGGACAGAGAAACGACACGATTAACAGTCTTGATTCATATCAAAATATGGGATAGCGAACACAGCCAATGTTGGTTAAGTTAATTCAACTAAATTCTCTACTCTCTTCTCTCTCTCTCTCTGTGTGTGTGTGTGTGTGTGTGTGTGTGTGTGTGTTGTGTATGGGTGATGTGTGTGTGGTGTGTGTGAAAGACAGAGAGAGAGCAGAGAAGGAAGAGAGAGAGAGAGAGAGAGAGACTAAATGTTTTATGACATGTTTACTGACTTTTAATACTTCAACAGTGTGGCAACTCATCAACAAAGTCTACACTCAAATAATTACATAGTGGTATGCATCACATTATGTGCTCTCTATATCTCTCTCATCTATCTCTCTCTCTCTATCTCTCTCTCTCATCACACACACACACACACTCAACACACACTCACACAAGCTACACCACACACACATACACACCACACACACACCACACACACACAACACACACACACACAACACACATATGTCAGAACGTTGGTGATGTTTTTTAACCTTTTCAGATTATCCACCCTGATCCTTGTCATGAAGTGTGAAAGCTCTTGCAAGAGTCAAATGCCTTCAGGATGAGACAAGACAGTCGGGAAAATTTCTGGTATGTAAAATACAAACAATTTTGTTTTGCCTATAATAAGGCAGGACTTTGGTCATTGATACCAAATATATAAGATTGGACTCCCTTAACCTCTGTGTTTGTGTGTGGTGTGGTGTGTGTGTGTGTTGTATATATATATTATTTATATATATATCTATTATATATATTTATATATATATATTTTGTTAAAAGTTAAGAAGCAGGACATCTTAAAACTTATCTACAAATTTGTTTCTAGCGTGTTGCGCTGTCATCAGGAATTATATTATTAATATTTATTTATATATTTTTATATATTATATTTATTTATGTGTGTGTGAGGGAGTGTGTGTGTGTGTGTGTGTGTGTGTTGTGTTGTGTGTTAGAGAGAGAGGAGAGAGAGAGACAGAGAGAGAAGAAAGGTGAGAGAGAGAGAGATGAGAGGCTAAAGGCTTTGTAGTCCTATGATGTAACTGTGACGTATGGGTTGACGACATCTGGCAAGTTCAAGAGTACATGTTCATCATTACTATTTGTGTGTATATCTACAAAAAAAGAAAGATGTGTTTGCCTTTTCCGTGACTTCAGGAATTTACCACGCTCACACATAAACATGCCTGACTCCACACAAATATACTTACCTTTCTCTTCTCTCTCTCTCTCTCTCTCTTCATATCTCTCTCTCTCTCTACACTCTCTCTCTCTCTCGCTCTTCTCTCTCTCTCTCGCTCTCTCTCTCACACAAACACACACACACAACACCACACACACACACAGAATGTAAACTGTTTACTTCAATGATGGCCTTGTAAAACAACCAACACTTGGACATTCATGAAATTTTGGATGCCCGAACTTAAATTGTCATTACAGAAACCTATTCGATGAAATAAGCTATTAACTGAACGTTTTAGTGTCTATATGCTCAGACTTAAAGTTTTGAAAGCAAGAATCCCTAGAATTGACGGGAGGCTATTTGTAGCCCTGTCGGGGGTGAACGATTTATCCTTGTTCTGTGGATACTGTTGATCAGCTGCATTCTCCACTCATCGTTCGTACCTTTCGCGGTATTTTTGTGAAATGTAAGCCACTTTGTGTTTAGATTTCTGGGCGGGACAGCAACAATGCACAGTTGCCACCACCATATTAAGATGGACTGGGGTTTTTGGTAAAAGAAATGGGTGTATGTGTTCATGTACGAGAAAAAAAATAATAAACGAGGATTTTACACCGTCCGACAACGCGTGTCACCACACATTGTTTACTCGCTAGAAGCTGCCTCAGCGAAGTTCTTTACGCCCATTGTTCGGCCTGTTTTGTCCGCGAGCAGTACCTTCGCGCTGGGCATCTTGGTCATTGTTTGTCACTTTGCTGTACGGTCCCTGGTGTCTACAATGATGTGTCTGCCCTGTTATGAACCTCTTGGGTCGTTGGGCTAAGAGCAACATGAAATTGAACAGAATTGAAGCCTATGTGCAGATTAGCAAGTAATGAAGATCTTCCACGTGGTTCTGGTTGGTCTGCATATCTGATTCTTGGCGATGGAATGTTGGGAATTTGAAGCTTTGAATATTACATGTTATGTGGAACATGGACTTCGATATTTCATTCACAGTCCCCAGGGTGGAAATAGTCAGCTTTTGGACCTGTATACAAGGAAAAGATTATCTATGACTGTTTGAAATGTACATGTATCAGCTAGACAAACAGTATGATATGGAAAACACCTGTAGTGATGAGAGCTTTTAGTTTCAGTTTCATAATGGTTGTCAATGCGTGAAAGCTAGTATGTTTATGCTTCACCACATCGCAAAGTTTTGAGACCACGTCTGCGCATGATTTATCTGATGGATGGATGGTAAAGGAATTGATGACTGAGATGACACGAATGTAAGAAGAGGGTCTTGTGGATAAAACTTTGCAGATGTATGTCTACGCATGGACGACCAAAACGCGATGGTCAGAACTCCAGTTCCCTACCTACATTGATGTTCCGTTTTTTTAATTGTATGTGTGTGTGGTGGAGGTGCACATGTTGTGTGTGGTGCAAAGGCAATGTGTGTGTGTGTGCTTGTGTATTGAAGTGCACGAGTGCTAAGTGTTGTATGTATAATACACACAAGCACCACGCATCACATGCACACACACACACACCTGTGCATATAAAAACTTGCATCTCTGGACTCTTCATTTAATACTGGAGAGCTTCTAGTGAACATTCTGTTCTGTGAGTTTAGAAATTGTTCTGTATGAACGACATTTTTCTTTTTCTTCTGATTACTCTACAGCATTATGTTAGTTTTCTATATGAAAAACCTTTATGGATGATTTTGTTGATAAATTTGAAAGTCTGAGAATGAAGATTCCACTATCATTCAGAAATAGAAATCCTTGGCAACATGGGTTTTCAAGCAATACATTTTACAGATCAGCCTAAATTACGGTTGTGACTGCATTTGTCGGGGATCAGTTGTACAGTATAGCCTGGAGTCGGATGGAAATGATAAACAGGTGGGTAGTGAGGTTCTGATGAAAAAAAAAAAGCGAGGGCTTTAGGACTGCAGTGTGACCAATGGATTGACGTGTGGTAAATGAAAGTAGGAGTTCATCTGACGGTTTGTTGGGGGGATATCTTGGTATTGTTCTTTCAATTCTGGACTGTTATTGTGCAAACTTGGATGGACATTTATGGTTATGAGTTGTAGCACAGAGCTTTCAACACATTATATGTTTCTTGTTAATTTTTTTTGTTTTTCTGCAGCCAACGAAGAGCAAGACAGATCAGGGATGCTGCATAGTATCTATGGAAAAAGTATGTGGTCCTAAACTCTTGGTAAAATTTGTGTGTTCTTTGTGACTGTTGCGATAAAATTCTCACCTTTACTCATGATTAGAACATCGGAAAATACTGTTCTATGATCTATGGTCTTGTAGCTTTATCTTTTCTGTTTTGTTGCTGTGTCATGTTTTGTGTCCACCCCAAGGCATTCTTTTCGCACTGCTCATTCCAGGACCCATAGACACAGTCACACCCGTATTCTGTTGCGGCCCCAGCAGGGTACTCCGCAAGGAGCAATCAGTATCAAGTTGTCATTAGGCCACTTACAGACGGGACTCGTGCTGCTGCTGGTGACTCACTTCAGCGGTGTTGTTCAGTGGTGCCTGTTCTGATCCAAAGTACTCAGGACACCGCTTTTTAGCCTCGACTATCCAAAAAAACAGGGCATAGTCACAGAGTCATTATGGGTAAGCGTTGTTGTGATTATGCCATCGGCTTGAACCAGCGACAGTCTTGATGAACTTGCCGTTACTGACAACTTTGACACAGACTTTACAAGGGGCATGAGCCTGGAGAGGATGTGGAAGTTGATGTCACCACATCTTGGAAGTGCCTTGAATTCGGCTTTTTATTTTTTATTTTTAAAAAGATGATCATTGAGGATGAGGAGGCTGAAGCTGGGAAGCCGATTTTAGTCTGAGACTACATGAGAAGACTGTACTTCTGCTTCCTTTCATGATAATTTGCCAGGCCTGAGAATACAGACATTTGCGATGCTCTTGGTCTGGAAATTTGTGCAATTCTTTCAGAGATGCATCCATTCAGTGGATTGAACTAGAGTAAGTGTGTGCAGTTTCCCCCATTTGGTTGAATGGGAGAGAGCCAGGGTCTGAAAATCCCACAGGAATGCCTCTGGTGAGAATGGAATCCTTGACCTCCCAGCTTGAAATTTAGTGATGTGAACCACTGCATCACTGAAATAGGAGATGAATGAAAGTGTGTATGATAGGTTATATAAGGATGTTTATAACTACAAGAGTGGGAACATCAGTATCATCAGTAGGAAACAGGAGATGAATGAAAGTGTGTATGATAGGTTATATAAGGATGTTTATAACTACAAGAGTGGGAACATCAGTATCATCAGTAGGAAACAGGAGGTGAATGAAAGTGTGTATGATAGGTTATATAAGGATGTTTATAACTACAAGAGTGGGAACATCAGTATCATCAGTAGGAAACAGGAGGTGAATGAAAGTGTGTATGATAGGTTATATAAGGATGTTTATAACTACAAGAGTGGGAACATCAGTATCATCAGTAGGAAAAGGAGTGAATGAAAGTGTATGATAGGTTATAAGGATGTTTATAACTACAGAGTGGGAACATCAGTATCATCAGTAGGAAACAGGAGATGAATGAAAGTGTGTATGATAGGTTATATAAGGATGTTTATAACTACAAGAGTGGGAACATCAGTATCATCAGTAGGAAACAGGGATGATATGAAAGTGTGTATGATAGGTATATAAGGATGTTTATTAACTACAAGAGTGGGAACATCAGTATCATCAGTAGGAAACAGGAGATGAATGAAAGTGTGTATGATAGGTTATATAAGGATGTTTATAACTACAAGAGTGGGAACATCAGTATCATCAGTAGGAAACAGGAGATGAATGAAAGTGTGTATGATAGGTTATATAAGGATGTTTATAACTACAAGAGTGGGAACATCAGTATCATCAGTAGGAAACAGGAGATGATGAAAGTGTGTATGATAGGTTATATAAGGATGTTTATAACTACAAGAGTGGAACATCAGTATCATCAGTAGGAAACAGGAGATGAATGAAAGTGTGTGTGATAGGTTATATAAGGATGTTTATAACTACAAGAGTGGGAACATCAGTATCATCAGTAGGAAACAGGAGATGAATGAAAGTGTGTGTGTTAGGTTATATAAGGATGTTTATAACTACAAGAGTGGGAACATCAGTATCTCAGTAGGAAACAGGAGATGAATGAAAGTGTGTGTGATAGGTTATATAAGGATGTTTATAACTACAAGAGTGGGAACATCAGTATCATCAGTAGGAAACAGGAGATGAATGAAAGTGTGTATGATAGGTTATATAAGGATGTTTATAACTACAAGAGTGGGAACATCAGTATCATCAGTAGGAAACAGGAGATGAATGAAAGTGTGTATGATAGGTTATATAAGGATGTTTATAACTACAAGAGTGGGAACATCAGTATATCAGTAGGAAACAGGAGATGAATGAAAGTGTGTATGATAGGTTATATAAGGATGTTTATAACTACTAGAGTGGGAACATCAGTATCATCAGTAGGAAACAGGAGATGAATGAAAGTGTGTATGATAGGTTATATAAGGATGTTTATAACTACTAGAGTGGGAACATTAGTATTATCAATAGGAAATAGGAGATGAATGAAAGTGTGTATAGTAGGTTATTTAAGATTGTAACTACGAGAGTGGGAACATTAGCGTTATCAATATGAAATAGGAGATGAATGAAAGTGTGTATGATAGGTTATATAAGGATGTTTATAACTACAAGAGTGGGAACATTAGTATCATCAGTAGGAAACAGGAGATGAATGAAAGTGTGTATGATAGGTTATATAAGGATGTTTATAACTAATAGAGTGGGAAACATTAGTATTATCAATAGGAAACAGGAGATGAATGAAAGTGTGTATAGTAGGTTATTTAAGATTGTTTGTAACTACGAGAGTGGGAACATTAGTGTTATAAATATGAAATAGGAGATGAATGAAAGTGTGTATGATAGGTTATATAAGGATGTTTATAACTACAAGAGTGGGAACATTAGCATTATCAATAGGAAATAGGAGATGAGTGAAAGTGTGTATGATAGGTTATTTAATAATAGGAGATGAATGAAAGTGTGTATGATAGGTTATTTAAGGTTGTTCCTAACTGCAAGAGTGGGGACATTAGTTATATCAATAGGAAAGAGGAGATGAATGAAAGAATGAAGATGTTGACAAGATGTTGATATGACAACTTGCATGGATTGAAACAATCAACTCTAAACTTGGACAACAGCTATTAAAAGGGAATCTTATGCGAAGTGCAAAGGAGTCATCAGCAGGGTTTCTGCCTTTTGAGTTGAATCCGTGTTCCTGTTTTGTTCCTAGTAGTGTAATGCATGCAAACATGAATAATTCTGTACATGTTTGTTGCAGGCAGCCATATGTTGCGGGCATCTTTTTGATGATGTCGGTCAATTTTGCAGTTCCTCCAAATCAGCCAAGTATGTGTTCTTTGGAGAATGATATTGCAGATGATGTTGTAGGTTTTGTTGTCAGAATTCAGTTTTAATTAAATAACTAGGGACATTATACATTTCCGAAAGAAGTTGTGTCATTAGAATTTTATTATGAGTGAAATGACTAAAGACTTGATGAATTGTGTTAGAAGATGTGGTGTTTTAATTTTGTCATTAGTGAAATGGCTTGGGTCATTGTAGATCTTGTAAGTTGTGTGGTTTGAATTTCATTAGTACTTTATAACTTGGGATATTGTAGATTTTGTTTTAAGCCGTAGAGCTAGAATTTCATTTCCTCTGAAATGATTTGGGACATTAGAGATTTTGTTTTTAAGTTGTGGGTATGTAGAATTTCAATGTTACTAAAAAGACTGGGAACATTGTAGTTTTTTTTTTTAAGTCATGAATTTTAAATTTTTAAATAAAATGAGCAGACATATTGTGTTTTTTTTTGCAGGTTGTGAAGTTAAAATTTTTTTTTTTCTAAAAATGAGGGGGAGTTATAAGGATGGGGGGGAAAGGGTAGCCCATGGGGGGGGGAAGGGAAATTTTATGTTTTAAAAAATGAAAAAAGGATATTTTTTTTTTTAACAAATTTTTAAGTTTTTATGTTTGTAAGCAAAAGAATCTTACTTTTCATGCCTTTTTTGTTGCCTGTGTATCCCTTTTTAAGTTTTATGTAACCATCACCCCCTTTCCTCCCCCCTCCTTTTTTTTTTTGGTTTTGTTTTTTTTAAAAACCCTTTTTGGGAAAACATTTTCCCCAAGGGAGCCTCAGGCCAAGGGGGACGTGATTTGTTCACCACGTTTAAATTCGGTAGATGTGAGCTAAAAAGGCAGGTCAAAAAGCTCCCTCTTTAGGGCCGAAAATATGAACAAGAAGACTTTACATGGTTTAAACCCAAAGGTTTGGGTAGGGGGGGGGGGGGGGGGGGGGGGGGGGGAAGGTCCCCCCCTTCAAAACCCCTTTCCCATGCCCTAGCTGTTAGTCTGAGAGTGACTTTTAAACAGAAAAACTTTCGGGAGTTTTTAAACCTGAGAACGGAAAACAGGGCAGACAAAAAATTTCTTTTTTGGGGAAAAAATTGGCCCCTTTTGAAAGTGGGACACAGTGCCCTTAACAAAGGATTTGAGCTCGTTCGGAGAAATTTCTGTCAGTGTTTAAAGATTGAATTTTTTTCAAATTTATTCATGTTAAACTTGTTATTGCCTGTGTTGCACCCACATTTAAGGGTTCCACAGTGGAAAACGCTAAATCATTTTTAAAGCATTTCCCCTATTTGAAGGGATTGGGTTAAGTTTTTGAGCAGAAAAAAAAAACCCCCAAAGCAAAAAAAAAAAAGAATGAGGGGGTGTGGCGGGTTTGCAAAAGGGACTTTGCCCTTTGTTTGTTGGTGTGGAAGGGTGGGGTGTGGGGCAAAATCCCCACGTGGATGTGGGTTGCCAGAAAAAACCGACAGCACAGCTTTTTTCCCTTCGCCTACAGGACTACGCCCTGGATTAGGAAAACCATTTGATTCAGTTCAACAGTTTGGCTAAATTTTAATTTTGCTTATTTACGATGCTTTTTTTTAGTGCATCCCAGTACTTTTAAATTTAGTGATTTGTAGTTTTTAAAAAGGGGTTTTTAAAAAATTTTTTTTGTTGTTGATATTGTTTTGTAGGTAATAAGAAAAAGGAAAGGGGAGATGGGGGGGGGGGGAAGGGGGGGGGGTGGGGGGTTTGGGGGGGGGGGGGGGGGGGGAGTGGGGGGAGAAAGAAGAGAAAAAGAAAAAAAGGGAAACTTTTTTTGCAGGGGACCTGTGAAAAATGTCAGTTTAGTGTGGTGCATTTTTTTAAAGGGAAAGACAACTTTCGCAGAAGGACATGAAACTGTTACAGTTTCCTTGTTATGATTCATAACATATAAAAAAGAAAAATTGCTAAAGTTTAGAAAACCCACTCTTTCAAAATGTAGGGAAAATTTTTAATTAACACACTGTTTTAAGTCATGCGAATATTTTTACTTTTGGCCCATATTTTTATTTTTTGGTTTTAAATTGGAGTCAGAAATAGTTTTTTTTTTCCCTTATGATGAAAAAAATTTATCTAATAATTAAAAAAACCAAAAAAAATAGCAACATCGTTACATGAAAATTAAAACTGGTTAATAAAAAATGACACTGCCCGGGTAAACTCTTCCCTTTTTTCTATGCAAAGGAGTGATTTTTAAAAAATGCAAAAGGGCACCCGGTTAAATTTTTAAAGAAATTTTTTTTTACTTGATTAAAAAAATTTTTCAGGTACATAAACAGGGGTTGCCCACAACAGGGTTCATTTTTAGAAATGGTCAGTTGTCCCGGCACTTGAATGATTTTTTCCCATTGTTTAATTTTTTAAATTGAATTTGAATGAAAACGCTTTGGAAAAACCCAAATTAATTAAAATACAGCCCATTCCCTCAAAAAAATTTTTAAATAGTTTTTTTAAGGTCACTTACTGTCTTTTTAACTTTTTTAAAGACTTGGATAACCATTCTGTGAATCGAGCTAAAATTTAGCACCCGCGGGTGATTCAGAACTTGCCACGACACCCTGTTTTATCACCCAAAATTAAGGGCCCAGACATTTGAAAAATTTTCAGATTAAAAACGTCCCGTTGGAACAGGTCATCTTTCCTCTTTCATTTGTTTTCAAAGAAATCGTGTAGTTCTCCCAGTTTCACAATAAAAAGGGTTTGGTGGCTTTTGTTTAAATAAGAATCGGAACCCAGAGATTTTAAATTTGGGCCAAATTAGCTTTGTCAGTGGTGCCCACCATTGTTTTTCTCAAATAAAAAAAATTAAAAATGTGCACAAAACCTTGTTTAAAAACCCCTTATAAGCCCCCCTGGGGGTTAATTTCTAGTGAATCGCTAATTCTGTGAGGTCATGCTGGCAGGGGCTGTGTCAAAGCTAAACAAAATTCAGTGTCGCCCTTTTGTTAAAAGGGGGTTGTCTTTGTAAATGTGACGGTCAAAATTCCTTTTTTTTTGCCTGTTTTTGGGGACAATTTCCCTTTTAAAAGGGTTTGGGCCGGGAATCACGCTGGTTCCAGTACAATTGCCCTGGTGTGATGAGCACAAAAACTTGGGGCTTTCATTTAAAACAAAGGACTTGATGGGGTGCACATAACAAGTTTTGCATTCCCATTAAAGGTTTAAATGCCAGTGTTTTTCCCCAAGCCATTGGTGAGCTGGGGTTGGTTTTAATTATGAGAAAAAAAGGGTTTATGAGTGTAAAGGGACAAAAGGTAAAACCAAAATTTTGCTATTTTTTAAATTAGAAACGCTGATTTGAACTTTCGAAATTACTCCCCGTTTTAAAATGTTTCAGAGTGATCAGTATGAAAATTTAAACCGTTAAACAGAACATAAGATAGGATTGTTTTTTCATTCAGCCAAGTTGAGATTAGTTTCTTCTGTGTGTTTTTTTTTGAAGGGGAGAATGGGTTTTTTTTTTTCTCGATTTGGGTTTTTGTTTGAAGAGAGAATGTTAGTTCTCTTTGGGTGGTTTTGTTTTTAAAAAAAGAATTTTTGTTTTTTTCTTTGTTGTGGTTTTTGTTTGAAGGGAGAATGTTAGTTTTCTCTGAGTGGTTTTTTTGAAAAGGGGTATTTTTTTTTCTCTTTTGTGATGTTTTTTGAAGGGAGAATGGGTTGTTTTCTCCCGTGTGAGGGTTTTTTGGAGGGAGAATTTTTTAGTTTTTTTTGGGTGGTTTTTTGTTTTTTAAGGGAGATTTTTTTTCTCTCTGTGTGATGGGTTTTTTGAAAGGGGGGGAATGTTTTTTGTTTTTCTCTGGGTGAAAGTTGTTTGGGGGGGGGGGAAAGTTGGGTTTTTTTTGTGTTTATGTTGGGTTTTAAGGGGAATGTTAGTTTTTCTCGGGTGATGTTGTTTGGGAAAGGGGGAAGTTAGTTTTTCTCTGTGTGATGTTTTTGGGGGGAGGGAAAGTTAGTTTTTTCTGTGTGTTTTTGTTTGAAGGAGAATGTTATTTTTTTTCTGGGGTGTTGTTTAAGGGAGAGTTTTGTTTCTCTTGGTGGGTTTTTTTTGAAGGGAGGGAAGGTTTTTGTTTCTCTCTGAGTGGTTTTTGTTTGGAGGGGGGAATGTTTGGGTTTTTTCCCGTGTGATGTTGTTTGAAGGGAGAATGTTAGTTTTCTCTCTGTGTGATGTTTTTTAAAGGGGAATGGGTTTTTTTCTCTTGAGTGGTTTTATTTGAAGTTGGGATGGTTTGTTTCTCTTGGGGTGGATTTGTTTTTTGGGAGAATGGTTTGGTTTTTCTCTGGGTGGATTTTTTCAAGGGAGAATGGTAGTTGCTGTTCAAGTTTATTTTGTTTGAAGGAGAATGTTGTTTTCTTCAGAGTGGTTTTTTTTTGAAGGGAGAATGGTAGTTTTTTCTCCCGTGTGATGTTGTTTGAAGGGGGGAATGTTTGTTTTCTCTGAGTGGTTTTGTTTGGGAAAGGAGAATGTTAGTTTTCTCGGGTGGTTTTGTTTTTTAAAGGGGAATTTAGTTACTCCCCCGTGGTTTTGGGTTTTTTAAAGGGGAAGTTAGTTTTCTCTTTAGGGGTTTGTTTAAAAAAGGAGTTTTTTGTTACCCTCTGGGGTGGTTTTGGTTTTAAAAGGGGAAATTTTTTTTCCTTTTCTGAGTGGTTTTGTTGAAAGGAGAAAGTTTTCTTGTTTTGAGCGACCACAATCACATTTTGTTCTTTTTTCGCTATATAAAGAAGGGGGCCCCAGTCGGCGTTCCGTGTTTAAAAAAACACACCAAAACACACACCAAAAATTGCCAGTCTTGTGCCCCCAAAACACATAAACCCGGCCTCAAATTTGGGGTTCCTTCACAAGATCCCCCCACAACTTTGCCGTTTGCTGCCACCAAGACATCCCTAGTCTTTTTGCTTTTGGAATTTTGTTACTCTCTGAGTGGTTTTTTTTGAAAGGAGAATTTTTAGTTAAATCCTGAGTGGTTTTGTTGGAAAAGGGGAAAAGTTAGTTACTCTCTGAGTGGTTTTTTTTTTGGGAAAAGGGGAATGTTAGTTTTCTCTCTGAGTGGTTTTGTTTTGGGAAAAAGGGGTTTTTTAGTTACTCTCTGAGTGGTTTTGTTAGAAAGGAGAATTTAGTTACTCTCTGAGTGGTTTTGTTTGAAAGGAGAAAGGGTTCTCTCTGTGTGGTTTTGGTTTGAAAAGGGGGTTGTTAGTTACTCTCTTTGTGGTTTGGGTTTTTAAAGGGGGAAAGTTACTTTCTTCTGTGTGGTTTTGTTTTTAAGTGAGAATAGTAGTTTTCTTGTTGTAGGTATTTTTTTTTTTCCAAAAAAGAGAATGGGAGTTATTCTCGGTGCCATTTTGTTTGACAGGAGGGGCTGGTGTTGTTCCCCCCCAACTTGTGATTTGTTGGGGGGAAAGTTTCTTGTTCCTTTTGTGATTTGTTGGAAAGGGGGATTTGGGAGTTGTTCAATTTGTGATTTGTTGGAAGGTAAAAATGGTAGTTGTTCACTGTGGGATTTTTTAGGAAGGGGGGAATGGTAGTTGTTCCTGTGTGATTTGTAGGAAGGGAGAATGATATGTCTGTTACTGTGTGGGTTTGTTGGGAAAAGGGGGAATAATAGTGGTTTTACCCATGTGATTTGTTGGAAGGGAGAATGATAGTTTTTCCCCTTTGTGATTTTTTGGGGAAAGGGGGAAGGGGAGTTGTTAAAAGGGGTGGGTTTTTTTGGAAGGGGAATGGTAGTTGTTCACTGTGTGATTTTTTGGAAAGGGGGAAAGAAAGTTTTTCACTGTGTGGGTTTGTTGGGAAGGGGGAATGATAGTTGTTCACTGTGTGATTTGTTGAAAAGGGAGAATGGTTTGGGTTTTTTCACTTTGGTTTGTTTGAAGGGAGAAAAATGGTAGTTTTTCACTAAAATGATTTGTAGGGGAAGGGGGAAAAGGTTTGTTGTTCACTGTGTGATTTGTTGGAAGGGAGAAAGGGAGTTGTTCACTGTGTTTATTTGTTGGAAGGGAGATTGATGTTGGTCACTGTGTGATTTTTTTGGAAGGGAAATGATAGATGTTCACTATTTGATTGTTGGGGAAAGGGGGGAAAAAATAGTTGGTCACTGTGTGAATTTTTTGGGAAAGGGGGAAAGATTGGTTTTTTCACTTTTGGGGATTTGTTTTGGGAAAAGGGGAATGGTAGTTGTTCACTGTGGGATTTGTTGGAAAGGGAAAAATGATAGTTTGGTTTACTGTGTGATTGTTGGGAAGGGGGAATGGTTTGTTGTTCACTGTGTGGTTTGTTGGGAAGGGGGAATGGTGGTTTTTCACTATGTGATTTCTTGGAAGGGAGAATGATGTCGGTCACTTTTTTGGATTTGTCGGAAGGGAGGGTTTGGGGGTTCATTGTGTGTTTTTTTGGAAGGGGGAATGGTAGTTTTTCACTGTGATTTGTTGGGGGGAGAATGATAAATTTTTCATGTGTGATTTGTTGGAAAGGGGGAAAGATAGTTTTTTCACTTTTTGTGATTTGTTTTAAGGGAGAATTTGGGAGTTGTTACTGTGGGGATTTTTTTGGAATGGAGAATGATAGTTGTTCACTGTGTGATTTGTTGGAAGGGAGAATTGGGTAGTTGTTCATGTGTGATTTGTTGGAATGGAGAAGAAGTTGTTCACTGTTTTGATTTTTTGAAGGGAAAAATGGTGGTGGTTCACTAAGTGATTTTTAGGAAGGGAAAAATGATAGCTGTTCACTGTGTGATTTGTTGGAAAGGAAGGGTTTGGGAGTTGTTACTGTGTGATTTGTTGGAAGGGAGAATGGGAGTTGTTTACTGTTTTGATTTGTTGGAAGGGAGAATGGTGGTTGGGTTTACTGTGTGATTTGTTGGAAAGGAGAAAAGGTGTTGTTGACTTGGGGTGATTTGTTGGAAGGAAGAATGGTAGTTGTTCCCCTGTGTGATTTGTTGGAAGGGGGAACCCCCCCAAGGGAGGGTTTTTCACTGTGTGGGTTTTTGGAAGGGGAAAAATGGTTTTTGTTCAGTTTTTGGGTTTTTTGGGGAAAGGGAATGGTTTGTGTTCACTGTGGATTTGTTGGAAGGGGAATGATAGTTGTTCACTGTGGATTTGTTGGAAAAGGAAAAAAAAAGGTGGGTTTTTCATAAGTTTATTTGTTGGAAAGGGGAAAAAGGGAGTTTTTCACTGTGGGATTTTTTGGATGGGAGGGAAAGGTAGTTGTTCCCCTGTGTGATTTGTTGGAATTTGGGGGAAAGGTGTTGTTCACTGTGTGGTTTGTTGGAAGGGGGGAATTTGGGAGTTGTTCACTAAGTTATTTGTTGGAAAGGGGGAATGGTAGTTGTTCACTGTGTGATTTTTTTGGAAGGGGGGGAAGGTGGTTCATTGTGTGATTTTTTGGGAAAGGAGAATGGTAGTTGTTCACTTTTTGCGATTTTTGGAAGGGGAGAAAGGGGGTGTTCACTGTGGATTTTTTTGGAAAGGGGGAATGGAAATTGTTCACTGTGTGATTTGTTGGAAGGGAGAATGGTAGTTGTTCACTGTGTTTATTTGTTTTGGGAAAGGGGGAATGGTAGTTGTTCACTGTGGGATTTTTTGGAAAGGGGGAATGGTAGTTTTCACTGTGTGATTTGTTGGAATGGGAAAAGGGAGTTGTTCCCCTGTTGAAATTTTTTGGAAGGGGGGAATGGTGTTGTTCACTGTGTGATTTGTTGGAAGGGGGAAAGGTAGTTTTTCACGGGGTGTTTGTAGGAAAAGGGGGAATGATAGCCCGTTCACTGTGTTGGTTTTTTGAAAGGGGGAATGGTTGTTTTTCACTGTGTGATTTGTTGGAAGGGGGAATGATAGCCCGTTCACTGTGTGGTTTTTGAAGGGGAATGGTTTGTTGGTTTACTGTATGGTTTTACTGAAGGGGGAATTTGGGAGTTGTTCATAAGTGATTTGTTGGAAGGGAGGGAAAGGTAGTTTTGGGCACTGTGTGATTTGTTGGTTTGGGGGGAATGTAGCTGTTCCCTGTATGGTTTTATTGAAAGGGGGGAATGGTTTGTTGTTCACTGTTTTGGTTTTTTTTGAAGGGGGAATTTATAGTTTTTTCACTTTTTGTGATTTGTTCGAAGGGAGAATGAAGTTGGTCACTGTGTGATTTGTTGGAAGGGAGAATGGTTTGGAAGGGAGAATGGTAGTTGTTTTACTGTGTGATTTGTTGGAGGGGGAATTTTTTGGAAAGGGAGGGAAAGGTAGTTGTTTATGTGTGATTTTTTTTGGAAGGGGGAATGGTAGTTGTTCACTGTGTGATTTTTTTGGAAGGGAGAAAGATTTTGTAAAAAAAATTAGTTTTGGGCCCTTTTGTGATTTGGTTTGGGAAAGGGGGAAAGAAAGGGTTTCCCGGTTTTGGTTTTTTTTGAAGGGGGGAATGGTTGGGTTTTTATGTATGGTTTTAATTTAAAGGGGGAATGGTTGTTTTTTTCAATGTTGGTTTTATTGAAGGGTGAGGAATGATAGTTGTTCACTGTTTTGGGTATGTTTGGGGGAAAGGGGGAATGATAGTTTTTTCACTTGGGGTGGGTTTTTTGGAAGGAGGGAAAGAAATTGTTCACTGTGTGAAATTTTTTGGAATTTAAGGGGAATGATAGTTGTTTTACTGTATGGTTTTAAATTTAAGCGGAAAAATGATAGTTGTTCACTGTGTGATTTGTAGGAAGAGAGAATGGGAGTTGTTCACTGTGTGATTTGTAAAAAAGGGAGAATGGTAGTTTGGGCCCCTATGTGATTTGGGGGAAAGGGAAATGATAAAAAAAACTGTTCATGGTGATTTGTTGGAAGGAGAATGGTTTGTTGTTTACTGTGTGATTTGTTGGAAGAGGGGGTGGTAGGTTTTTCCCCTGTGTGATTTGTTGGGAAAGGGGGGAAAAAGTTGTTGTTACTGTGTGATTTGTTGGGAAGGGGGAATGGAGTGTTCACTGTGTGATTTGTTGGAAAGGGGGGGAAAGATAAACTGGTTTACTGTTTGGTTTGTTGGAAGGGAGAATTGGGTAGTTGTTTTGTAAAAAATTTGTAGGAAGGGAGAATGGTAGTTGTTTACTGTTTTGATTTTTTTGGGAAAGGGGGAATGGGGTTTTTCACTGTGTGGTTTGTTGGAAGGGGAAAGGTGGTTGTTCACTGTGTGAAATTTTTTGGGAAAGGGGAATGGTAGTTGTTCCTGTGTGATTTGTTGGAAGGGAAAAAAAAGGTAGTTGTTCACTGTGTGATTTGTTGGAATGGGAATGGTTTGTTGTTCACTAAAGGGTTTGTAGGAAAGGGAGAATGATAGTTTTTCCTGTGGATTTGTTAGAAGGGAGAATGGGGAAATTGTTTTTACTGTGTGATTTGTTGGAAGGGGAATGGTTTTGTTGTTCACTGGGGGGATTTTTTGGAAAGGGGGGAATGGTAGTTGTTCCTGTTTTGATTTGGGGGGAAGGAGGAAAAGGGAGTTGTTTAAATGTGTGATTTGTTGGAAAGGGGGAAAGATAGTTGTTACTGTGTGAATTTTTTGGAAAAGGGAAATGGTAGTTGTTCACTGTGTGATTTGTTGGAAGGGGGAATGGTAGTGTTCACTAAAATGTTTTTTTAAAGGAGGAGAATGATGTTGTTTACTGTGGATTTGTTTTGGGAAAGGGGAAAAGGGAGTTGGGTTTACTAAGTGATTTGTTGGAAAGGGGGGAATGGTTTGTTGTTCAGTTGTGTTTGTTTGGGAAAGGGGAAAGGTAGTTTTCACTAAGTGTTTTTTGGAAAGGGAAAGGTAGTTTTTCATAAATGAATTTTTGGAAGGAGAAAGGTAGTTGTTCACTGGTGATTTGTTGGAAGGGGGGAATGGTGTTGTTACCTGTGATTTGTTTTGGAAAGGGGAATGGAGTTGTTCACTGTGTTGGGTTTTTTGGAGGGAGGGAATTGGGAGTTTTTCATTGTGTGGTTTTTTTGGGGGGGAGGGTTTGGGAGTTGTTCCCCTGTGATTTTTGGAAAAGGGGGAAAAGGGGAGTTGTTCCCCTGTGGGTTTTATTTTTGGGAAAGGGGGAATGGTTGTTGTTCCCCCTGTGTGGTTTGTTTTGGGAAAGGGGGAATGTAGGGATTCCAATTGGGCCCCGGGCCCGGCCCAACAGCCCCTTCAGGAGCGAAATTTTCCGTGTTTTTTTAAACTTGTTTCAAAAACCCCATAAAAAAGGCGATTTAGACAATAAAAATAACCCAAACAATTTACCCTTTTTTTCTTTTTGTTTTGGGTAGGTTTTATCATTTAAAAAAGCATTTAAAAAGTTTATTATTAACCTTTTTAAAGAAATAAATTTTCGCGGTGGGAGGATGCCTCGGGACTTTCGAAACACAAGTTTTTTTCACCCCCCTTCTTTTTCCCCCCCCGGGGGAGCGCGGCGGGGACCCAAAAATCAATGAAACTTTACAGAGTTGTAGAGGGGGGCTTCAACTTCATTTTGAATGAGTAAGGGTTTCAGAAAAAATTTAGTTAAGTTCCCTAAAATTATGTTTTAAAACTTCAAAATTACTCTAAAATCCGTAAATATGAACGAAATCTGTTCAAAAATATATCAAATTAAAGCTCATATTCCACACTTTCCAATAAATGGAGTCAAACAAATACGAAACAGTGCGCCGCGCTCCCCCGGCGGTTCCCGCATATCACTATTGGAAGACTTGAAGCATGTCAACAATGGCGGACGAGTCAGACGTATCTGTGTCATCGCTTACAAATCATCCAACACTTTTTTCACCAAATTTTCAACATCTGGCGCTAGAAACAACACAGAAAGGTAAGTCGATATATTTACTAAATCCTATAAGTTATATTTTGTGTACTTAGAGCGCGGTTGTATTAAAATTTTTTTTAAAAACGTGAACTGAGAGAGCCTTTTTTTGAATCGACACTTCAACTTCACGATCGACTTTATTTATCTTCAGCTACGTGGAAGGATTTTTTAACATTGTAATCAAGTAATCGAAACATCAATTTGAAAAACCTGTGTCATAAAAATATGATTTACATTGTAGTTCTTCAGTATTTCTTATGAAAAGGTCACGTGACTTGGACCAAGTTAGGGTCCTGAACAGAACGTGTCGTCTGCTCAAACACTTGGCCGCGATGATCGCAGCCGCGACGGAGTCACTGAATGCATTGCTTTTACAAACTCTGTAGATTCTCTTGCGCGCGTGCATGGCATGTATACACACACACACACACACACACACACACAATGAGTTCATCTACACTGTAAACATCACAAGAATACAAAGACCTTGGCACACACACACACACACACACACAAAATAGTTTGCTGCTGATTTCAGTTTGTTACAAAAATAAATTTGCAAACAGTGATTTATTTTAATGTAGTAAGATTGCCCAAGCTCATGGTTTTCTTTCTCATTCTTATGTCCCTGACATATTTTCTGTTGTTCATGGTATTTAGTAATTTTACCCATTAAAATTGCAACATAATTCATTAAATTGTACTTACCTCCATCTTGTTAGTAAACACAATGGTTACACATGTGTGTATGCATGTGTGTGCGTGCGTGTGTGTGGAAGGGGGGGGGGGGGGGGGTACTGTGCACATGCATGCATGCGTGTGGTGTGTGTGTGTGTGTGCTCTGTGTATGTGCTGTATCTGGTGTGCGCATGTGTGAGTGTAATGTGTGTGTGTGTGTACTTTGTGTGTGGTGTGCTGTGTGTGTGTTATGTGTGTGTGTGTGTTGCAGAGGACGACCAGTACAAAGAACTGAAGTGCTGCTTCTTGGTGTTTGGTAAAGGAAGAAGACCCAAACCCCCCACCCCCCCAAACATATCCAGCTGCACAGACTGTTACTGAGCTTGACAGACTTCGAATTGAAAATGAGAAGTCTGTAACTTTTGACACTGTGGGCAGAATGGTTTCTTCAGCTTTTCCCCGACACCAGCTTCCTGATTAACAGGTTGAAAGGGGTGATCCAGCGCTGTACACTCAAGGCTGAGAAGTTGCCAGCTAAAGAACTTTCAGCAATGCTAAATGAAGATGTTGATTTGGATAATATTGATGATGCTCTGTCTTCAGTTGGCATCAATTGGAAAACTCTGAAAAAGGCTGAGCTTTTGAAGATTCCATGTGACACCAAAGTGACAAATGCTGTTGCTGTCGCTTTATAAACTTTGAGGAACAAAGAGGGGTGGAGTTCAAGCTTTGTTGTTGACTGGCTGCAAAGACTGAACAAGACAGCAATGGGACAGAAAGACAGTCACAAAAATTATATCTGACTACAAAACTATCTGTCGGAAAAAATCAAAAGATCCAGAGAAGTTCAACTGCTTCATGGAAAACCATACATTATTATATACTTTTAATGACTGTGCACTATATTATTGGGACTAAAAAACTGTTAAAAATATATTTTTGATGGCCGAAAAGCTGTAAAATGTATACTTTCTCTTCTTTATAAGATCATATTTTATTGTTGCACAATTAAAATTATGTATGAAATATCTCGCAAAATGTGTGATATATGTGTTTTATAAGCTTTTTAAAATCATTTTGGTATAAAAACAACACTGTACAAACATACAGATACAAATTAATGAACATGTAAAGACAACCGTAATTTACGTAAAAAGTGACCCTTTTGCGCAAATTGCATATTTAACCAACTTCAGGATTACACTGTTGACTATTTATTCAGAGAAGACAGAAGGAAAAAAAATTGGGCATTATCTATAAGTGCATGAGAGTAGCCAGGAACAATTTGGGCTCATTTGAGAACATAGAAATGGATTTATGGTACCTCAAAGTTGGGGTCCGAAGCAAATTGCCACTTTCGCAAAAGTCCAAATTTCTTTAAAAAATCATAACTTCGTCAAATATTATCAGAAGAACATAAGTTTTATATCAATGTGTTCAGAAAATTGAGCTCTTTTAAATGAAACTACTTTTAAACAACTCTAGGCTGTTTAAAAAATCACCTTGGAATACCTAGAGAATGGTAGTTGTTCACTGTGTGATTTGTTGGAAGGGAGAATGGTGGTTGTTCACTGTGTGATTTGTTGGAAGGGAGAATGGTGGTTGTTCACTGTGTGGTTTGTTGGAAGGGAGAATGGTGGGTTGTTCACTGTGTGGTTTGTTGGAAGGGAGAATGGTGGTTGTTCACTGTGTGGTTTGTTGGAAGGGAGAAAGGTGGTTGTTCACTGTGTGGTTTGTTGGAATGGAGAATGATAGCTGTTCACTGTGTGATTTGTTGGAAGGGAGAAAGGTGGTTGTTCACTGTGTGGTTTGTTGGAAGGGAGAATGGTGGTTGTTCACTGTGTGGTTTGTTGGAAGGGAGAATGGTGGTTGTTCACTGTGTTGATGGCTGACCTGTTACAGGGAGCGTCATCACAGGCTATCAGTAACAACAGGACAGGCTACCACATGATCGGCAAGGGAAATCCACAGTGGCCACAGGTAGGTTTTTTGAAGATGTGTAGGTGTCTTCTGATTGTGCGTGTGCGTGTGTGTGCGTGCGTGCGTGTGTGCGTGTGTGTATAGGTGACTGTGTGTGTGCGGCTGTCTCACGTGTGCTATATCAGTGGCATTACCCTACGCTGCTCGTGTGTGTGTGTGGTGTGTGTTGTGACCAAAAAGTGACAGCTCTTGATAACTTCCATGTGCAAAAGCACTTCAGGCTGTCTTTAAACATTGACAGAAATAAAAAAAGACGGTGAGAGAGCATGAATTTGTACAGAAGTGTGCTGATGAATCGGGTTTGATGGTTATTTTTTGTAAGAAGAATCTATTTTTAACCATAGTTAATGCAAGATCTGGTGGTTGCTACCTGGAAGAAGAAACCTCTGCTGCTGTGTGATGGCAAGTGAAAGTAGAACGAATGTCCCCCTCCCCTCCCCTCTCACACTCCCCTCCTCCAAAATATGTGGAAGACAAAACATTGAACATCCTCCCTCCTCCTCCTCTTATTCTCTTACAAAAATTTTGAATTTTGCTAACACTCTTTACAGAAAATGTGCTCATTTTGGTTGAAGAGTACATCAGCAGCAGTGTAAGGGTGAACTGGTCTGTAATAATGTGCCTGTGGGTCAAGGTATACAAACACAGGCGTATGAAAATGCATGTTTATGTTTCAGGCTTTTTATCCAACTGACACCAAAGATAGAAGTAAAGCCAGGTGACGAATTGGTAAGTGTGGAGAAGAATGGGTGTTGAGAGAGTGAGAAAGCAGTCGGGGGGAAAAAGCTTTTGTAGAAAAAGATGGAGATATGTGTCTTCTTTGTGAATGTATCATAACAGTATTCCTTGTAACAAAATGTGTTACATGTTTCATGAGTTTTGTAGATTTTTTTTTTAAGAGTAAAAGAGAACCTCTTGGTAATGAGCTCTAAAACATTGTTGTAATGGGAATTTTAATTAGGAGGTGAGTCAAATATAGACAAAGAAAGAAAATGTTTTAGAAAGACAGAAGTCTTCAAAGAGAGGGATTCTTAGTCATGAAAAGTCTTAATTGAGAGGAAACCATGATTTTTGTCAAAATTCGTCGATTGCACTTGGTTGGGCTATCAGGTAGTGATGTAGTAACAATCCTCGGTCCCATAGCCCTGTGTGGCTGGCAGGATGTAACGATATTTTTATAACCAAAAGATGAAACGATATTTTTTAACTAATATTTTGAAAGGTCGTTCTTTGTTTTATTTATTGAATTTATGATAAGATGGTCCTTTCTTGCTTAAGATGGCATGTATTTTTTTGGTTCATTTGTCATCATCAGCTGGACCCAGTTTAAGTGGATAAATTAATATATGTGTATAAATAAAATTGTTAGATATGTTACTCTTCAGAATGTGTGCAAGCATGAACCGAATCTGATGAGAAGTGAAAGAACACGAGCCTTTAGAACTGAGGCTTATAAACTCACACATGGGGACCGGAAAAAAACTCAATTGGTAAGCGCCGGACTCGTGATCCTGGGTTGCGGGTTCAAATTTCGGTACAGGGGGATTTTTCCCTCAGAGTTAACATTGGTTCTGACTCCATTTCCCCACCAGTCCTTCGAATGAGACTATAAACCGAGGTGAACGCACGCACATCATCTTGCACACAGTAAAATGGCCATTGGTATGGATGACACGTTACACATAGCATGCACCTTCCCCGAAGATGAGTATTGGCAGCTTAACGGCGGGATAAAAAATGGTCATACACATGAAACTCCACTGCCTGTCTATACAGGCAGTGTTTCCCCAGGAGTATCAGCCTGTGTACACAGAAAGAAAGAAAGAAAACTCACACATGGCACCCCAGGCTGATGCTTTAGACTTGCTTATCTGTGAGGTTCAGAACTGTTGATATCTAACATTTGTTACATTAAGAACACAAAAAAAAATCGTCTTGGTTTCAATTTCATGAAGGAGTAAGAAAAAAAAATCTCGGTTCCAGTTTCATGAAGGAGGTGTTCAAATGCAGTCCATGCATGCTACATCACATCTGTTAAGTGACAGAATACTGTCTGAACAGTTTTAGAATAAATCCGTAAGTTATAGATGAATGGATGTCTGTATAACACATAAACTAATAATGAATGAATGAGGTGGGATGGGTGGACTTGTGGACAGCCTTAGGAGATTTTTAGCAGAAATCGAACACATTTCTTTTCTTCTTATTGTTTACATAACATTTACTCTTTTACCCAATTTTTGCAAGAGCGCGAGAAAACTGTGGTCCTATTCAAAAGAATTAAAACAAAAATCTGAACGAGTACCAATCATTCCAATTTTTGTAAAATAAAGATCTAGTTGGGGATGTAATTTTCTGTGTGTGTGTGGTTGATGGTTAAAACTAATTGTTTTTGTCATTCACCTTGAGTTGTGTATTGGGAATGGATTTCTAAGAGGAAGCCAATTTCACATTTCCTGGTCAGATCACAATTTTCATTGAAATTTGAAATGATTGCAAACCCACCTTTACCGCCTACACTGCTTGCTGAGCTATCATTATTGAAACGGTGATGCTGGAGCTGCTGTATGGCCACAGTCAAAATGGACAAAGATGTTCAATGGACAATT
>CM031603.1:89086762-89166762 GCA_018398815.1 Conus ventricosus
AGTAGTTCATGTGGATGATGGTGGAAGTGGATTGTTAGTCGACAGATGAAGTGGATTCTCCTGTCAGAGGTTGAATGTCAAGCTAATAGGGTCTACCCAGCCTTGATTGTCATGTATCTCGTAGAGTGTGTTTGTGTATGTGGCTAGCGCATGCATGCGTGCATTCTTGTATGTGTGTGTGTATGCGCTTGTGAGCGTGTGTGTGTGTGCGTGCATGTGCGTGTTGTGTGTGTGTGTGTGTGTGCGCATGCTCATAAGTCTGTGTGCTAGTGTGTGTGTGCTCGTGTGTATGTGTGCATGCTTGCTCATGTATGAGTCAGTACACTTACTCTGAGTCCCCCTGGTAACAGCAATGAATGAAGTTTTTGTTTGCTGACAGGTGGCACGCTGTACATACAACTCAACAGGAATGAATCACATGGTATCTGTGGGGTAAGAGTCTTTCTGTTCGTTCCTTTGAACTCGCTGTCTGTCTGTCTGTCTCTGTCTAAACGGTCTCTAGATTCTGACAGGTGTCCCTCCCTCTCTCTCTCTTTCTTTCTTTCTCTCTGTTTTATCCTGTGCTTACTTTTCATACTTACATTTCTTTTTGATGACTTGACTACCACCATTCTCTGGTATGACCAGAGTAAAAGATAGATGTATGAGGATGTTCCTCTCTTATTTTTCCTGTAGAAAATCGTACTTTGAAAATGTTTTGGTTTTGATTCTTTCACTCAACTCCATTCGAAAAAACTGATTCAGTTATTTCCAAAAAGACATGCTAGACATTGAAATGAAATAGCTTTATTTATGTGCTTGTTTATTTATTGACTAGTTTCATTTTGATAATCAGCACTGTGTCACCTGTGTGGGCAGTAGTCAGGCGTACCTAAAAGTGAAAGGTGGGAGGTGTCCAAGCGCCCCTTGGGTAATAAGAAAAACGTATAGCCGAATTTTTTTCCCCCGTGAACTGTTTCAGATCAAAGGGCCCCAGAGCATGAACCATAAACATCCCAAAAATTCCAAATTTTCCCTCGGGAACAAACAAAAATGAGAGGGGCAACTTTTTCATCATTTTTACACGAATCCCCTGGAGGGAACCCCAAAAGGGGATGCACATAGAAAACGAAGACCTGGTGGACAATTTACCCCCGGGTTTGGACGTGCCCCGGGCCCCCCCAAACCCCCTTTCTTGGGTAAATCCTGGGCACCACCAAACCAAACCACCTTTACCTCCTTCGGGTTTTTGTGCCTTCCTCTCCCCACACTTGGAACGCCCCTCCAACCCCCAAAACCGAACTCCCACCTAACAGGTAATGGCAGTAAAAAAAGAGTTTTTCCGCTGACTTTGCTTTGTCTCATGTCTTCAATCATTACTGTTTTTAGCAGTAACCCACGGGCCCCAAAACGGCAGATTTCCCAAAGTTGTGGCCCACCATGATGTGCAGCAAAAGATTAAGATAAGTTGGGGATTGTCCTAAACCCAACTTTGATATACATAATATGATATTATATATATGTAAAATCACCTAATTTTGTGAAAAAACATAAAATGAAAGTACTAATACTACTACTACTGTTGCTATATGCTTTTCCTTTCTTTGTTGGCAGTGGGAGTGTTTTGAGGTGGACCTCCAAATGGGTGTGTTTGTCACTAAGCTTTGGACAGGAGGGCTGTTATCTTTTTCAGCAACAGAAGAAAACGGACTAATTGGGGTTTTCTTTTTTTGCCCCTGTTTCCATTTTTTCTTGGGTTTTTTGACACAAGACCCGTGGTTTTTAGAAGAGCATTTTAAAGGTTGTGTGAATGAATGACTTGTGAGTGACTTTACACAGTGACACCCCGAATGGCCCTTTTCAGTTGGCTGGGTATAAAAAAATTTCCTTACGTTTTAGCACAAGACCTGACCCTTGCATCCCCTTTAAAAGTCCGGACAAGATACCTACCCTGAAAGTTGGGCACCTGGGAAAGGTTGTGGAAAATGGGTGACGTGGGTTTGGGTCTTTAACTCAATGGCTGTGCCGATGTATGCGGGCACTGTGTTTATTGGGGCAAAAACCCGCATTGCATTTATCAGTGATAAATTTTTTCACACAAAAGTGCGTCTTTGATGCATAAAATTCCCTCTGATGCTCTAAATTGGGGGAATGCACCCTAAAAATACCAGAAAACGTTGCAATGATTTTCCTGTACACATTTGCAACTGCAAGAGCCCCTTAGGTAAAACACTTTTGTTTTATCCACCAAGATCTAAATTGAAAATAAAAATTAAATTTCTTTTTTTTTTTAGAACCTTCTGAATTGATTAACAACTTCGGTTGAGAACTCTTCTCTTTAAAAACCCAACAAGAGTACCCAGTCTGTGATTGGACCACAAGGTCACATGATTCAGCCAATATGAAAAGCATTGAAAACCTTATGAAATTTGGCGTTTCAGAATCGAAACCAACAGGTCAGGTGTGGCTTGCGCGTGATAATCCAGCGAATGGAACAAAGGTTGAACAATCTATGCAACATGACCAATTCAGACATTTAAAAGGGCTGTATCATGAACGTGCGAATGTGTTGGGCACAGTGCAATAGTGACCAACCTGCGTGATTTCTTCGAAGATTCTATGAATAATCATTACTTGTCTTTTGTTTGTCACTGTGCTTTTGATGATCATTGCATGGTGACTGGAATATGATCATGCAATGAAGTGTCTCAACACAGACAGAAATGACGTATGTAGTGGAAATTCTGTGATGATAATCAAAGAGGACATCCCACATACCAAGTTTCACTGTTAAAATACTGCTTTTGTAGGTGCTGACATATATTCGCTTTAGTTGATAACACTTTACTAATATTGGAACACAAATCTGAAAAGATAATGTTCAGCATTTGTAGGTGCTGACATTTATTCGCTTTAGTTTTTATTTTTATTTTTATTTTTATAATTTTTTTTGTTTTTTGTTTGTTTGTTTGTTTGTTTGTTTTGCTGTCCCAACCTCTGCGCTACCTCAGAGGCAGTGCACCCACGCCGCTCATTCCGACACCCCGTCCACAGCCACAGCCAGGATGGCCCCGCCGCAGCCCTGGCACCAGCAATCCACGGGAGCAGTCAATGTCAAGTCGTCATGAGGCAACCCACCGGAGGAGACGCTGCACTGCTGCCGAGTCACTTCGGTGGTGTTCAGTGGCGCCTGTTCTGATCTAACATACGCAGGACACCACCTACCAAGCCCCCTACTGACGACAATAATTGCTTAGTCGCGGAGCCGGCGTGAGTGAGCTCTCCCTCCGGAGGGCGCCACCACGTCCGTCCAACGACAGCCCCCATGGACTCGCCGATACCGGTGACCCCGACGGAAGCAAACCAAGGCCACAGACGCGGAGAGGACATCGAAACTAAGGTCACCATGAGAGCAGGGCATGAAGGGCCACAGAATTTGAGACATTTTTTTTTTTAATGCTGATCAATGGGAATGAGGATGATTAAGATGATGCTACGGATTTCCATTTCGGTCTGAGACTACATGACAGGGCTGTACTCTACGCTTCCTTCATAATATATCCTGGCGTCAACCAGGCCCGAGAGATACAGGCACCTGCAGTGTTGGTCATGAAATTTGAGCAACACTCTCAGAAACGCATCCATTAAGTGGATGAAACTCGACTGTGTGGTCCCAGTCTTCCCAACTGAGTCCGCAGCAAACTCAACTCTGGGTAGGAGCCGGTCGGGGCAGAAAAAACCCACATGACTCTGATGGGATTCGAACCCACGACCTCCCAGCCGGGAGTCCGCGACGCTAACCACTTCGCCACGGCGGCTGGTTTATTCGCTTTAGTTAATACCACTTCACTAATATTGGAACACAAATCTGAATAGATAATGTTCAGCATGATCTGTAGTGTTTTATTAACTTTGTTATTAGAACTGCTCTTCTCATCTGTTTCTATCTCACTCTCTTTCTCCATGTATTTATGTGTGTACCAGTCAGAGCGGGCTCATGTGTGTGTGTATGTGTGTGATGGTTTAAGTACATTTTCAAGCAGGTGTAAAGTGTGACCCCCTGAATATTTTTGTGATGTTCTAAAAATTTGGAAAGCAAGTTTTTCATACCGGGCCTGACTCTTGGATTCTTAGGAAGTGATTATAACCAATTAATGCCATGCACAGTTGTCCTGGCAGAGCTTTTCCATTGTGTAAATCTTTCATTGGGGGATAATGCTGAAGGCTAGATAAATGTTTTCTCACTCTTCTGTCACTTGGTTCACGTCTCTGTCTGTGTGTGTATACCCATACACACACACATATGTACATGCATTCATGTATTCTGTGAATGCAGTGAATTTCCATTGTTCTGTGTCAGTTTTTTTTGTTCAGTGTGTGTTCATGAACCATAATCAAATCACAATATTTGTTGTTTCTTTTCTCCCCCCCCCCCCCCCCCCCCCCCTCCAATTACTGTGAATGTCCCCCCTATTGTAACATGTCTGAATGACATTCCAAAACATACTGGTTCTTCACCAGTTCAGTATGAATTAAAATGCTGAAACGTTATCAACAGGGACTTTGCAAAGCCAAGACACATATCAGAATTCCAGGCCTCAGCAGAGCTGGTTTGACATACCTCAGGGTGGCAGCTCTTTGCTTCATGACGCACTCGAGCAGTACGTGGCTCAGGAGTCCCGCAACAAGAAAGGATCCTTTGAAGATGAGTTCGGTCAGCAGCCAATGCCAGAGGAAGAACTCCCCATGTATGTGGACAAACAGCAAGGGGGGTGGCTCCTTTTTATGTACACAAACGAATGGAGGAGAATACTACGATGATTACGCGCCAATGATGAACGGGAACAGGGAACCTTCGCAGACCCGGACGCCAACCCAGGGTTGAGCCGGAACCGTAACAAAGCATTTGAAGCCATGAACCAGGAGCTGAAGGGTTCCAGCACATCAAGCCCCACAGCCAGGTCGCCGCCGGGGATTCTGGGTACTGGCAGCAGCCGTTCCCTCAGACCTTGTCGCAGAAGAAAGGGGGCATCAGGCCGCCGATGCCCATCGGTGGCCAGGAGTGGGCAGTCGCCGGTGAGTTGCGTGTTGTGGCATCCTGCAAGCTTTCCTCAGTCCGCATCTTGACCAGCCGTGAAGGCTGTCCCTGATTGAGTTAGATGGCCATGCTGAGTTGTGTTGTGGCTGTAGTGGATTGTCTGTTGTAACTTGGATCGCTAGGTGGATCAGAGTGTACGAGTTTGATGGCCTTGCAAATTATTCAATAGTACTTTGAAATTTCAGCTGCTGATGTGATTATTACTGTTTTTGTTGTTGTTGTAATTTCTTTTTTGTTGCATCATTAACTGTTCAGTCTTTGTGGCCTTGTGTTTAGAGTTAAAAAAACAAAGAAATCCATCATTGTTCTCCATTAGCATGATACGCTGTTGTTGTCCAGTGAGCTGAACAGACCTCAGTGCTCTTCCTGCTCATGTTTTTAATCTTTCTCGGACCGTTTTTCTCACAACACCGTCTCCCAAGCCTCCATTACTTGCCCCTCCCTCCTTATCTGTATGCTTCTTTTCATCTTCTCCCTCCCTTTCTCATTCTTTGTAGCCCACCCAGCTGGTAGCGTGATATGAAAACATGTTTATGTTACGAAATGTTTTGGTCAGGGAGTTGACATCATCAAAGCAGAAATTTTATTAACAGCATTGAAACCCTGTTGAGTGTGTGTGTGTGTGTTTGTGTAAGTTTGAGAGAGAGTGTACAGACATTTGTGTTTGCTAGCCTTTAACGTTAGCATTTTGTTAATAGCAAATGTTACCAAAAGTTACCATGTAGATGGTAATAAGTGTTCTTCACCTTAAAGAAGGAATGTGTGCTGTGTGTGTAAGGTAATTTATTACAAAGATTTTGATCAGACCGTGCCCTGATTCTTTCATCGTCAGCCCTTCTCTGAAAAATGTACATGCGTCAAACTCATAGATTTGCATATGCACTGCAAACACTTGTTAACTTATTCATGGTTTGGGAGAAGAAATCTGTTCCCCAGTATTATAGTCAAGGCATTTAGGTGGTTGGAATTAACAAAAGAAAGAAATGGCAAGATGGTGGTTAGCAAAAGGTTGGGGTGAGGGTAACGGTGGTTTTAGGAAAGTATGGGGATGGGGTATAGGTAACAACAGTTTGTTGATAGGACAACCCTCTCATCCCCAACTCTCATTTTTAGTTCCCAGTCACTAATATTTTTGAAGATATTCCAGTTAAACAGCATGTGTACAAGCCAAAACAAAACAAAACAAGGACTTCAAAACTGGTGTGTGAGAAAAACTTCTTGAAGAATAACGCTTGGTGTCTGTACCGAAAAGACTTTGAAATTAATGTTGTGTGGATGTCAACTTTAAGGAGAAAAGATAACACTGAATGTAGGTGCATGCTTTACATATTGATGTTGTCAGTTGAGAGTGTGTGTGTGTGTACCTTCCTTTGGCTCTTGTTTGACATACTGCTATCAAGAAGTTTTCATGACTTGATGGATGTGTTAGTGTCTTGATGCTGTTAACAAATTTGCATGACTTGATGGATGTGTTGCTGTTCTTTTTTTTTCTTTTTTTTTTTTTTTTTTTTTTTTAGCTTGCTGTGAATACAAAGGAATAGATTGTCATTAGAATTACTGCAATTGCAGCAACTGTTGGTACAACTGCTGTGCAACTGTTGCTGATGCTGCCTTTTTTTTTCCCTGTATCATTTTTACTTTTTTTGCTCAGAAAATGATGACTCTTTTCTTTGATGCTTGGCTGTGAATGTAGTGCCAGAGTGTTCATGTACACCTGTGCACAATGCAGCTGTGAATGTAGTGCCAGAGTGTTCATGTACACCTGTGCACAGTGCAGCTGTGAATGTAGTGCCAGAGTGTTCATGTACACCTGTGCACAATGCAGCTGTGAATGTAGTGCCAGAGTGTTCATGTACACCTGTGCACAGTGCAGCTGTGAATGTAGTGCCAGAGTGTTCATGTACACCAGTGCACAATGCAGCTGTGAATGTAGTGCCAGAGTGTTCATGTACACCTGTGCACAATGCAGCTGTGAATGTAGTGCCAGAGTGTTCATGTACACCTGTGCACAGTGCAGCTGTGAATGTAGTGCCAGAGTGTTCATGTACACCTGTGCACAGTGCAGCTGTGAATGTAGTGCCAGAGTGTTCATGTACACCTGTGCACAGTGCAGCTGTGAATGTAGTGCCAGAGTGTTCATGTACACCTGTGCACAGTGCAGCTGTGAATGTAGTGCCAGAGTGTTCCTGTGCACAGTGCAGCTGTGAATGTAGTGCCAGAGTGTTCATGTACACCTGTGCACAGTGCAGCTGTGAATGTAGTGCCAGAGTGTTCATGTACACCTGTGCACAATGCAGCTGTGAAGGGAACTTGTGTCTTGGGTTTCTGTGCTGGAATTCCAATGAATGACTAATTTGCTTTGCTGAAGAGTATCTGCAGTGATGTGTGTGTGTGTGTGGTGTGTTGTGTGTTGTGTGTGTGTGTGTGTGTGTGTGTGTTCTAAGGTAGTTAATTTGCAATTTCTGTTGTGTACTCATGAACACTGTCAGAACCTGCAGTTATTGAACTTTACTGCAAACTTTGCATACTTGTGTAACAGAGTCTACAGTTAGTTAGGTTCACTGTAAAATTGAGCGTTTGTTCAACTGAGCCTACATTGAATTAACTGTACAAGTCTGTGCCTATGTAACAAAGTCTGCAAATCAACTTTGCTAAAAGGTTGTGTGCCTGTGTAACAAAGTCTGCAAATCAGCTTTGCTATAAAGTTGTGGCCTGTGTGACAAAGTCTGCAATCATCTCTGCTATAAAGGTTGTGTGCATGTGTGACAAAGTCTGCAGTTAACTTTGCTACAACAGTTGTGTCACAAGTCTGCAGTAAAAGTTGTGTGCCTGTGTAACAGAGTCTGCAGTTAATTAACTTCATTGTTATTAAAGTTACTTGCCTGTGTAACAAGTCTGCATTAATTTACTTCATTGTTATTAAGTTACGTGCCTGTGTAACAGAGTTTGCACTAAATTATCTTCAGTGTAAAATTATTGTACCTGGTTAACAGTGCCTGTGTAACAATCTTGTAGTTAAAATTGAATTTAATAATAAAAGTTGGTGTGCTTGTATTACCTAATGTAGTTATTACCTTTGGCTGCTAAACAAGTCCTGTTCTGGCTGCAGAGTCAGCACTAACTGTCTTTGTTCTGTGGACATGCGCCTGTGTTTCATTGTCAGCAGACGATTGACGGAGATATTGAATTCATGTGCCTGTTTTTCAGAGCCAGCAGAGACACCGCCAGGTGAGCTGGTGTTCCAGAGCGACTGGGCCGGTCAGCAGGTGAAGATCGGACAGGTGGGAGGGGTGGCCACGGACAGCCAGGGAAACGTCTACATCTTTCATCGAGGCAGTCGTAAATGGGATAAAGAGTATGTGAGGCTGCTTATCTGTTAACTCCCATGCTGTCTGTAGCTACATGGGTATGATAACAGAGGGTATGAACACATTAGATTGTTGAACATAAAATGTGATGAACACATATAGTTTCTCTGTACAGACCTTTGGTTTTGTAGTGTGTCTTAAAAAAAAGAAAAGAAGAAAAGTCAGTTAAGTTATGGATTACAGAAGTTTTTGTCTTTTGTGATGTAGAAACATCGACAAAGAGAATGATCGGGCATTTGTACTACAAGTATCAGCAGATAAGAAAGATCATATGTAAAAACATTGACAAAAAGAAATGACTGGCGTGTATAGTGCACGGATCTTTCAAGATGTATTGCCGGTGTGAACTTGTTTATAGAGCTCTGTATTCATGCAACAGTATGGGACAGGGTGGTGTTGAGTAATGTAAAGAGAAGTGCTTTTTCAGAAAAAGGAAGTCCTGGTGTTTCATCTTGTAGTGCTGCAAACAAGACAGAAACGGGATTCTTTTCTGGGTGTCCTGCCTTGTTGACTACTTTTGTTTTGTTTTTTTGTTTGAAAATAGATTGCTTCCATATAAGTTCCTACACTTCATACCATAGTTGATTATTGTTAATATGTGGCCAACTGTTCATAGGTACATAGATGTCAAAGGTACTTGCAGGTGTGAGGATAGAGAAAAAATATCTGTGGCCAGTCGGGCTCCATCCAAAAGAAGAAAGTTTATGGGCAGCAGAGATTTGTGGTTGTAGGATGAGGTGGGTGTGATGTCGATCATGCCGCCTCCAAGACTGAGCAATTACTATGATCAGTAAAGGGGGGGGGGGGGGGGGGGGGGGGGGCAGTAGTAGGTAGCTAGCTTCCTGTGTATCCTCGATCAGAACATGCTTCACTGAACACGGCTTAAGTGACTGTGCAGGAGTGCAGTGTGTTCTCTGGGGGGTTGCCTCACGATAAGTTGAAATGGATTGCTCCCTGTGGACTGTGGTGCTTAACCAGAGCTGAGCAAGTCTGGGTGTAGCTATGTATGGAGAACCAGGAGGAGCGGGGAGGTAGTCATGCCACTGTTGGGCATGGAAGATGAGACGGGGGAAAAAAAATATTGCTGTGATCAGCTTTCAGTCTCTAGGGAATAAACCAAAACACATTTCACTTTGATGAGGGGTAAAAAGGAAACCTAGTACTTAAATGTTTTCACTTAAGTGCAGTCAGTTTTCAATGAATGTTGAACCGGAAGGGATGAGTCATCTCTCTTTCCTGTCTGTCAAAAGTCTTGTAGCTCGGGGAGATAAACTGCAGAGGTTTCATAAAGTTTACTGAGTTCCAAAAGACCCGGCCACACTCTCAGCTGATATTATTGGCAAATTCAAATTTGTGTTCCAGATGAAGCATGGGATGCGTTTTTTTTGACGGGAAATGGAGAACACAAATGAGGAAGTGACTAGCCATGCGTTGCACTAATGATATGTAGACATTATATTAGTAAGGCCTTTGGGCATTTTTATTAAAATTACACATAGTATCGTTAAATGCAAAAAGACAACATATGAGATTACTACAGACACTTGTCTGCTCATTTGCTGTTCAATTAGGTTGTGCCATGAATCTGTGAAGAGTTTCCCAGGATCTTTTTTGACATTTGTAGCCTCGGATCGGTACTAAGTGTTGTATATATTGTAATGATACTTATATTATTGTTATTAAGCATTAATCTTTTGTTTGTTTTATTAGCATTTACTTTCATGTCTTGGCACCTCTGTGATTCGGCCTTAGTGGTCCATCATTCACATGACTGGACTGTACATCTTATTTAATGATTTGAAACCAATACTTCAGTTTTAGTTATTTTTGTCATCATGATAGCCAGTGTATACTTTTTATGTATTGATTTCCTTTTCAAGCCTTTTACTCCTGACCCCACATATGGTTGCAGTTCAGAGGTCACAGGGAAAGTTGGCAAACATTGAACTCTGTTAAATTGGGCTAACTGATGTGTAATTGCAAGGAAAATTGAGTGGAATATTTACCAAGTGACAACTTGTTAGACAGAAAGGTTGAACATATTACAAATAAGTCAAAGATGTCAAGAGCTAAAGGGAAAAATGCTACTGGAATGGTCTATTTTTTTTCTTTTTTTTGTTAAAGGAGAACCCTGTAAGCATGTGTGCTTCTGTAGTTGGTTTCTCCTGTCCTTTTTGACACAATCATTTGTGTTGGTGATGATATGACGTGATGTGTGTGTGTGTGTGTGTGTGTGTGTGTGTGTGTGTGTGTGCAGCTCGTTTGACTACAACAACAACTTCCAGCTGCAGGACCAGCCCATCAGGGAAGACGTGGTGGTGATCCTGTCTCGTGAGGGCCGACTGATCAGAAAGTTTGGCAGCAGACAGTAAGTTCACCTGGACAGTAGATGCTAGCGGATTTTAGCAGGACTTTGTGCCAGTAACCTTTTCTTTTCTTCTTTTTTTTTCATATGAAGTTATGTCAGATGACTAGTATCATGATGGAAATATTACTTTGTGAAAGGAATAATGTCTGTCATAATCTAGTGGAATTTTTTTTCTTTTTTTTTCTTCTTTTCTGCCAATTGCAAATAGTCGATCAAAAAGACCTTTAGTATCATGATGGAAATATTACTTTGTGAAAGGAATAATGTCTGTCATAATCTAGTGGAATTTTTTTTCTTTTTTTTTTCTTTTCTGCCAATTGCAAATAGTCGATCAAAAAGACCTTTGATATGTAGTGATTAATGTATCTTTTGAAGGTTTAGAGTTGCGTGAGCACAACTAAGGATTACTATGATTTCTCTTTTAAGCAGTGCTGTGTCTTATAAAAGCTGCTCTTTTTTGATATGTTGATTTTTGTTTTAAAACAATCTACAGCATTCAAGAAGGATCTAAAGTCAAATTGTCAAAGTGTTTGCCTTTGTTTTGGCCTTTAAACTGTGTGTAGTAAAAGCTGCTCTTTTTTGACTATGTTGAGTTTTGTTCTTTATAAATAACTGTTACAGTATTTAAAAGGGCCCATAGTCGTATGGTTAGAGCATTTGCTGTGAAGCTGATTGTTGTGAGTTTGAACCATTTGTGTGTGTGTGTGTGTGTGTGTGTGTGTGTGTGTGTGTGTGTGTGGTGTGTGTGTTTGCTTAAGAACCCTAACTATCCACCCAGTTAAAAATGGGTACGTAATTCAGTTCAGGGAGGGTTAAAAGCGGTAGAAGGAGGAGGAGCTTCACTTTCCATCATGCTGTACCCTGGTCATCGTGAACCCCAGGTAGTTCTCTGCCCAGACGGCTGATAGGTTATGGGAAGTGCAGAGGTTATGGGAAGTGCAGCCGCTTTGACCTTTTTTTTTTTTTTTAACAGTATCTAAAAAAAAAAAAAGTTAAGTGCAGAGTCTGGCATTATTTCCTTGGTGGTCTTAAAGGAACATAGGAACATGTAGTGTGCTCATTCTGCTATGTCAATTGTGACTTGGTGTGATATCCACTCATTCTGCATCTTGCGTGGAACACCTGTTTACCCATATGATTTTGCCTGTTCTGAATGTGTGTTTGGCGAGAATACGACGAAAAAAATTCTGGAGACGAAGTTCTGGAGCAGTGATTGAACTTGCGGGAGGTAACTGCGGTGGAGGTTTGACCAAAGAGCAACAACTCTTGCTAACTTGTGTGCGCGAAATAGGGTTTTGCAGTGTCTGAAACGTTCAAAAACTGGTGAGAGAGCATAATTGTGTGCCAGAGTATGCTGATGAATCGGGTTTGAAAGTAATTTGTGTAAGAAAGAACATGTTTTACAGTATTCAGTGCAAGACCAGGCAGTTACTACTGGCAAGAAGTGTCTGCAATGAGATGGCAGGTGAAAACAAAATGAAGGACCATCCCCTCTCCCTCCCGCTTTTACAGAAATTTGGAATTTTGTATACACTGTTTGTAGAAAATGCGTTCATTTTCGTTAAAAAGTACACTAAAGGTAGTTTTTAGGGTAAACAGGTCTGTGTTAATGCAAACAGTTGATACTGATACTTTTAACATTGTTACTAGTAATGTAGTATTCCACTGCTGTGATACAAACAATGAATGTTTGCGTAGCTTTCTGGTTGGAGTATGCCTGTTTTGTAGAAAATACTGTAATTTTGGATTTTGGAATACTCTCAAGTCAAATTTCGGGGTAAACAGGTGTGACTGTGGTTTTTCTGCAGGTATTACATGCCCCATGGCATCACAGTGGACGACAAAGGCAACATCTGGCTGACAGACGTGGCTCTTCATCAGGTGGGACAGCCTTCTTATTTCAGCTTAAACATATCTCTAATAGGAAGATGATCAACATATTATATAAAGAAAAACCTTTCCTTAGTTGTTAGTTGTATAAAACTTAACCAACCTCTATTAGTACAACACTAAACCTAATTCATGATAAATTTTAAATGAAATTAATAAGGAACTGCCAAGAAAATGTAGACAAATGAATCACAAGACACATGACGCGTTTCGACTTAGGTCGTCTTCAGGCAAGATACACAACACTTAGGACAACGAAAATGAACGAGCAATCACTTATCTTCGTTCACTTCGGTGCAAAATGGGTGTTGAGTCTTTTATGATTGTGAAAAGTTTATCTGTGATTGTACAAAGCTTACCTTTATTATGATTGTAAAAATAACTTTCATTTTGCATGCCATTTCACATGTTTTCCCGCCTTCCTTCTGCTTTTTGTTCAAATTCAGAAAGCAGAAGGAAGGCGGGAAAACATGCGAAATGGCATGTTTTTGTGTACAAGCTGTCCAGTCTGCAGTGTCAAGTAGTAGATATTGCGTTTTCTAGTGTATTTTTGTAGCATTTACATGTTCTATTCATTCTTTAGGTTTTTTTAAAATCTGGAAGCGATAAAGCGGTAAGAATGCCTGGTGCTGTGAGCGCTGCCTAATTTCATGTGATATTAGAAGTCAGTAGTTTAGATACTGTCATAGCTGCTTTTTTTTTTTTTCTCAGATGTTTTTGTTGTTGTTGATGATCTGACTTGTGACTTTTTTTTTCTTCTGTGTGTTTAACATCTCTGAAAAGGCACTGTGTGGTCAACTAGCCTTAAGTGATTAAAACTTGAAACTTGAAGTGGGAGATTGCTGTTTTACAAAGTCAAAAAGTGAAGTGTAATCTTTTTGTGGTATCATCTTTTATATCTAAATCATTCTTCAAAAAATGAAGAAGCTCTAAGAGGGAGGACAAGGAAAAGAGAGGGGGGGGGGGGGGGGGGGGAGGGGAGGAAGCAATCGGTTTGAATTTTTTTGCTTAGTTGACATGGCCAGGAGAGTGAGATGGGATGCTGATTGTGAAGCTGGTGGTTGGCAGGTGTTCAAAAATCACCTGCAGGGGGGAAGCAAGCCCAACATGACGCTAGGGGTGCCCTTCGTTCATGGCGATGATGCCGCTCACTTCTGCAAACCCACTGACGTGGCTATCCTGGCTTCAGGAGACTTCTATGTGTCTGACGGGTATGCCTTTGTCATATGTGGCATTTTTTTTTCAATGATCAAATTATAAGCCAAAGAAAGATTGTTCAAAGGATCACTTTGTGTTGAAAAGTGTACAGGAAAAGAAGAATCATAAAACAAAACACATATACAAACATTGAAAAAAAAACAAACACTGCCTTCACATTTTTGTGAAAATGCGGAAATATAAGCAACCAGTTTATCAATAAAATAATTGCTACACAGTGCCTGTTGCCCACTGAAATGTGCTGTGAATGAATACAAAGAAAACGGCATTGTTGGTTGTGTTCTGTAGCAGTGCCCCTGTGACTTGTTTGTCATGAAATAGATGTATACATACTTATTTCACATAGCAAAGCTGAGAGAGGAAACAGATTGCAGACCCAGATACAGGATGTTTCTGTCCATGTCGTGTTCATTTATCATCGGACTGTTTGTGCGGATTCTGTTGTTCTGTTTTGTTTCAGATATTGCAATAGTCGGGTGATGAAATTTTCCAAAAATGGGATTCTGTCAAAAAAGTGGGGCCAACCTATAATGTACAGTGGTATGTATACCATTTTACCAACTTGTGTTTATATTATTATGCTCAAAATACTTTTGTGCCAAAGGAAGTAAGCTTAAGTAAGACTTTGTCTCAGGTTTTATAAATAAATTGTGATGTGCAGCTAACGGATAGCACTTTATCGTTTCCTGTAAGTTAGATGTTTTTGCTTTTTTTTTTGCTGTAAACTTGATGCACTATTAAAAATGGGCAGGTAGACATGCAAACCATTTTTATCTAAAAGAACTGAAACTGTTGGATATTTGTGATGGATTGTTGCTCTTTACCACAGGAATAGTGTTAAATTCTAGAAAGAGAAGAAAAAAAACAAGCTATACAAAGCCTTTTTTTCCCCAAAAACTTCGACTAATGTATTTAATAAGAAAGTTTTTGTTTTTAGTGTTTGTGAAGATATTTGGAAGGCAGTTAGTCGCTGAGGACTGTTCAGTTTCAGCCTGTCCATGTCTTCACTTTTCGAGTTGAAGGATGATGGGTTATTCTACAGTTTTGTACACGTTTTGCGAAAATATGACGATCTGTGAAAGAAAATAAAGGTCAAAGAGAATATTCTATAAACAAAGTTCTTGAGTGGTAATTGCACTTGTGGAGTGTAACCATGGCAGGGGCTTTGACCAAAGAGGGACAGCACTTGCTAATGTCTGTACGTGAAATCGTATCGGGCTGTTTCTGCTTCTATACCCAGGGATGAAAACTCCTCCGCCGTTTCCGCCGTCTCCGCCGTTATTTTTTCGCATCTCCGCCGAAAGAAAAAGTCTCCGCCGAAAAATTATTCGAAGAGTGAAGCTCAGAAACGATCTCAACTTGTCTGCACAGCGAATTTCTTCTCTGTCGGTAATGTTCTCAAACGGCGTAGTTCTCATTCTGCTTCCTTCCAGTATCATTTCTCATCATGGCGTCGATTCACAGCGAGAGTTTGTCGCCAGTGAGTGGAAACAAAACGGGAAAAAAAGAAAGAAGTATGTGAACCACTAGAAGACCGAGTGGCAGCAGAAGGACGTGTGTGACCGCAGAGTCACGGATGTAATAAGAAAACATGACAAAGACGGCGAATTTGAAGTGTTTTGCGAACCTTGCCAAAAACGTGTCTACTTTGGTAGTCTTTGGCTTTGTGGCAATCAGAGATCACATCGATCGTCCCAGTCACCAACAGAAAATGTGTGTGTTTCCCACACCATTACAGCATGTTTTCAGATCATTGGGTATGCAACAATCTACGTTTCATTTCCAATGATAGTTTGATCCTACTCTGATTTTTCTACAAGTTCCATTTCGATGGTAGTTTTCATTCTGACTCTGATTTACTTAATATAAAAAATTACTTCTTTGAAGTCCTTTTTTACAACAACAACAAAATGATAAGCACTCAAGCTTTCGGGTCTTAGACCCTTCATCAGGAAACACTAAACAGTAAACACAAGGGAAAAACAGGATAACAAAACAACGGAGGAAAAAACAACAACTTCGAACCCACTGGAGAGATGAGGAATTGAGTACTTCCACTCGTAGAGTCTTCAAAGCAAGGAAAAACGTCAAAGTGACAAAAAGAATATAAAAGAACAAATGACATCAAAATAAACTGATGTCACAACAGTATTGTGTAACACTTTTCCCCTGGTATAATGCAAACGTTTGCTACATGTGTTAGGTGTCTGCTAACAGCCCCCCTATGAAATCCTTTTCCACCAGCCCACTCCCCCACTACCTATATACTTCCTCTACTCCTCCTCCTTCTCCCTCAACCCCCACCCTCACCCACAACACACATACCCCACACACTTCGCCCCCTCCCCCCACCCCAGTCCGCTACCCCACCTCACACACAACCCCCCCCCCCCCCACACACACACACACAAGCACTCCCCCCCCCCCCAAACACACACAAACTTGTCAGGGGGGGGGGGGGATATGATAAGTTGTAAGGGGGAAGGGGGGGGGGTTGTGTGTGGTGTACTGTTGTGACATCAGTTTGTTTTGATGTCATTTGTTCTTTTTTGTGTTTAGTGTTTCCTGACGAAGGGTCTAAGGCCCAAAAGCTTGAGTGGTTTTTTTTTAAAGGACTTCAAAGTAATCATTTTTCATATTGTGTTTATTGAAGTCCAGCAGTCGTTTCATACATCTGATTTACTTAGTTTGATTTCCCACTCTGATTTACTTATCTACAGGCCTTATTCTTTATGTCCTGAAAGCACTTTGTCAAATTTTCTTTAGCTACAGTTCTGAGGATTCATACTAAATGTTTGCTTTGTCTCAATTGACATAGTTTCTTTCCACATCAGTCTCAGTCTTCATGGTGTTGAAAGCTGTTCTATAGAATGAGTTGTTTAGAAGCAAGAAAGTGATTTCTAAAGTTTTTTATGCCTTATTTAATACAAAATATGCTTCAGCTTCAGGGGGCGCTGCCCCCTGACCCCGCCGGGCTGTTGCCCATGGTGACCCCCCCCCCCCCCCCCCCCCCCCCCCCTCCCGATCCCCGCCAATCTCCTCTTTTTTTTAAAAAACTGTTTTCATCCCTGATACCACCATACCCTGAAACGTAAAAAAAAAACAAAAAAAAAACAGAAAAAAGGGTGAAATAGCGTGAGTTTGTACTTGTATGCTTATGAATTAGGTTTGAAAGTAATTCATGTCAGAGAGAACTTATGTTTAACGTAGTTACTGCAAGATCAGGTGGTAACAACCCGGAAGAAGCCTCTGTAGTGTGGGTGGCAGGTGAAAACAAAACGAATGCCTCCCCCTCCCCCTCCCCCACACCCCCTCTTCCGCTTTTACAGAAATTTGGAAATTGATACACACTTTTTGTGCAGAATACACTCATTTTTTGTTGAAGAGTACACCAGTAACGAGTTTCAGAGTAGTAAACGGGTGTGATTTTATGAATGATTGCAGTGCGCAACCAGCCGCAGCCCAACATGTTCTACGTGCCTCACAGCATCACGGTGGCTGAGCAGCTGGGCCTGGTGTGTGTGGCTGACAGGGAGAATGGACGCATCCAGTGCTTTGATCTGGACGGTCGCTTCAGGTTCATCATCCAGAAGCCCGAGTTCGGTTCCCGTCTGTTTGCAGTGGACTACTGCCCCAAACATGGTCAGTCAGCTCTGGTGTTTGGTATGTCGAGGGGTGTTTGGTGTTATGGCTACATGGCAGACTTGCAGTGTGCTACCTGCTTTTGGGATGGATGGTGGTTAGGATCCATTTGCAGGTGGGTGGGATAGGATAATTTTCGTTCACAAATGGCTGGGAAGGAGAAATGCATCTGTGCGGATGGATGGGTAAAAGCTGTTTACATGTGCGGATGGGGAGATGGAGTAGCGTTGGAGGGGTGGGATGACCTAATGTTCATTTACACACCTATGGAATGGCATAACCATTTGTACATGGTTATGAAGGAGGTTCATGTATTTATCATGCACAGAAGTGACGGTGTTGAAAAGACATGCTGGACAGGGAGGCTTTCATGATCTCAGCACACAGGATTTCTTGGGACAGCTATCTGTTCGTCCCTCATTACTGTAACGGAACTAGTTCAGAGAGAAACAAGGTCTTGCATATTTATGGAGACATTTGAAAAAAACATCTTTTACACAGTAAAAGAGCTATGGTGTGCTGAAAATGACAGTTTCTGTGTGATCAAAACAATGATTTTTGTGTTTATGGTCTACCAGCACTGCTCTTGTTTGAGGTTTTGGTTGCAACAGAATTGTGCTGTATTAAGCCCTTGGGTTTTGTATATGAATGTCTTGAATATTTCAACACGACAAAAAAAGGCATGTAGATGAAACAAACGACCCTGAGTTTGATGAAAGTGATGATGACTTGGGCTAAAGTTGTTGCTCATCCAAGAAGAAGGGCTGCCTTAACCTCTTTAATGCGGGAGAGTTATTGCCCAGTAATTTGCTATGTGGCGGAGCTGAAGCTGAACTTTTAAGGAAAAGCAAGCCAATCCATTTTTTTTTTTTCACAACTAACACAAAAACCAGTGCACTGCCATTATTCTGACCTCCACATGTCCAGTGAGCGAGTGAAATGCTTTTGCCACACTGTCTGGCACGAGTGACCACACTTCAAGGCCTCTCCGCGCAGGCCAGTTCAAGATTTTGTCTACTGAACTTGTTCGTGAAATGTCAGTAGACTTGTCTCCACAGCAAAGCTGTTACAAGTGCTCAGTTTGAGAGTTCAAGCTTTACGAGGCTGTGATCTCACAGACATGATCGACGAGAGGGAATTGGGGACTCGGTCATCAACAAGATTCCACAGTATAGCAGATGGGTCCCATTGGTCATGCATAATTTATGCAAATGAATTGGCTTGCTGAATGAACGTGCATTGGTGTTCCCACCTTTACTTTGTGGAGAAATCTTGTGTGGAAACTAGTATGTACAAGAGATGTATAGGGGTGTCTGAGAATAACAAAAGCTGTTACAGATGTGGTACGTTTATGGGCAGTCGAGGGTTAATGCTCAGGACTGTGTGTCAATGTAGAGGGGGGAAAAAATCTGATTTTTTTTTTTTTTTTTGCGTACGCAGGCTGATACTCCTGCGGACACTCCCTGTATAGAAGGCAGGGATAAATCCCATCTACCCAACAAAGGGAGTGGAGTTTTGTGTGTATGACCGTTTTTTATCCCGCTACTAAAGCAGCCATACTTCATCTTCAGGGAGTCTGCTTGAATCATAGCATTACTTGCATTTTTTTTCTGGTGGGAAAACAGTTGATGAGAATTGGGAGGGTGGGGGTGGGGGGGGGGGGGGGGGGGGGGGGGGGGGGGTGGGGGGGTGGGGGGGGGGGGGGGGGGGGGGCTAATAGCCAGATCTGAAAATTTGGGACTGTTTTTTGCTGACTTCTGTTTAATGCATTAAAAAAGAAGCGGTTATTTAAAACAAACATCCCAACCCTGTAGCCTGCATGCCATGTTGTTGGAGAGGAAGAGGAATTGTGAAAAACACTTCATCCAGTCTGAGGCTCTATAAAGTTAATTTGGTAGTTTTAGTTATTTGTATTGGTATGTAGGAATTTTGCAAATGGTCCAAAATCCGATTTCTGCTCTGTTGCATAACACCCGTGTCAGAACCGGTGACTGGATAGTGGAAAATGATGCATGTGTCCAGGGTGGGATGCCAGATGCCGCTTTTGCGATGTTATTTTCTATTTTCATTGGTTTTTTGTTATGGTCAGATGATTAAAAAACAGTTTTGACAGGTTTTTTTTTTAGATGTTGGTGAAATGAAGCAAAATGGCTGCTGCTGTCTCCATGGCATAGTCTAATCCGCTGTAAGAATGTCAGGTCTTCAGCAACCTTGACATGAATTGATTTTTTTGTCTTTGTTTCTTTTTTCAGAATGTCATTTTATTTTCTCCAGAATGTGACCCTTCTCTTCCCCCAAGATTTTGGCAGCCCTGAAAAGGCACCGTGTGATTGGCTAGGTTTTAAGCAAAGCTATAAACTTTGGCTCCATGTGTTTGGTGGAATCCAGGTCTAAGTTTACATATAGCCTTTTTTAACAACCTCTCAGCCTCTGCGTTGATGGTTGCACAGATCTGCTGTATGCGGTCAATGGGCCAGCATTTGATGGCCGCCGTGAGACCGTGAGCGGATTCACCATCAATCTGCGCTCCGGTGACTTAATGGAGACTTGGAACTTGCCCACAGCTTCCGTGAGTGGCTGCCTGGATGTGTGACTCTGTAGTTGGTTCTGTTTGCCCTTGAATTTGTGGGGAGGGTGAATGTTGGTTCTGTGTGTTTGTTTTCGGTAGGTGTTTGTGGGGGAGGGTGAATGTTCGTTTATTTGTTTTCGGTAGGTGGTGGGGGGGAGGGTGAATGTTCATTCTATGTGTTTTCGGTAAGTGTTTGTGGGTGAGGGCAAATGTTCGTTCTGTGTGTTTGTTTTCGGTAGGTGTTTGAGGGGAGGGTGAATGTTCATTATATGTGTTTGTTTTCGGTAAGTGTTTGTGGGGGAGGGTGAATGTTCATTCTATGTGTTTTCGGTAGGTGTTTGTGGGTGAGGGCAAATGTTCGTTCTGTGTGTTTGTTTTCGGTGGGTGTTTGAGGGGGAGGTGAATGTTCGTTCTGTGTGTTTGTTTTCGGTAGGTGTTTATGGGGGAGGGGAATTGTCTTTTGATTTGTATTTAATTTCTGAATGTACATGTTTGGGGGTGGGGGGTGGGGGGGGGGGAAGAAGGGGATAGCAGTAGATGTTTCCTTTGCATTGATTTTCTTTATGTAGATATGTTCATGGGGTAGGGTGAATGTGTTTGCTTTGCATTAATTTGTTTGTGTATGTGTTTGTAAGGGAAGGTCAAACTGTGTTTTGCTTGAATTGTTAATTTTCTGTCTATATGTTTTGGGGAATGGTGAATGCATATGCTTTGCATTGATTTTCTATTTCTGCATTTTGTTTGTGAAGGAGGTTGAATGTGTATGCTAAGCATTCATTGAAGATCATGTTTGTGGGGGAGATAGAATATGGTGCTTTGCTGTTAATTGAGGATAAATTGTGTGGAGGAGGTGGAATGTGTGTGCTTTGCATTAATTCTGTCTGTGAATGTATTTGTGACAGTTGAAGGTGACATGTAGGGTAGGGGAGAGTGCGTGTTGATGTGCAAGTTTTGCATTAATTCTGTCTGTGAATGTATTTGTGACAGTTGAAGGTGACATGTAGGGTAGGGGAGAGTGGGTGTTGATGTGCAAGTTTTGACAGTTGAAGGTGGCATGTAGGGTAGGGGAGAGTGGGTGTTGATGTGCAAGTTGTGACAGTTGAAGGTGACATGTAGGGTAGGGGAGAGTGGGTGTTGATGTGCAAGTTTTGCATTAATCCTGTCTGTGAATGTATTTGTGACGGTTTGAAGGTGACATGTAGGGTAGGGGAGAGTGGGTGTTGATGTGCAAGTTGTGACAGTTGAAGGTGACATGTAGGGTAGGGGAGAGTGGGTGTTGATGTGCAAGTTGTGACAGTTGAAGGTGACATGTAGGGTAGGGGAGAGTGGGTGTTGATGTGCAAGTTGTGACAGTTGAAGGTGACATGTAGGGTAGGGGAGAGTGGGTGTTGATGTGCAAGTTGTGACAGTTGAAGGTGACATGTAGGGTAGGGGAGAGTGGGTGTTGATGTGCAAGTTGTGACAGTTGAAGGTGACATGTAGGGTAGGGGAGAGTGGGTGTTGATGTGCAAGTTGTGACAGTTGAAGGTGACATGTAGGGTAGGGGAGAGTGGGTGTTGATGTGCAAGTTGTGACAGTTGAAGGTGACATGTAGGGTAGGGGAGAGTGGGTGTTGATGTGCAAGTTGTGACAGTTGAAGGTGACATGTAGGGTAGGGGAGAGTGGGTGTTGATGTGCAAGTTTTGACAGTGAAGGTGGCATGTAGGTAGGGGAGAGTGGGTGTTGATGTGCAAGTTGTGACAGTTGAAGGTGACATGTAGGGTAGGGGAGAGTGGGTGTTGATGTGCAAGTTGTGACAGTTGAAGGTGACATGTAGGGTAGGGGAGAGTGGGTGTTGATGTGCAGTTGTGACAGTTGAAGGTGGCATGTAGGGTAGGGGAGAGTGGGTGTTGATGTGCAAGTTTTGCATTATATCCTGTGTGTGAATGTATTTGTGACAGTTGAAGGTGACATGTAGGGTAGGGGAGAGTGGGTGTTGATGTGCAAGTTTTTGCATTAATTCTGTCTGTGAATGTATTTGTGACAGTTGAAGGTGACATGTAGGGTAGGGGAGAGTGGGTGTTGATGTGCAAGTTTTGCATTAATTCTGTCTGTGAATGTATTTGTGACAGTTGAAGGTGACATGTAGGGTAGGGGAGAGTGGGTGTTGATGTGCAAGTTTTGCATTAATTCTGTCTGTGAATGTATTTGTGACAGTTGAAGGTGACATGTAGGGTAGGGGAGAGAGTGGGTGTTGATGTGCAAGTTTTGCATTAATCCTGTCTGTGAATGTATTTGTGACAGTTGAAGGTGACATGTAGGGTAGGGAGAGTGGGTGTTGATGTGCAAGTTGTGACAGTTGAAGGTGACATGTAGGGTAGGGGAGTGGGTGTTGATGTGCAAGTTGTGACAGTTGAAGGTGACATGTAGGGTAGGGGGGAGGTGGGTGTTGATGTGCAAGTTGTGACAGTTGAAGGTGACATGTAGGGTAGGGGAGAGTGGGTGTTGATGTGCAAGTTGTGACAGTTGAAGGTGACATGTAGGGTAGGGGAGAGTGGGTGTTGATGTGCAAGTTGTGACAGTTGAAGGTGACATGTAGGGTAGGGGAGAGTGGGTGTTGATGTGCAAGTTGTGACAGTTGAAGGTGACATGTAGGGTAGGGGAGAGTGGGTGTTGATGTGCAAGTTGTGACAGTTGAAGGTGACATGTAGGGTAGGGGAGAGTGGGTGTTGATGTGCAAGTTGTGACAGTTGAAGGTGACATGTAGGGTAGGGAGAGTGGGTGTTGATGTGCAAGTTGTGACAGTTGAAGGTGACATGTAGGGTAGGGGAGAGTGGTGTTGATGTGCAAGTTGTGACAGTTGAAGGTGACATGTAGGGTAGGGGAGAGTGGGTGTTGATGTGCAAGTTGTGACAGTTGAAGGTGACATGTAGGGTAGGGGAGAGTGGGTGTTGATGTGCAAGTTGTGACAGTTGAAGGTGACATGTAGGGTAGGGGAGAGTGGGTGTTGATGTGCAAGTTGTGACAGTTGAAGGTGACATGTAGGGTAGGGGAGAGTGGGTGTTGATGTGCAAGTTGTGACAGTTGAAGGTGACATGTAGGGTAGGGGAGAGTGGGTGTTGATGTGCAAGTTGTGACAGTTGAAGGTGACATGTAGGGTAGGGGAGAGTGGGTGTTGATGTGCAAGTTGTGACAGTTGAAGGTGACATGTAGGGTAGGGGAGAGTGGGTGTTGATGTGCAAGTTGTGACAGTTGAAGGTGACATGTAGGGTAGGGGAGAGTGGGTGTTGATGTGCAAGTTGTGACAGTTGAAGGTGACATGTAGGGTAGGGGAGAGTGGGTGTTGATGTGCAAGTTGTGACAGTTGAAGGTGACATGTAGGGTAGGGGAGAGTGGGTGTTTGATGTGCAAGTTGTGACAGTTGAAGGTGACATGTAGGGTAGGGGAGAGTGGGTGTTGATGTGCAAGTTGTGACAGTTGAAGGTGACATGTAGGGTAGGGGAGAGTGGGTGTTGATGTGCAAGTTGTGACAGTTGAAGGTGACATGTAGGGTAGGGAGAGTGGGTGTTGATGTGCAGTTGTGACAGTTGAAGGTGACATGTAGGGTAGGGAGAGTGGGTGTTGATGTGCAAGTTGTGACAGTTGAAGGTGACATGTAGGGTAGGGAGGAGTGGGTGTTGATGTGAAGTTGTGACAGTTGAAGGTGACATGTAGGGTAGGGGAGAGTGGGTGTTGATGTGCAAGTTTTGACAGTTGAAGGTGACATGTAGGGTAGGGGAGAGTGCGTGTTGATGTGCAAGTTGTGCACGTTGAAGGTGACATGTAGGGTAGGGGAGAGTGCGTGTTGATGTGTAAGTTTTGCATTAATCTGTGTGTGAATGTATTTGTGACAGTTGAAGGTGACATGTAGGGTAGGGGAGAGTGCGTGTTGATGTGCAAGTTTTGCATTAATCCTGTGTGTGAATGTATTTGTGACAGTTGAAGGTGACATGTAGGGTAGGGGAGAGTGGGTGTTGATGTGCAAGTTTTGCATTAATCCTGTGTGTGAATGTATTTGTGACAGTTGAAGGTGACATGTAGGGTAGGGGAGAGTGGGTGTTGATGTGCAAGTTGTGACAGTTGAAGGTGACATGTAGGGTAGGGGAGAGTGGTGTTGATGTGCAAGTTGTGACAGTTGAAGGTGACATGTAGGGTAGGGGAGAGTGGGTGTTGATGTGCAAGTTGTGACAGTTGAAGGTGACATGTAGGGTAGGGGAGAGTGGGTGTTGATGTGCAGTTTTGCATTAATTCTGTGTTTGTAAAGGAAGGTTAAAAACACCTTGTTTTGACGGTTTGTACAGCTCCATGTGTTCATATTTACATGTGTATGTTGTGTAGGTTCTGTTCCAAGTATTAACATGCAGAAAACTCTGTAGCCAGATGGAGTTTGATTATTAATAATAGTTTTCATTTTTGGAACATCTATTTCACACGATTCTATTCGTGTGGTTGTATATGAAAAATGTTAAAATAAAAGTGTGTGCTATGAGAATCCTATCTTTTTGTTGTTGTTTTTTTGCATGGGATTGCATTTGACACATTGTCTGTGCTCTGTATGACTTTGCAGTCCCAAGCAGTAGCACAGACAGACAGTGGTTCTGGACATCGATAACCCATGTTGGTCCTTGTTGGAATGGTAGCAGGCCCCAAACATCCTGGTGTTGTGCTGTGTGCTGCAGGGTCTTCAGAATCCTCACGATGTGGCGGTGGACGTGAAGGGGCACGCTGTGTACGTTGGGGAGCTGAACCCCAAGGCTGTGTGGAAATTCCTACGCCGGATCCCTTCCTCCTCCACCGTGCCTACCACCACTCCCAGGCCGCCTGCCCCCTGAGCAGCCCACCCCCCAAAGTGCAGGTAGGTCACACGCATACTTCCTAGTTTAACAGCTTGGTTTTGGCGGATTGGAGTTTGATTTGTTTGTTTGTTTTCGATTTGTATCCCTGTGCACACGCAAAGCACTGTGGACTAGGGTTATTTATTTGTGCTGTCTTTGTTATGTCCGTTTCCTGTCAGTTGTTCCCCTTCTTCCATTTCATCTTAGCTGTTACTCCTATTCCAATCTTCCATACCTATTAGCTGTTGCCCCTATTCCAATCTTCCATTTTCTTTTAGCTGTTGCCCCTATTCCCATCTTCCATTTCCTGCTAGCTGTTACCCTATTCCCATCTTCCATGTCCTGCTAGATGTTACCCTATTCCAATCTTCCATTATCTTTTAGCTGTTGCCCCTATTCCCATCTTCGATTTCCTGCTAGCTGTTACCCCTATTCCCATCTTCCATGTCCTGCTAGCTGTTACCCCTATTCCCATCTTCCATTTCCTGCTAGCTGTTACCCCCATTCCCATCGTCCATTTCTGCTAGCTGTTACCCCTATTCCCTTCTTCCATTTCCTGCTAGCTGTTACCCCTATTCCATCGTCCATTTCCTGCTAGCTGTTACCCCTATTCCCTTCTTCCATTTCCTGCTAGTTGTTACCCCTATTCCCATCGTCCATTTCCTGCTGGCTGTTACCCTATTCCATCGTCCATTTCCTGCTAGATTTTACCCCTATTCCCATCGTCATTTCCGCTGGCTGTTGCCCCTATTCCATCGTCCATTTCCTGCTAGATTTTACCCCTATTCCCATCGTCCATTTCCTGCGGCTGTTACCCCTATTCCATCGTCCATTTCTGCTTGATTTTACCCCTATTCCCATCGTCCATTTCCTGCTGGCTGTTGCCCTATTCCCATCGTGCATTTCCTGCTAGATTTTACCCCTATTCCCATCGTGCATTTCCTGCTAGATTTTACCCCTATTCCCATCGTCCATTTCCTATCACGTCTTCTCCCAGATGCCGTCTCCTGTCATCTTTTTAACCCCTTTTTCTATTCACCCATTCATATCAGTTGATCATCTCTTCTTCCAATTCTACTGATTGATCACGCCATCTTCCATTTCCCTTATCAGCTGATCACACCTTCCCTTTCTATCAGCTGATCACCCCGTCTTCCCTTTCCTGTCAGCTGATCACACCTTCCCTTTCCTATCAGCTGATCACCCCTTCTTCCCTGTCCTATCAGCTGATCACCCTTCTTCCCTGTCCTATCAGCTGATCACCCCTTCTTCCCTTTCCTGTCAGCTGATCACCCTTCTTCCCTTTCCCATCAGCTGATCGCCTCTTCTTCCCTTTCCTGTCAGCTGATCACCCCTTCTTCCCTTTCCCATCAGCTGATCGCCTCTTCTTCCCTTTCCTGTCAGCTGATCGCCTCTTCTTCCCTTTCCTATCAGCTGATCACCCCGTCTTCCCTTTCCTATCAGCTGATCACCCCTTCTTCCCTTTCCCATCAGCTGATCGCCTCTTCTTCCCTTTCCTATCAGCTGATCACCTGTTCTTCCTTTCCTATCAGCTGATCACCCCTTCTTCCCTTTCCTATCAGCTGATCACTGTTTCTTCCCTTTCCTATCAGCTGATCACCTGTTCTTCCCTTTCCTATCAGCTGATCGCCTCTTCTTCCCTTTCCTGTCAGCTGATCGCCTCTTCTTCCCTTTCCTGTCAGCTGATCACCCCGTCTTCCCTTTCCTGTCAGCTGATCGCCTCTTCTTCCCTTTCCTATCAGCTGATCACCTCTTCTTCCCTTTCCTATCAGCTGATCACCTGTTCTTCCCTTTCTGTCAGCTGATCACCCCGTCTTCCCTTTCCTATCAGCTGATCACCCCGTCTTCCCTTTCCTGTCAGCTGATCACCCCGTCTTCCCTTTCCTGTCAGCTGATCACCCCGTCTTCCCTTTCCTATCAGCTGATCACCCCTTCTTCCCTTTCCTATCAGCTGTTGATCTCTGCACAGCCACACAAGTTGTCATAGTGTTGCAGCATCAGCTGCTTCAGGGCTCACAAGGTGTTAGTGTACGTATGTGCATTCTGTGTTTGGTTCTAGGCAAGTCATTCATGGTCAGGCTCTCTTTGAATTACCACTCGTCTTGTACCTGACATTACCCTTAACTAAAGTGTTTCCCTATGCAGTGTGTCCTTGTGACACTTTTTCCGTTTTGAGAGCAAAATGAATTTCTCAAAGATTATAGAAGAATGGAGTTTTTTTCTTTTTTAAAGTTATCAGTTGTTTATATCAGTTTCTGTGCTGGTGTGAAAATGCTTTGTCAAGATCGTTGATAGTAGTGGGGTGTATGAATCTGCCAGATTTATTTTCGTTCTTGGTGTGTTCAGCTTGTTGAAAGATCACAGAGAATCCCCAAGGACATGCAGCCATGTCTGAGCATTGGTTGGGTGCAGGGATGGGATTAATACATGACTGAATTCTGTACTCTCTCTGTCTGAGCGTAGTTTGGGTGCGGGAAATAGCATTGATAAATGACAAAATTGTACTATTTCTTTGTATGTTTGTTGGGTTTTTTTTGGTTCTCTTTGTACTAGCCCAGTTGTCTTTTAACAAATTTGCAGTATATTTTTATCTGTGGTTTCGATCTTTATGGGTTTTTTTCTTGGTCATTTGGAAGAGGTGCACTAATATTCATGATATCTATGTCTGTGTGTGCCCCATGAAAATGGGGAGTTTGTATTATACTCCCTGTTTGGCTAGTATACTTACCATGTCAGACCATAGCATTCCACGGCAGTTAGTTAGCTCTGCAGGCCGAGATTTTTTGTGGCTAATGCAGTAATAAGACCATCACGTGACGTCCACACTGCTTCCGCCAGGGAAGAAACCGGTGTAAACTTCCTGTTCCTCATTCAACGAGGCCTATGCGCAAGGTAACCCGAGAACCATAGCGCTAGCGGGGAAGGTAGGGTGGGCATTAGAGTCTGACATGGTAAGTATACTAGCCAAACAGGGAGTATAATACAAACTCCCTATTTTGGCGTCATATACTTTACCATGTCAGACCATAGCAGAATTCAAAGGAATCGGAGGAGGGCTTAGTGCCCTAATGGTTCTTGGGGTTAGCAGAGGAATAGATATGGCTGCGTTAGCCGCAAAAGAAGTCCCTAGAACCATCAGCCCTGGTCATGCGGACACCCCTAAAATAAAGGCTTATGAAGGGATTTTCCGGATGCCAGTAGGCCGTAGAGGGAATGTTAGGATAACAAATGTTTATTATTGGCTTAAATGATTGACGGGAGATAGAAAGGCGAACTCTTCTTCTTCTTCCTCTTCTTTCTGAAAACACGTCCGCCATCCTAATTTGATGGTAGCAATGTGGGTACAAACCGATCGACCGTACTAGACGAGCGATCGACGAAGACGATCAGGAGAAGTGATGCAAGGAAAAGGAGAAAATAATAGAGGAGGAAAACCTCCATAGCAGTGAAGCGGTCGAAGACCGAGGACGACCACGCAGGGGTCGGCCGAAATGGCGAGAAAAAGATGGAGGCTCGAGCGACCGACGAAGATCGATCGTCGATGTGAATGACCGAGATGGCTATTGGGAATAAACAACGCGCCGAGATCGATGGAAATCGGTGGAAATGGGGAGGAAAATAACGAGAGAATGGCTGAGCGTTACTACAAGGGTGACGCGTTCCCAAACCCGGCGAGTAAGGGACGAATGGAGAACAATGGGGTGAAGAGAAGTCGTGAGCCTAGAGCGTGAATAAAATGAAATAAAATGCCATCCATACGCCTCACGCGGCAATGGTACCATGGTCGAACGTAAGCCACAACAGAGCAAGTAAAGAAGGCAAGCACACAAGCAATCTCTACAAAAAAACAGAAGTATAGGTGAGACAGAGCAAAAACCTGTCCTTGTTAGGCAGGAGGCCGAGGTTGAATGAGGAACAGGAAGTTTACACCGTGTTTCTTCCCTGGCGGAAGTAGTGTGGACGTCACGTGATGGTCTTATTACTGCATTAGCCACAAAAAAATCTCGCCCTGCAGAGCTAACTGCCGTGGAATGCTATGGTCTGACATGGTAAAGTATATGATGCCAAATAGTTATTCCAGTCCAACAGGTTTTTGATAAAACCATCTTCAGAATGAAGACTTCAAAAATAGGGTTCGTTGCTATTGATGACAACAAAACTGACTTTAGAAATTGTCTTCAGTACAGTTTATTTCAATAAAACCAACTTCATTGTAACTGATTTCAGTGTGACAGACTTCAGTATAACCAACTTCAATACAACTAACTTTATTACAGTTGTCTGAGATCGATTGTATGGTTTTGGGAAAACTTTTATTTTTGAAGAGGAACTCCTGAGTGAATAAGTAGGCATTTACAGATGACCTGATTTTCGGTCACCAATTATCATCTGGCTTTTATGTGCAGTCCTGCCAGATGATGAGAACAATGTGACGGTCAGTGAAGAAGAGGACGACGACAAGTCGGCGGAAGCCAAAGAGGACAGCATCAAGTCAGCAGCAGCAGTAGAGAGCGTTGCCAAAAAGAAAATGGAGGAGGAGGAAGAAGAATCATCAGACTTCACCCCTTCCATCATCATCGGGGTCCTGCTGATCATTCCTGTGGTCCTGCTGTTGGTCATCACTCTCATCATGCGGTGGCACCACAGAGGTCAGTGATCTGGGGAACTGTGGGGGTCAGGCTGTTTGGTCACTGCCACATCTGTCCTTTACATGACACCGTGACAGGGTAGTAACGACACAAAAATCTTCAACAATGTAATAAGTTATGAAATTTGTAAAGGTGATCAGTCTCATATTTCATTAGTTGATGAAGAACAATGAGACTTGGTAATCGCAAATATATTGTGGGCATATAACATAGCTATGAGTTAATTTCATGCAAGAAGAGTACACAACTAGTTTGGCCAGAAATAGCTGTATCACATGTTAATTGGTTGGTTGCCTTGAAAAGGAAAAGGGCATCAATGTTATTTTGTTGTGACCTTTTACTATTGTGGTATTTCATGTGGTTTTTACTCCCTTAAAATTTTTTTCTTTTTTGTTTTTACAGCGTCAGGCAAACTTAAACATAGGAACTGTTTGAAAACAACCTACCAACCAACACCTTCTCTGTTCCAAACTCTGCAAGTCCAAATCTCCCCAATTTTTTTTGTAAAACCTACTAGAGGATGTAATCAGGTGTGCATGTATCTGTGTTGTTCGTGTATAAATTGACCATTATGGTTGCACTGGAAATTTTTGTTTTTGTTTTTTCTGTGGTTTTTTTTTGTGTTGTTTTTTATCATCACAAATTACCCAGTATTCACTGATCATCACAAATTACACAATGTTCACTGATCAACACAGATTACACAATGTTTACTGATCATCACAAAGTACACAATGTTCACTGATCATCACGAGTACACAATGTCCACTGATCATCACAAAGTACACAATGTTCACTGATCATCACAATTACACAATGTTCACTGATCATCACAGTTACACAATGTTCACTGATCATCACAAAGTACACAATGTTCACTGATCATCACAGTTACACAATGTTCACTGATCATCATAAAGTACACAATGTTCACAGATCATCACAAAGTACACAGTGTTCACTGATCATCACAATTACACAATGTTCACTGATCATCACAATTACACAATGTTTACTGATCATCACAAAGTACACAATGTTCACTGATCATCACAAATTACACAATGTTCACTGATCATCACAAAGTACACAATGTTCACTGATAATCACAATTACACAATGTTCACTGATCATCACAATTACACAATGTTCACTGATCATCACAAAGTACACAATGTTCACTGATCATCACAAATTACACAGTGTTCACTGATCATCACAATTACACAATGTTCACCGATCATCACAATTACACAATGTTCACTGATCATCACAATAACACAGTGTTCACTGATCATCACAAAGTACACAATGTTCACTGATCATCACAAATTACACAATGTTCACTGATCATCACAAATTACACAATGTTTACTGATCATCACAAATTACACAATGTTCACTGATCATCACAATTACACAGTGTTCACCGATCATCACAATTACACAATGTTCACTGATCATCATAAATTACGCAATGTTCACTGATCATCACAATTACACAATGTTCACTGATGATCACAATTACACAATGTTCACTGATCATCACAATTACACAATGTGTACTGATCATCACAAAGTACCCTATGTTTTGGTGTGTGGTGTTGTGTTTTTCGGATCAAAAGAAAGTAATCTTAAGTTGGTAATAGTGGAAGATAAATAAACCAATTTTTTTTTTTCCTTTCCTCTTTTTTTTTCTGCTCTTTCAAGAAGGCTCTATTTTTCCAAATCTTTGTTTAAAAAAAGATCCAATTAATCGTAAAATTACGTCAATAAACATATGGAAATGCAATCAAAGAGAATCATATTTATCATGTTTAAAAACATCAGTACTTGTGGTGAAAAGCAAATACATAATCAAATGTCATTAGATTAATCTCGGGTGACGCTACACTTCTATAGCCCCCCCCCCCCCCCCCCCCCCCCCCCCCCCCCCCCCCCCCCCCCCCCCCACCCCCCTCAAAATTTAGATACGACAGTACCACTACACCCACACACCCACATGCACGCACACACACTGAACTTGTTGGTTTAAACTGATAGTTATTGTAGTATTTTCGAAACCTTAGGTGCATTTTTTTTTTTTTTTTTGGTAACAAGGATTATTTTGAATGCCTGTTTTATTTGACAGTCACAGATGTATATGTGAGTTAATAGATTAATGTGAATAGCTAAACTTGTGTTGAAATTTTACATTCAGGGGTTACCCAATTGTAAGTATAGGGAACCATTTTCTTTCAAACTCGTAAAGGCGCATTATTATGCCATGAACATATTTTTCAATAGAATATCTATATTTTGGTTCTCTAAGAAAAACTTGTATATTTGGTTTTGTTTTATTCATTTTGCATTTACATACAAAAAAATCTTGCCCATTGTATTATCAGGTTTTGAACTGTGTCCTGTTTTGTTATCGGTACCAGACAAATACAGGTCAACATTAAAGGATAAATTGTTACAGCGCACACATTTTTGTTACATTAGTTGTTCCAGATCAAACCAAAAACCCTGCACAGCATTGCAGAACCACAGATAACGATGAATAGAATCTTTTCTGTCGTTACAAAAAGTACTTTTATCATTGTCAGCTATCCCTGTAGTTTAGAGCACAGTGTGTTACTAGAATTCTAAAACACATTCTTAGTTGGAACCACTTTCATTTACTCTTTTATTTTGCATGTCAATTTTATATCAATTTCCCATTCTATTATAATATTTAGCCTTTTCTCCCAGTTGGCAAATGGTTTTATGTCAGAAATGATTATTTTACCAAGAAGTGTATTGTGGTACTTTTAAAAATTTTTTTTGTAACACTGCATAAACTTTTTAATGTTTTTGGGTATGGATCACAATGGTTATTTTCAATGTTAATGTTTCTTTTTTCTTAAATAACTTTTTTTAATTGCTTGTAAACAGCTGAAATACTGTAAGAAGTTAATCCTCACTTTTGTTTTTTGGCAAAATTCTTCATACTATTATGTTAGAAAGTTACCATTTTCATGTAAAATATCTTTTACTAAAAATATGCTTTTATTCGTTCAACTTTTGAAATGAAATTCAGCTTTGTTGATTTGAAATTCATCATTATAGAAAATGGGTTCTGAAGCCTCTTCTGCGCTGTTTTCCAGTTCTATGCTGTGACTAAAGATATCAAATGCTGAAAAACCATTGTTCCAAAATTTATTGCTTTTACATTTTGCAAATTTCTTTGACTCATAATTGTTCAAATCGTTTTCTTCAAGACATGTTGTTTCTGATATTTTTTTCCCATTTTGAGTTTCCAGTGTATAACTTCCTCATCCAAGTTAACTTTAAAGCTTGTATCAGACATTTTATGTCAGGAATTCCTATTCGTCCTTGCACTATGCTAAGTACAGAATATTTCCATTTGATTTTATCCGGTTTTTTTTTGTCCCATACGTACTCAAAACACATATTCTGCAGTAATTGAATTTCGTTGTTGGGAGGATTTGGCAACAAGATCCAAAAAGATAAATCAGTTTTGAGAGTATTAATGATTGTAAGACTGCCACTTTGCCCAGAGGAGTGTACATTCTTCTGGACCAAATTTTGAACAGGATACATGTTTAAGTGAGCTTGTCTTCAGTGTTAATTTCTGCTAATTTTGATAGATCATTTGAGAACTAAATTCCAAATATTTTAAACTTTTTAGGATTTCATTCCATTATCTTGTGAGGTAGATAAAGCTCCTGTGATTTTTTTTTACTCCCTGGCCAGACATTAGATGTTTTATCAAAATTGAGCTTCAAACCTGAAATGTTTTCAAATCCACTTAGCGTTTCAGATAACCTTTCATATGAATTTTGATCACCTTCTAAAGTCAGTGTTGTGTCATCTGCAAATTAACTGATTTTGAATTCCGTTTGAGATATTTGACACCTTTGATAGATTCAGCCTCTCTTATTTTACATGCTAAGACTTCTGCACATAGGACAAACTAATGAGATATTGGGTCGCCTTGGCGGCAACCTCTTTTAACATTAAAACTTTGCGACACCTTTCAATTCACAATTACATATGACTTTATATCATTCTAAAATGCGGACACCGATTTACATATGTCTTTCCCAAAGGCAAACGCAGTTAATGTTTTCTTCATGAAATTCCAGATAAGTGAATCAATATTTTTTCAAAATCCATTGAGGCAAATTCGTCTTTTCTAGATAACACATCAAGTCATATAGAAGTCTTGGGCTGTCTCCAGTACACCTGCTACAGATGAAACCAGTTTGATTTGTGTTTATAAGTTTCGGTGGCACGGTCTTAATTCGATTTGTAATGCGTGCTGTTCCAATTTTATATACAACATTTAAGAGTTATTGGCCTCCAATTTTTTAAGTATTCTCTTGGTTTATCACCTTTAGGTATGCATATTACTATTCGATCTCTTGGTGTTACTGACATTTTACCATTGTAAAAACCTTCATTAATAAAGCGAACAACAAAACCGCCTGTCTGTCTCCAAAAGAATTTGAAAAAATTAAGGGTTATCCCCTCTGTCCCTGGACTTAAGTGATTTTTCATGTTTTTTTTATTGCATTTGATGCTTCATCTCTGGTGATAATTCCTTGTCATGTGTCTGATTCTAGTTTACTTAATGTTGGAAGACTAGTAACATATTTAGCAATGTCAGCGTCATTGCATTCTTTTTCTTGATACAAGTTTTCATAAAACATTTTTGTCTCCTTTAACGTATCGTCAGTTTCCTTTAAAGTCTGGCCTTTATCTGACACTGGTTTTAACATCTGTTTACTCACAAAATGTCTTTGTTCGAGAGAGCAAAAATACTTGATCTTTTACCCATCTGATGCCTGTCTTGCTTTTGACCTTACTATTGCCCCATCCATTTTGATTTTCTAATTTCTTCTAACTGGGTCTTTTTTCCTTGTAACAATATTGTTTGGTGTTCATTTCTTGAGACAATTTTGTCTTGGTGTTCATTTCTTGAGACAATTTTATCTAACTGGTGTATATCATCTTCTGAATCTTGTTCTTTACTCCGCATATTTCTTTTCTTTGTAATAGCGTATGTAATTGTTTTTGCTCGTATTTCCATAAGTAAAGTTTCTAAGAAAGTTGATCTGATATAACAAATTGTATGTCATTGTTTGGTATATTTCTCATTACTTCTCTTATGTATGGTACATTTCTCATTACTTCTCTTATGTATGGAGATACAGCATATTGTTCCTTCACCTGGTCTGTAGTTTCATTGAGAAGTTCTGCATATTCACGATCCTTCAGCAAAGAAGAATTAAATTTCCAAAATTTTCTTGTTTTTTTCCTCTGCCTTAAGGACAATTTTAAAACTATAGGAGAATGGTCAGTGCGGTATCCATAGAGGATGTCTGCGTTTGTGACATTGTTACGTTAGTAATACATGTGTCAGAGACAAGGAAAATGTCTTAAACGACTTAGCTGGAAAGGACTGGGTCTTCTCCAGGTACAGCGAAGAACCTCGGGATTAAGCTCTCTCCAGATGTCAACGAGCTGTAATTCTAATATATTTTCAAACACCGTTTCATTTGATTTTGTATGTTAATATGTTTGTAGTCATAGCAGTCTATGTTTGGATTAATAACCAGTTTCCAGTCTCCGGCTATAATTACATTGCTAATACACAGATCTTTTATTATATTTTGAAGACCCTCAAAAAGGCTGGTTCATCTCTGTAAGGTCCATATATGTTAACAAGAGCTATCTGCTTATCCATAACCTTAATTACTATTATTATATAATTACCTTGACCATCTTTGATTGCTTTCTCTATTTTAAATTCAGAATTATTTTTGAATAAAGAGCTACACACCGCGTGATCTATTATTTGAGGGGAAAAGCATTCATAGCCCCATTCTGCTCAAATCTGATTTTCTAATTTTTTTAAAGTGAAATAAGTATCCTGTAAAAAGTATGTGGATATCCTTTTGCCTTAAGTATTGAAAAACATCCTTCCTCTTTTCATAACTGCTGAGACCTTGGCAATTCAGAGAAGAAACAGTAATACAATTCATGATATCTTTTCTTTTGTGGTGGTGTGAAAATGTTCCTTTTCGATAAAATTCTTACAATGAGTTTTTGCCATACCTATTTTATTGCGATCCAGACACACATTCTTACTAACACAACAGTTATGTAAAATAAACCAGCCGCCGTGGCGAAGTAGTTAGCGTCGCGGACTCCCGGCTGGGAGGTCGTGGGTTCGAATCCCATCAGTCATGTGGGTTTTTCTGCTCCGACCGGCTCCTACCCAGAGTTGAGTTTGCTGCGGACTCAGTTGGGAAGACTGGGACCACACAGTCGAGTTTCATCCACTTAATGGATGCGTTTCTGAGAGTGTTGCTCAAATTTCATGACCAACACTGCAGGTGCCTGTATCTCTCGGGCCTGGTTGACGCCAGGATATATTATGAAAGGAAGCGTAGAGTACAGCCCTGTCATGTAGTCTCAGACCGAAATGGAAATCCGTAGCATCATCTTAATCATCCTCATTACCATTGATCAGCATTAAAAAAAAAAAAAAAAAAGTTATGTAAAATAAAAACATCATGAATGGATAGAGTTCACAAGAGTATCAGCTTGGGAAAAGATTTTTAATCTTACATAAATGAAGTTTAAAGTTCAAATGTCACTCTTTGTGAACCCGCACTATGAATAAGCAAATTAAAAAGGGAATCCACACTCTCAAGAAACCACATATCAACAACATTTGCCTTGAAGTCACAAGGGAGACATAATAACTGGAAAACCCTCACTAACCATAAATGAGGGGAAAAAATCAAGTGATTTCGTTACAAAAAGGCTTGTAATAATGAAAAAAAAAGACAAAAAAAAAAGACGAATGATTGATTTCATATTATACTCAGAAGGTTTTGTTACGCCTTAAAATTAAATCCGGATGCATCTTGAACTTCAATATCCATAATCGCATCTTTAATGATATCTAAAATATCTCCCCAAAACATTCTGATGTCTGCCTAAGTATGAAATGTTATACAGCATGTAAGTCCAAAAACATAGACAAGCAAAATAATTTACCAATCAAAAAGGAGCAGAAAGAGAGAGAGAGAGAGAGGGGGGGGGGGGGGGGGGGGGGGGGGGGGGGGGGGGAGAGAGAGAGAGATGACATGTTAAGTAATGCATCTCATTGTACAATAAGGTTGACAAGGTAAATGTGAGCACATCTCAGATAACTTTGCATGACCATCCAAAGAAAAAAAACCTAAAAAAAAAACCCAAACAAAAAAAACACCTACAATGGCATGGTACATCACCATCTTCATTTAAAAAAACACAAAAGCAAAAGTCCCCTCCCTCCTCTCTTCAGAGAGGCAGAAAGGAAGAGAGAGTCAGACAGACCATTGGAACCATTATCACTCGTTTAGTCAAATAATGGGTGCTTGACATGTCATGTCATTACATGAATTCATATTTGACCCCTATCAACACATAGGATACTAAGACACATGACTAATTTGTAAATAAGCCAAATCACTATTACACAAAGCAAGTCAAGTCGAGAACACTTTATTATCTCCAAAGAGAAATTAAGTGTGGCCATAAAAACAACAAATGACAAATCATGTATCACACCCACCCACCCATCCACCACACCACCACACACACACACACACACACACACACACACACACACAACACACACACACATATTAAATCATCATGAACATTTGAAACACCATAACATTGTTGGCATCTTGTCTGATTGGTACATCTCTTTAAAACTCACTGTTGATGAATTTGTAAATAGTCAGTTTGTAATACAAGCATGATATTTTATTCATAAAGAAAAAAGAAATTTAAGAGAGAGAGAGAGAGGAAAGAGATTTATATCGAAGAAGAACAAGAAATGGTAAACGATCTCATAACAATAAACAATCTTGTAACAACAAAGCAAAACAAAACAAAACAAAGCAAAAAACATACAAACGAAAAAACAACAACAGACAATTGTCAGCGATCTCATAACAATATACAATCTCATAATAATGTACAAAGTAAGACGAGCTAAAAACCTACACCTAGAAATGTATGTATATATATATATATATATATATATATATAGATATATATATATATATAGATGTATACAGAAAGGAGCATTGTTGAATGAATTAATCTTTCAAAAATATTATGTCCAGAGCTGAGTGTTCATAAATCAGATTGCCATAAGACAGTCTTTCTTTCCTATTTTTACTTCTTTTTTTTTCACCCCTCTCCCCCCCACCCCTTTCCTCTAACACTACTCGCACACCTCATAGAAGATCAGAGGGGTTTGGGCGGAATCCACTCTCAAACCAGAAACGATCAGACAGTCCTGTGATCTCCTTCATCATCACTAATTTCCACAGAAGCCTTAGCACGTCTGAGAGCCTCGTCTATGTTCGTGTGAATGTTCACTGGCACCTTGTGTTTGTTTTTCTTAGTCCTTACAAACACTTTGCCGTTCCAGCTCCAAGCTGTCGATGACAGAGGATGTTGGGCACCAGCTGTTAACAGTTTATAATTGGCGGGGGTTAAATCCTTGCTGATGCTGACCCCTTCCCTGTTAGCTTTGGTCACTCTGGAATTGATCGGTAATTGATTCTTTGTCACCTAATAGACTATCACTTGACTTTTAAAATGATTACAATCACAGACGCACAGTCTGCACAGATTACAACATTATGGAGTCAGTGGCACGTTGTTGGCTACATTGTTCAGTCATGCCCCATATAGCTGTCACTCACAGTCAGGTTAGCTAGCATGAGTTGAAAATATCTGGAAATCGTTTTGGGGTTCAGTAGAAGCACTTTGCAAATAGCGGCTCTTTCCGTGTTAGAGCTTCCTTCAAATTCAGTGTCTTTATCCTCATATGCTTTCGATAGTACGGTCAGAAGGGTCACCCTAGTGGATGGATTGGGAGGTAAATGGATGGTGATGATGGACGGGCATATGTGAGTGTATGAACAGTCAAAAGCTTAAGAAACTGGATTATTGTGCTGAGAAAATCCACAGACAAGAAGATTAGTGAGACTGTTCATGCCGTAGTATTTTGTGGTTGGGACAATTTCTGAGGTCAAGAGTGGTGGTGAGACTACTGTTTTGAGCTGAGCCAGTTGCTCTCAGAAATGATTTCAGTGCATCTCTCTTACCCTGCATGATGTTTAGCAAAGGTCAGTGTCCGAGTAAGGTCAAGCCATGAAAGGTGATTATATGAACGGTTGGCAAATCTTAGAAAGTGGGTTTGAATTTCAACAAATAAAGGAAGGGGAGAGGATATGTTGACCACATATAGCAAGGCAAAACGTAAGAAAGTGGATTTGAATTTCAGCATATCCAGGGAGTATTAAACCCTATATAGCCAGGCAAAACAGTAAGAAAGTGGATTTGAATTTCAGCATTCCAGGGGAGTATTAAACCCTATATAGCAGGCAAAACAGTAAGAAAGTGGGGCTTGAATTTCGCATATGCAGGGAGTATTAAACCCTATATAGCAGGCAAACAGTAAGGAAGTGGATATGAATTTCAGCATTTACGGAGGAATTTAACCCTAATAGACATGGCAACAGCAGAATTTGGCTTGAATTTCGCATATAGATGGTGATGTTAACCCATCTATGTGAGCCTTGGTTAAGCTAAACTCTCACTCCAAGGCGGCAATGTGTAGGTCAAAAGGACATGACAGCAGTTCTTGTTGACTTTCCTCTCATGTGGCTGACCTTTCTCCTCAAGTCTGTTAGTTCATGAGCCTTTTTTATACATCTTCTGGACATTTAACTAAGTAATGACATGAGGCAAGCCTGCTGCTTTAGTGACAAATTTACACTCTTACCGAGAACCAGGTTCTGCCCGTTCTCTTGTACCGTACCTTTTGCTTTCTTTCTTCTTTGATTACCCTGACTGAACCACTTTGTTGCCGCCTTTCTTCTTTCGTCTTTGATGACCCTGACCGAACCACTTTGTTGCCGCCTTTCTTCTTTCTTCTTTGATTACCCTGACTGAACCACTTTGTTGCCACCTTTCTTCTTTCTTCTTTGATTACCCTGACTGAACCACTTTGTTGCCGCCTTTCTTCTTTGATTACCCATGACTGAACCACTTTGTTGCCGCCTTTCTTCTTTGATTACCCTGACTGAACCACTTTGTTGCTGCCTTTCTTCTTTCTTCTTTGATTACCCTGACTGAACCACTTTGTTGCCGCCTTTCTTCTTTCTTCTTTGATTACCCTGAGTGAACCACTTTGTTGCCTCCTTTCTTCTTTTTTGATTACCCTGACTGAACCACTTTGTTGCTGCCTTTCTTCTTTCTTCTTTGATTACCCAGACTGAACCAATTTGTTGCTGCCTTTCTTTTTTGATTACCCTGACTGAACCACTTTGTTGCTGCCTTTCTTCTTTCTTCTTTGATTACCCTGACTGAACCACTTTGTTGCTGCCTTTCTTCTTTCTTCTTTGATTACCCTGACTGAACCACTTTGTTGCTGCCATGATAAGGCCCTGAAAAGGGTGTTGACAAAGAGAGAACCCAAACAAACATACAACAATAGACATGAAGTAAGATGTCTGTACCTTTTGTATATGTGTATCTGGTGACAAGACCATTTTTAATGTGGAAGATACGGGAACAGTCTCAAGGTAGCTGTGCAGAAACATACTATGAGAGCTGCACCTCATTGATGAAAGGGCCCATGTCTCAAGCAAAACGTATACCATCACTTAAAGGTTAGGAGGTCAAACAGAAACTTTGCAGTGTAGAAATGGAATTTAGTCATATAAAGCGACATAATGGGCTCTGCACCATTGCTATCTTTAATGAAGCACAGAAACAAGTGATGTTTGGTGAACCTTGGTTGGTGTGTGTACACACAGGCTGGGACACCTGTTTCTCCAGCATGCGGACGCCCAAGGTGTTCAACCTGCAAAACTTCCTGGGCAACTCCCATCGAGGCTTTGACAAGCTGAGCCAGGAGGACAGCGACCATGACGCCGATGTGCTGAGCGACTCGGACAACGAGGAGTTCCGACAGCCCATGAAGAGCAAGGCTTGAGAAGGTTTTGGTGACCACATGAAGAAATGGGGGAAAGGGAAGTGGTGGGGTGTGGTGGGGTGGGTGGGATGGGAGTGGGTAGGGGAGGGGAAAGCAGGCAGGGGATGGGGGAGGTTGGAGGAGCAGGGAGGGGTTGGGTGGAGTGAGCCTGAGAAGAGAGAGGAGCTCGCGGGGTGGGGTGGGAGGGGGAACTGCGAAGGAATACAGGAAGTTATCACTCTTATTAAGCATTCACCTGGATTCTGTTGGGACCTATATTGATGCATACGGTTTATGTCAGCAGGGATTAGATTGTTATGCCTGTGTATGGTTTTCGTGTGCTGTTGCTAATGTGTGATTCTGTCCGTACTGTTTTCGTTGTTGAAACACAAGGAAGGAAGACCTAAACCATTTAACCTGGACAATATTGTGACATTCCAAGACGTACATGTATGTATTTCATATCAGGTTTTCTGTCTCATAATTGTTTTGCTGGAGGTAGTTGTGGGCACAAGGATTACTTGCTTGGGCAAGAAGTACATGTTCTGTCAATTTCAATGTGAGTAGAAAAAACACGTTTTATTCAGCAATGAAATGTTACCAGTGGTCGTTTTTTTTTCCATCCATGTGTCTTTTTATCATTTGTGTGTGTGTGTGTGTGTGTGTGTGTGTGTGTGTGTGTCTCCACTTTACCACTTTATATTTTAGTGATCCTACAGTCAAACTATTTTCTTTCCTTTTTTTTCCGTTTTCCTTTTTTTTTTTTCTAACACCGTGTTAAATGTTTGTGTTGACTCTCCACACAGCCCTCCGAGCGCGAATGGCCTACAACATTGAGGGGAGTGTGCTTTGGTTACTGTAGTGTTTAACATGGTCAGTGTGCAGGTGTGACAAAAGATCTGATCCTTGACCCAGTTGCATCATGACTTTTGTTGTTTTGCATTATGTGCAGTAGACAGCATACTACAGTTAAGAAAAAGAAGAAAAAAAAGGTGGATGAGATGCAGCATTGTGTTCCTCACTGCTCAGCAGCAGCAGCTGCAAAACGTAGTGTGGCGTGCGTTCAGTGCTTCAGGCCTTCACCTTCAGAAAATCAACAAGCACAAAGATTGTTTTGTTGTTTGAGTCGGAATATCACCCACCATAAACTTCCCCCATATATGCTTCCACTGTTCAGTTGTTAGGTTGTCGAATGCAATATCCGTTATTTGTTTCTAGAGTTTTGGTGTTCTGGCTTTGCTCAGACTGTTATGGTTGACGACACGAGCCTCTCTTTGGCCAGACTGATCGTAGTATGCCTGTTCCCCCCCCCACCCCCACCGCCCCCCCCACCCTGTTTGTGTTTCCATACCACCCAGCGTGTTCCTCACCTTCCTTTGTTTGTTTGTTTGTTTGTTTGCAAAATCCGCTGAAACGCTTTGGCTACTTCCGCAGTGAAAGAAATATCTGCTGTGTATTAGGCAGTTGGAAATCAGTTATGACCAAAATGGTCCACAGCAGTCTTACCGCCACTTTATGAATGTGTGTTCCCTGCTTTACAGCTTGTGTTGAATCACAGCCTGAACTTGCCTGCACAATTGCCAGCAGACGTGAGTCAGCCTCAATGAAATGGGCATGCTCTTTTTAGTTTTAATCATAGTTTAGATTGTCATCTATGGGAGTAACAGGCTGTGTGTAATTCACATGGGATTCATCAACCAAATGTTAGAGGATGGAAAAAAAAGTTGGGAAATGTACTCTGTTTATTATTTACATTCATTTTCAACTGAAAGGGATCCTATAAATGGCGCACAAAGGTTTATTTACATTTCATTTCAACTGAAAGGGGATCCATATAAATGGCGCACAAGTGTTTTATTTACATTTCATTTTCCAACTGAAAGGGGATCCATATAAATGGCGCACAAAGTGTTTCAGTAATTTAACAAGGTTTACAGATATGGAATCTGTACAAATTATGCTGTTTTTTTGTGTGTTTGTTTTTACCAGAAAAGGATCCTTATGAAATTTGATTAATCAGTTTAACTGAAAATTAACAGTGCAGAGATGTGGAGTAAACGTGAAAAATGTGTGACCAGTTGTTAAAGCAGTGAACAAAACAGAACAGGACAGAACCAAAAAGAAAACAGGAAATAAAAAGAGTAAAAAGTATTCTAATAGACCTTTCTACTCCAAGTGGGCCTGTCTCTCAACCTGTGGAAAACCATTGCTGAAAAATATCTCCAATAGAGGGTGCACATGACCTTTTTGCAGACACTGGTCATGCATAGAAATAACGATATTGGTGTGATCCTGATTTTGGGAGAAACGGCCTTTTCTTTTTTTCATTGGTTGACCACTGCTGATGCATAATACACAGTTAGACTGTGTGGATATAGATGAGGAAAAAGGTGAATTTTTTTTCATGTTTTAAATAGGATAAAAGTGCATAATTATTGAGTCAAGTAGGTTGAATAGCATGCTGAAAGATGATTAAAATTCACTTTAAAAAAGTGTTTGTTGTGAGAAGGAAACACTTGTGTTTGCGAGTGTATGTGTGTGGTTGTGTGTCAGCATGTACTATTATGACCACTGTCTGTTTCTACAGTTCAGATGTTAAACTTTGATTTAAAAGAAACTTTGTACAGTTTGTGGTCATTATATTGCCATATAGTTGGATTTAAAGTACATCTGTAAACTATGTGCCGTATGTGATAAATGTATAAAATGTATGTGGTTTGGTTCATGTTTTAGGGTGTGGTTTATTTGGAGATATTCAGTTTTTATCAGGTAGGTAGATGTGGAAAGGAATGACCGTTTAAGATTTTTACTGTTTAAGAAAAAAAAATGCTTGAAGTGTTTAACACTGTATTGCATACATCACAGTGGTAGGAAATTCATGCTTGTTACAAATTTACCTTTGTATATGTACTTTTAATTGTATGGTTTATTTTCTCTCTGATCGTTCAGAAATCAACATTGTGTTACATATCCTTCATTTCTGAAACGTTGACCACATCACAATTAGGCTGAAACCCTAGTATTGGAATGAAGGGGGGTTAAAAAAAAAAGGGGCTGAATGATTAAAGTGCAAAGTGTCTTTCCGTGTCATTTATTTGTGGTTTTGCTGGGGCTTTTAGTATAAAAAGAGAGAGTAAGCATCACTTCTGAAGGGGTGGGGGGCTTAGAATCTTTATGTGCAAAGCATGTGTGTGTACATGCTCCAGCACTTGATTGACATATTGGTCCCATAGGTATGCCTGTGTGCTTTGGTTATGCATGCTTGAATACCGGTGTTATTTTATGTTCAGTGTTGTGGAGTGGAATAAGGTGGTCATGATTTTGCCCTAGTTTCATGTTTGGCTAGAGTTCATCTCGAATCTTTCATGCTGCATCTACGCCCATGGCTTGAACACTTAGTGTGTGTACATGTGTGTTTTGTGTATGTGTGTGTGTGTGTGTATGTGCGTGTATGTGTGTACATGTGTGTGTGTGTGTGTGTATATGTGTGTTTGTGTATGTGTGAAAAGGCGAGTGGGGTCAGGAATAGGTGATCGTATGATAGCATGTGTATTGGGGATGGAAGTGTGTGCGTTTGAGCATTAATATTGTCATTTAGATGTTTACTGTCTTCTTTATTGTTTTTCTCTCTTGCTCTCTCTCCCATCTCTATCATGTTAGAAATACTGAAAATTATGGGTGTTACCTTAAGAGTGTGATAAGATGCATGTGATTATATTAAAATAAAAAAATCATTTGTGATTTGTTGTATATCTAGTCTCTCCTGAGGGGGAAAAAGAAAAGGATAATCATAAGTTTTATTTTGTTGAAATCTGAGGATTTCATGTTGGTTTATTGATGTATATATGTATACTGCAAATTAAGCTGAATATGTTTCATAGAGATTTGCTGGTTCTTTTTTGTTTTATAACATATCTATACATATTGGTGATAATTATCATTATATCCGATGACATGTTCAGAAATGATTTGCCAAAAAAACAACACCCAAAACAAACATAACCTGAAATTGAGGGAAAGTATTTTCTTTCCTTCTTTCTATTTTTGTTTCCTTTTATTTTCATTTTATTTTAAAGAATTAGCTGGAGGAGCAGGGTGGAAGGAAGGAGGAGAGGGAGGGGTCTGAAACCCTCTTCACAGTTTACTGCGTAAAAAATGATCGCTTTGATTTTGATTCGGGGTAACGCATGTCAGTGTGGAAATATACCACATGGACAAAACTTATCTGGGCTTCTACCCTTGACCAGCTTTCAGGGTCGTTCTTCACTGAATGATTGAGCCATTCAGTTGAATGATTGAGCCATTCAGTTGTAACTCTGTCAGTCTGATAGATGTTAGACTATAAGCGCATTAACGAATATTTTCTCAAGGCATGAAAGAGACTTGGACAGATCCTGTTTGGTAGTGACATGCCTTGCAAGGTTTTGCTGTTCAGTAAGAAACTATTAGATCCCGGTTCAAACATCCCCTCTCTTTCATAGTAGAGTCTTGATGTGGAAAATTGGTCAGTCAGCAAACTTTGGTCCTAGCCTATGAACAGATATTTTCTTGCACTTTTTCCCTTGATAGTCTGGACCACCTGTAGGAGAAAGATTATAAAGTGGTTTGGGGCAACATGTGTGCGAAGTATGTCCTTTGGTGCAGCATCACAATGGATCCCTGCCATGTCTGAGTAACATTCATTTCATCGAAGTTATCTTAGAGGCTATGAATTTTGTCAAGGTCTACAATCAACTTTGCAGGGTTTAGTTTTTTTTATTTTAATTTTTTTTTGGAACTTGAATATATTCCTTGATATCTCAGATTTCACAGGTGGTTTTTTAACATTTAATACATGCCTTAAAAAAAGACATTGCATAAAAGTAAATCAAATGTGCATCCACAAGCTATATCTTTTGAAAATGACTGGGCTGCAGGCAATACACAGCATATGAAGAAGAGAGGAGAAAAAAAAATCAAAACAGGCAACACCAAAACAAGTATAGGTAATATGGTTGCTATACACAGCACATGACAGAACTGAAACATGCTCAAAATCAAAATAAAATGAACAGGCAAAAAAAAAAAGATAAAGTGTAAGTAATATGGTTGCTATATATGGCACATGAAAGAACTGAACAAACCCTCAGAATCAAAATGAAATGAACAGGAAAAAAAGAAAAAAGTATAAGTAATATAGTCACTATACACGGCACATGAAAGAACTAAACAAACCCTCAGAATCAAAATGAAATGAACAGGAAAAAAAGAAAAAAAGTATTGGTAATACTATTGTTATACACTGCATATGAAAGAACTTAAAAACCTTCAAAATCAAAATAAACAAATAGACAAAAAAAAAGGACAAAAAAGAAAATAGGTTTAAGTCCAGTGTATGTGTTTACATACAAAGACTTGGTGTCCTTTCCGGTGTTCCATCCAGAAAAGATGCTTAAGACACATGTTTCCATAACTTTTTTCACAGTGATTCTAGGGGTCCTCAGACAATGGTGTCATGTTTCAGTCTTGATCTTCTTTTGTCGGTGGGCAGTTTAAAAAACAATGAATAACTTGTACCTTACAGCTGCTATCCACCTGTAAAATGTCAGGAGGAATATATGAAGTTACTTTCTGATGTATTTACTCTCAACTGCAAGTTGTTTTTGGTTGGTTTGTATGTTTTTATCTTGTTGGGTTTTATTCATTTTAACTGCTGTGCTGAAATGGGCGAAATTGTCTGAGGCTGATGAAAAGCTTGTCTCCGCTGTGGCTAAAATGCAACTTTCAGTTTACTCCAGCACTCTGTCTCTTGCACTTGATAGATTACAGAATGTGTTTGATCACAGTGGAACATCAGATGTTCACGTTGTATGTCGCACGTCACAGCTGGTCATTGTTGAGTCTGCTCCAAGCCCCATGGTTCAGAGCATGGATCTGCTCTGATGGCCCTGTGTAACCCCCTCTGTGAGATGATGGTTATCACACATGAAAGTGCTTTCCGTGAAGTAGTAGATGGCATGGGGCTGTTGGTGTGCAGATGGGTTGCAGAGTAGTAAGCTGCTATTGATGGTAATGAGACTGCGTTCAACACATTTGTATAAAATCTTTGGATTCCACTAGATCAAAGTTTGCCCGTGCGAAACAAATTGACAGTGTCTGGCACATTTTCAGGACTTGGGCTCACTTGTTGTGCGAGACCATTTCTGTCATATGATGCGTCTGTGTGCATGATTAGTGCTTACGTTGCATTTGGACTGGATTACTGTAACCCGGTTTTCATTAGCGTAATAGATGTGCAGAGTTCTTGTTCGCAAATGGTTCAAAATGGTGCCGCAAAACTCATTTTGAAAAACGGAAACCAGAATATATAACTTGACTGCCGTATTTGCTTCGGTCAGCTGATGCCTATCTTTTCAGACTTGCTTTATTCTTCAATTGATAAGTTTACGAAACTTCATAGATGTGAATTGAAAACTGCTAGATCATGGCTTTAGTTTCACTGCACAAAATCATGTGGACCTCTCCCCTCTCTATCCACTCTGCTGGACAAGGTCGGATGCGTGCCTCAGTTGTGAAAACAAAGCAATATTTATTTCACCAAGCATTGTCCTGTACTACATTGTAAACTGTGTGTATGGCTGTGGGTTATTGGGGCGGCAGTTTGTTTGATTGAAGGAGAGGGTGGAGAGAGCGGAATGGGGCAGTAGTTTGGGTGGTTTGACTGAAAGAGTGGGAGAGAGCAGAGCGAGACAGTAGTTTGGGTCATTTGAGTGAAAGAATAGGAGGAGAGAGCAGTGCGAGGCAGTAGTTTGGGTCGTTTGATTGAAGGATAGGTGGAGAGCAGAGTGAGGCAGTAGTTTGGGTCGTTTGACAGAAGGAATGGAAGGAGAGAGCAGAGAGAGGCAGTATTTGGGTCATTTGATTGAAAGAGTGGGAGGAGAGAGCCGAGCGAGGCAGTAGTTTGGGTCATTTGACTAAAAGAGTGGGAGGAGAGAGCCAAGCAAGGCAGTAGTTTGGGTCATTTGACTAAAAGAGTGGGAGGAGAGAGCCGAGCGAGTGGAGAATAGGTGGAGAACAGAGCGAGGCAGTAGTTTGGGTTGTTTGATTGAAGGCGTGGGTGAAGAGAGCAGAGCACAAATCAACTACTCCTATTTTTATTGTACATTTTAAAACGAGTGTATGTTCATGTACTTAAAAAACTTTCAAATGTTTTGATATTTTCAAGTTTTAAAAGTGTTCCATGTAGCAATTTATATAATTTACCCATTTAAAATGCTCCTATCTTTTATTTAAGTTTTGAAAAGAAAAAAAAGCATATTTACTACTTTGACAAAATCATCGAATATTAACTGGAGTTTTGTGGCTGTGCCTTTTGCAAGGCTTCATCTGTAGATTTCATTCAGTGCAACCCCTCTGTGCCCAGCTTTGCATGCAGGTGGGGATCAGAACTCTAGACAAAACACTCTAGACAAAAACCTTAAACACCATGGAAAAAGTGTTGGTCATATCAAACATCTACTGTAACATTGTGTAGAAAATTTCTGCGTTTTCGCCGACAGAGTCTCGGCTAGTTCTCGGCAGGGCCAGCTTTATGTTTTGTTCCCAGCATTAACCTGAGTAAGCATAGTTTTCTGTCAGTTTTTCAGATGTCCTAGACTGGAAGGTTCTTATAATTTTCCCCACATGGCATTCACTGAACACATCAGCAATAAACAAGCGTTTGATTTTCCCGCAGACAATATACAGGCCGTCGCACAGTTGTTGACACACGCGAGTGCATGATTCTGTTGTGTCATCTCCATGATGGTGCAGTGTTGGTTTTGTCTTGATTGTTTCTAGAACAGTATTTGGTTGATGTTCAGACAGCGCTGATCTACGCAGACTTGTGCCACCATTTTCACGTGTAATGATGGGATTTAAGACCAAGGAAGTCTGCTGATTTGGCTTCTTGTTCTTGAGCACACTTGTGTGTCGGTCGTGGTTTGTATACATTTTGAGAAGGAAACGGCTGTCAGGGACTTATTTTGTCAGTTCATTTCAGTAATGAGACAAAGCAAGGATTGAATAGGTCATGTACGTTGGGAAGAGATTTGGAAAATATATGTTTTAAAAAAAAAAAAGTGTTTATTTATTTTGTTACCTTGTGTAAATAAAAAAAATCTGGCCTTTTGTTTTACCGTTGGTTCATGAAAATGTTATTCTTGAAGGAAACAATACTTGCATATCTGTAAACAGGGTTTCTCGTTTTTAAAGCTATTTTCAATCAATGTCTTTTTAAAGCAGTTTTTAATCAATGTGTGTGTGTGTGTGTGTGTGTTTTAGCAAAAAACAACAAAAAGTTGAGTAAATTAGTTGCCAAAACTCCTTTTTTTCAGCGAACATTTGTTTACATCAATTTTTTGTGCATGTTTTTTTTTTCATGTTCTTGTACTCTTTATGATACAACCTGTCTTTCTAGTTTCCATTGTAGCTGTAATATTAGATATGTGCTGTTATAACAAATATGTACTTACAATGACAGCGTTATTGCTCATTGACGTAAACACTTGAAAATGCGATGGCTTGGCAGTGTGTTTTCTAAAACTTTCTGTGAAGACTGTCAGTGAAGCTTTCTCCCTGTGCCAGAATTAGTGTTTAAGGCATTGGTTTTTGTACATCAGTTTTGAGTGCATTATTCAGTGTTTGTAATGTAAGATGGCATTTACAGTTTCATTCAGGGTGTCGTGTGATTTCCGGTCATCATTTCATACATTGTGGTGTGGTGTGTGGCCCAATCTTAGCACATAGTCTTGGTCATTATATTTTGACTGAATACATATTGCCACATCCACAGAGGAGGTTAGGTTTTCACTTGCATCAGTTGGCTGGTTTGTATGTTTTATCTGTAGGCTCTGTTATGCAAAAACTATTGTACAGATTTTTAATGAAACTTGGGAGGAAAGGTAGATGGTGACACAGGGGCAGAGCTGTTAGATTTTGGTGTAGTTTAGATCCAAGGATGGATATGGTTAAAAACTTTTGTTTTGAGTCAGGCTTGTTGTATTTTTTCCCCCTTTTTTTTCTCTCTCTCAGTATTTGCTTAAATTTACCCAGAAAGAATGCATGGCTAAAAATTGAAGGGGAAAAAAATCAGGCTTATGGTATCTATGAATATCTGTGAATGTGTTAAATTTGATATGCATCTTGACTGCAAGCAACCCAGATCTAGTGACCAAAATAATGCTCAAGAGGGAGCAGGGGGGGGGGGGGGGGTTGCTTAGTTTTTTTTTTAACTAGTTGCTGCATTGCAACCAGTTTATGTAGGAACCTTCACCAAAGTTAAGAGAATGAAGGTTGAGATTGGATACAAACAGTCTGTATGTATGTGGGATGGTTTTGGAGAAATATCAAGGGAGTTAAGCCTGGATTTAGGTGCAGACCTATGAATAGAGAACGTGTGAAGATGTAAAGGTCACTCCCTTATCACACAAGCTACGACAGAACAGGTTGAAGTTAACAATTAGTGGAAAACTGGTAGGTTTTGAGGCTGTTGATGTGTGCATTTCACACAAGACTACATGCCAGCATGCTGTACCATTAAGGGTGCAGATTTTGGAAGGTATGAACTGATGATTTATTTGCATATGTATTTTGGACATATGAACTGACGATTTATTTGCATATGTATTTTGGATGGTATGAACTGACAATTTATTGGCATATAGGGAGGTGTAGGCATTGCCAACATGGGCAGTTTCCCTGCTTTTCATTGGAGGCTTGGCATGTTGTACACACCCTCCCCCTTTTCCTCAACACATGCTCACAGAGACAAAAAGTCTGAAACTTTAATTCACATTTTGTGTGTGATGTCATACTATTGATTTTCAAGGTACCAATCAAAGCATGTGTGATAAATGCTGTGTTGTGATCATTGTGATTACCGCAGCAAAGGACGAGTCTTTTCACATCATGACATGTGTCGCAGAATCGCTTTTACATAATTGTCATATATTTTTAGAAATCTTTTTTTTCCTCCCTAATTTCTAAAGCATGTTTGTTTGGGCGATTCTGTTATGGAATTAAAATCGAGTTTTATTAACTTTCCTGTTTCTCTGTGACTCTTGACTTTTAACAAGTTACTTATTGTTTCTGTGCTGTTGGCTGCTATGTATAAGCATTTTTCGATCTTTCTGCTATCTTTGTCCTGGAAACTGTACAGTTTTTTTTTTAATTGCAATTAATGAAATGCCAAAAAAAAAGAAGTAAAAAAACAAAGAAACAGGGTGGACAAGGTAATCCTTGGAAAAAGAGTGTCCAAACGTTTCGGGTCTTAAACCCCTTCTCAGTAGGAAAGAACTCGATCAAGAAATTTAAAAGAGGGAAAGGTGAACACAAATCATGGTAGGAGCAAACTCAAGAAAGTGGCAGCAGGGCCAAGTAGAAATCAGATGTTAGGAGAAAGGAAACTGAGGTTGAAGAGAGATAGAGACAGATAGAGAGAGAGAGTGAGAGAGAGGGAGAGAGAAGAAACATAGATGGAAGGGAAGGGGGAAAAAAACGGGGAGGAGGGGCAAGCTGGGGAGGGAGAGAGAGAGAGGAGGAGGAGGAGGTGCCAAGTCGTTTGATCAGCCAGGATTCCACAGATTTTGATAAATCGTGCTGGCCTTATTCTGCCAGACAGCAGCGACTTTGGCGTGAGAATATGTGTGCATGGGGCTGTGAAAATTGCACTCCAGTGGGGTTCTGGTACTGAAGTTTCATGGATCTGAGATGTTCAGTGAAACGTTCGTTGAGTGAGCGATAGGTTTCTCCAGTATACAGTTTGCTGCGAAGGGTGCAGGCTATGATGTAGACCAAACTGGTTGACTGGCAAGTGAAGGAAGATCTTACTGGGAATGACGAAGGGGCAGGTTTTGCAGTTCATCTTGTGACAGGGTTTGATTTCCAGGAGAAGGAAAAGAGCCACTGGCGGGTGTTATGTTTAGATGAACAAACCAAACCAAACCAAACCAAAAAAAAACCTTTGTCATTTTGTGAATAACAGCTGAATGAGACATTTCTTGCAGTAGAAATAATTCATGAGTAGTATTGGTGTCACTGTATGTCATGCTTGTCCCATGCCATGTTTGACATTCTGTATGAATGTGTGATTTGTTCATTCCTTTTTGTTGTTACTACAGTAAATTATTCATTCCTTCTGGACTATGGTGCTGCACACTGCATGAGTTGCACAGATGGCCCCTGTTTGGTTGTCTTATAATTTTGAATTCATGGGGTGGAACATATGAGGGAAAAACACCAGACATGGACTGTTGTCCATGTTTTGGGAGCAAAATCAGACTACTTGTAATTCCCACTGTTTCATTGTTTGTGAAAATCTGCATTGGGTTTTTTTTTTTTGTGGTAAATTTCCTGAACAGTTTGTCTCACAGGACTTCAAGCTTTACTGTATTACATGGCATTGTGTGGCGTTGTCTTGTATTGTATAGAATAATATTACCTGTCTCATCATATCAGATTTCTTTGTGGGAAATTTCCTTTTGGATAGTATGCTGCAAAAAAAAAAAAAATTATTTGTTAAATTGATAGAATGTCTCATTGATCATTAAAATATTGTAACTGGTAGTAATTATTACTAAAAGTTATTGTGATGCATGAAAGTGTAGGTGTTTTAATTAATTACTAAATGTTATTGTGATGCATGAAGCTGTACATGTTCCAACTGTGTGGTTGAATTTTTCCCCATCAGCGATGACATAATGACTGTCCATGAAGTAAATGTTGTCGGTGTTGCACATTCCAAAATTCAAGGGGGTATGAAAATCTCATTGTCCGTCATCACTGTCATCATCTAGTGAAATGAATCTTGGAGTTCTATTTGAATTACACCTATTTTACCATTAATTGGGCTTGTTTGAATGAAGCACTCCATGTTAGCAAATATAAACGTGGTTTTTTGATGGTCTTAGAAAATAGGTGTCATTCTCTCTCTCTCTCTCCCTCTCCTATCTCTCTCTGTATATAAACATGTATGTACACACTCACACACACACACACACACACACACACACACACACACACACACACAACACACACACACACACACACAAATAGATGCATGATGAGTTAGTAGAAAATAGGGCATTACTAGCTGCTCGTCATGTGGTGTTATTTACGAATGGGGCCTTTTTGTTTACCTTGTGTTTGAGACTTTTTTGTTTTGTTTTTAATCACATTAATTTTTGTTGTTGCTGTTGTTGTTGGAATTCCTTGAGCTGATCATTAAACGAAATAGTGTTGTTTGTCTAACCATGTCGCTTGTCCGTTAGAAATTGTGTAAAGTTTTAATAATCAAGGGAGTGAAGTCAGGAACATGGAGAAAGTATGTGTTTTTTATCTAGGGATGTTTTAGGTGTCGGGTATTGGTTTGAGGGTGGTTTTCGTGTATGTGTGTGAGTGTGTTTTTTCACACACACACACACACACACACACACACACACACACACACACACACTCAGTCCTTGATGCATGACCCTCGATATCAGCTGGGTCATGAAGAAAGAGCATGAAACGTGAACATTCAGAACAGCTGTGATGAAAACGGTTAACAACAGCGCTACATACAGGCACAAAGTTTGTGTGTGGCAAAATGCCCATTCTCCACCTTTCCCACCCCCTCCATGCAGACCCACCACCCCACCATTTGTTTGTTTATTTGGGTTTTTTTCTTTCTTTGACCACAGATTTAGAGACTAGTCCAAAATGGAAACTGAATAATGGTGTTCAGCAGAGATATTTGATTTGTGGTGGTTTTGTTCCTCCCCCCCCCCCCCCCCCCCCTTACCTTTAAAAAAAAAAAAAAAAAAAATTAGCAAGTTAGATCCACGGTATCATCCTAAAAGGAAGTGACTTTAATATATATATATATATATATATATATATATATATATATATATATATATATATATAAAAGCCGAAAATTTTGGAAATCTTTTTATCTTGTCTGTTGTGGTTTTTAAACTATGTTTTATATATAAATATATATATATATATATATATATATATGTATAGTAGGCAGCAGAGAATGGCCCTACTACAAACGTTGGAATAGTTATTGTCAGCAGGTGAAAGTGATGCAGTGTGCTCAAAACGAGCATCCTCATGGATGGCTGCCTGCTTCAGTTACCTTTGTCATAAATCCTTGAATATGTTGATGAAAATCAAAAAAAAAAAGAGGTGTTAGGTTTGTGACTGATCTTCATTCATCCTTCCTCCATTGTTATTGGTTCAGCAGAGCGACCAATGAATGCAGGGTATGGAGGTTTGTGACTGATCTTCGTTCATCCTTCCTCCATTGTTATTGGTTCAGCAGAGCGACCAGTCAACGCAGGGTATGGATTGCTGTATTGAGTGGACCAAAAGTACTGTAGTAACAATACAAAATGAAAGTACAAGTGAGCAGTTTGGCAGATGGTACATGTTAAAAACTATAAAAAAATAAAAATAAAAAAAAGAGGAAAGGGTTGTATAAGAAGTATTTACTATGTTTTTACAGGGCAGGTTTGGTGCGAGGTGCATGTAGCTGATTTTGTTACACTTGACGTGTGTTCCTTAGGGTGTTTTTGTGGTGTTGGTTTGTATCAAAGTTTGTTTTTTTTTTTGTTTTTTTTTTCTGTGGAAATCAAGAATTGTACAAATTTGTAAATAAACCGAAAGAAACGATCGAAGAACCTATATTTTATTTCTTTCTTGTTGTTTTCTCGTCTTGTGAAGGTACATAATAAATGGTAATAACAGTAAATCTGTTGAGTGGTTTATAAGAGAGAGAGAGAGAGTTTCCCCGCCTACATTATCCCACCAGATATGCTTGTTTCCATATGTACAGGGACTTTCACAGACACAAGAGGCATATCCATGAATTACATACACTGCTATTCTTATAATACTGTCAATTGTAGAGGGTATAAGTAAACAGCTGTAAAACGTATTGTGCACCTATACAGAACAATGAACAGAATATAAATTGATATAGTGGGCTTTTCCTCTGTGTGTGGGCGTGCGTGTGTGTGTACACATCTGTATGTGTGTAAGCAGGCAGAAGCATGTGTATGTGAGTGTGCGAGTGTGTATGCAGGTGCACATGCATGCTTCTGTGTATGTGTGTAGAGAAAGATGGACAATTTTTCATTTTCACATATGTAACCAGCAATGTGCAGACAGCCTCTTATAAGAAAGAAAAAGCCTTCCCAGACATTACTAATACACTATTCACGAGCCTGCATGTTTTTTCCTTGTACACCCCACCTTAGGGCTATGGCCTTTATGAATAAAATGTCTCTCTCTCTCTCTCTCTCTCTCTCTCTCTCTCTCTCTCTCTCTCCTTTCTTCCTTGTCGCTTTCCTGTTCTTTCTTTTTTTGTCTTCCCTTGGATTATTTTCTTCGCCCTTTGTGAGGGATTAACAACAAAAACAAATGAACACAGACAAAGGAACACAGACTCGAACACGGACAACAACCCAAAGCCAAAGCACTGAAAATAACCCAGAATAACTTGCAGTTTGTTAGTCCTCTCTTCACAAAGAAGGAAAAAACACGAAGGGGGGTGGAGGGAGGGAGAAACCCCCACACACGTGCACACACGCACGTGCGCGCACGCATGGATGGTCTGCGCATGCGCAAGAAGATGGCGGCCAAATTATAGAGTAGTTGAAAATACAAGAAAATTACGGTCGCTATTGTTGTATTTTCTGTTATTCGGGGCTTAAGGTGGTACAAATTGGTGCCCAGAGATAAGCAAACATTTGCTTGCTTATAATAAGCCTTCAGATGGGAGAATTTTTCAGGCTGGAAAGTTTGTGAAGTTGTTGCTCGACCTGTTCGATTCCTGTGTGTACTTGTTTTGTTCGTACTGCACCACTAATACTTATTATAATTGGACTCACTGGTTTTACTCTACAATTACAAGCTAAGCTGATTCTTTCTTTGATTTTGTTTTCGTGTATTGTTTATTTTATCAAACATGTCAAAAACGCGACGAAGCGAACAAAATAAAGCACGGAGGACACACTCGGACTCCGCGGTCAAGGAGGACGCACTCGGACTCCGCTGTCAAACCAAAACTAAGTCCCAAATCGAAAGTAAACATGGGAACGAATGGTCTCTCTGCCTGGCAGTGTCTACAATGCAGTGATACTTGAGACGATGAACAAGAAAACTCGATTAAATGCTTTGCCTGTAAAAAATGGGCTCACGAAAAATGCTCGGGGTTAAGCCCGCAACTGTTCGAAACGTTCTGTGACCCAAACCAGCCCAATTCGGAGTGGATTTGCCAACAGTGTGTGGACGCCAAAAATGAGGTACAGGCAAGGCAGGACCCACGAATTGACAAATTACTGGACCTGGTACCGCTTGTGGGTGCTCTCAGCACTCGTATGAAGAATCTAGAAAAAAACACCTTTTTGGTGAAAACCTACAAAAAAAAAATTGAAGAGGTAGTAGACAGGAAACTGACCAAGGCCATGGAGGAGCAGAGAGAGGTGGAAAAGAGGAAGAGAAATCTCATCATAGTGAACCTGAAAGAGAGCTCAAAGACTGATATCAAAGAGGATTGAAGACGACCTGTCTGCTGCCAAGAAACTGCTGGGGAAGCTAGTCACCTTGGAGGAGGAGGATGTATGTAACCCAATCAGACTGGGCAAAGAAGGTAGGAATAAACCAAGATTGATGAGAGTCACTATCAAGACAGAACAAGAAGCAAGAGATCCAGAAAAAGGCCCCTGAACTGAACAGAGATGTGAGGGACAAGGACAAGCGAGTCTCTGTGAATCCGGACTACACCATGAAAGAACGCGAGACCCACAAGATGTTGAGGGGTGAGTTAAAAAAACGCATTGAAGACGGTGAAAATAACTTAGCAATACGCCAAGGAAAGATAGTGACCATAAAACCAAGAATGACCAATGACAGGACTGGTGCAGGAAACCATGGTGGGAGTGACAGGGATTGACTGGATCAAGGACATGCACATAGTGTGAATAAAACAAACAAACATGGAAGAATGAATGGTAAGACAGGGAGTCGTGAGAGTGCAAGGAATGGAGTGAATGAATGCTCCGTACTGTACACCAATATGGACAGCTTTTTGAACAAAAAAGATGAGGTTTTTTTTTTACAAGAATACACGAAATTAAACCTAGTATAATTGGTCTCACTGAAATAAACCCTAGAATGCTAAGAATTTCATCGAATCAGAATACCATATTCCAAACTACGATATGTTCTTAAATAACAAAATAAGTAGAGGGGTAGCATTATATACAGAGAAATCCTTAAACACACGTGAATGTGAAGAACTAAACACATCTGAGTTCCAGGAAAGTGTATGGTGCACATTTAATACCAATGATAGAAACACAGTGTTACTTGGCTGCATCTATAGAAGTCCTAATGAGAGTTCTGAAGCTAATGATGAAAAAATGTTTGACCTGTTAAAATCTGATATAATGTTAAAATTTGACCAAGTATTGATTATGGGTGATTTTAATTACCCCTTTCTCAGTTGGTATGGAGAGTGGTCTGGGGAGAAAGGTGAGCAAATTGTTGAAAAAATCAATGATGCATACTTGATGCAGAAAGTTAACAAACCAACAAGGAGGAGACCAGGACAGAACCCAACTTTAGATGACTGGATATTAGTGAATGAGGATAATCTTATTTCAGGTATTACACACCAGGATCCAGTTGGAAAAAGTGACCATGATGTATTGTCCTTTGAATTTTATGCATTAACAAACTACAACATGAAACCAAAGGCAAGATATATTTTCAATCTAAACAAAGGAAATTATAACCAACTGAGAAGTATTATAAGTAACCACGATTGGACAACTATGGACCAAATGAATGTAGAAGATAGTTGGAATCACCTCGAAGGAGTACTAACAACAGGTATGGAAGAGTGCATTCCAACAGTGAAAATAGGTTCAGTAAAAAACATAAAGCCGATATGGATGGATGGAAAAGCATTTAAAACAATCAAAAAGAAATATAAGATGTTCAAAAGATACTTGTGCACTAAATCAGGACGGGATTACTTAAGGATATATTGAAATAAGGAATTTAAGCAACAGACTTGTTAAGAGAAGCCGTAAAAATTACGAAAGAGAAGTAGGTAAAGAAAGTAAAAGTAACCCCAAAATGTTCTGGAAATATGTTAAAGAAAAGATACATACATAAGATACATAAGAGAATAAATACATGTGATGAAGAAACAGATCTGGGAGTTACCTTTGATAAAGATCTATCCTTTGATCCTCACGTCCAGAGAGTTGTGAACAAAGCAAATCAGATGATGGGACTCATCAGGAGAACTTTTACCTTTTTGGAAAAGGAGACATTTGTCAAGTTATTTAAAGCATTTGTTAGGCCCCATCTCGAATACGCTAATGTAATTTGGAGTCCCCATCTCAAGAGACAGTCAAAAATGATAGAAAATGTACAAAGGCGAGCTACTAAAATCCTGAAAGAATGTAGTAATTTAAACTATAAAGAAGATTACATTATCTCCAATTACACTTACTGAAAGGAAGGAGGATCAGAGGAGACCTGATTCAATTTTTTTAAATATTCCATAATTATGATGATGTTAATGTGCATGCGCTTTTCAAATTCTCAGAAGTGGATTGCACAAGAAATAATGAAGGCAAGATTTTTTTTATTTATTAGACATTGCCATACTAACAAAAGAAAGTCTTGTTTTACCTTCAAAATAACGGTTTTAACGGTTATTTAACCGATGTACACTTTTGAAACTGGTATTTTAGTCCTCACTGGGCTAAAGCCTGTGTACATACCAAATTTTATCCAAATCAGACAATATGTCAAGAATAACGGTTTTTAACGGTCAGATTTTGAAACACTGCATGGAAGTCCCATTTGTGTGTGATGACCTTTCTATATACAAAATTGCATTTAAATCCACCAATATATAAAAACTAACGGCAAAATAATGGTTTATCGGTTATATAACCGATCTACACTTTTGAAACCGGTATTTTAGTCCTCACTGGGCTAAAGCCAGTGTACATACCAAATTTCATCCAAATCGGACAATATGTCAAGAATAACGGTTTTTAACGGTCAGATTTTGAAACACTGCATGGAAGTGCCATTTGTGTGTGATAACCTTTCTATATACAAAATTTCATTAAAACCCACCAATATATAAAAAAATAACGGCAAAATAACGGTTCAGCGGCTATATAACCGATATGTACTTTTGAAACCGGTATTTTAGTCCTCACTGGGCTAAAGCCTGTGTACATGTCAAATTTAATCCAAATTGGACAATATGTCAAGAATAACGGTGTTTAACGGTCAAATTTTGGAACACTATATAGAAGTGCCATTTGTGTGTGATAGCCTTTCTATATACCAAATTTCATTAAAATCCACCTATATATAAGAAAGAAATAACGGCAGAATAACGGTTTTTAACGGTTGTTTAATCCATTTTCAGCATTACATCACTTACATATGGACAGAGGATCCGATTTGTTACAAGATCATCCAAACCGCTTATAAATTGGCCAAGTACTTTCTGAGATATTCCATAAAGAAGAAAACCGTTACAGGCCGTTACAACCGTTAGTAACGGCTATAACGGGGCAAACTAAAACATCAGGCATCATCCGTGACCCATAATGAACATACCTGCTAATTTTCATAAAGGTCGGTCAAGCACTTTCTGAGATATTCCATAAAGAAGAAAAACCGTTACAGGCCGTTACAGCCGTTAGTAACGGTTTATAACGGTAAACTTAAACATCGGGCATTATTCGTGACCCATAATGAACATACCTACACATTTTCAGAAAGATCGGCCAAGTACTTTCTGAGATATTCCATAAAGAAGAAAAGCGTTACAGGCCGTTACTGTAACGGCCTGTAACGGTTTTACTTCTTTATGGAATATCTCAGAAAGTACTTGGCCGACCTTTATGAAAATTAGCAGGTATGTTCATTATGGCTCACGGATGATGCCTGATGTTTTTGTTTGCCCCGTTGTAGCCGTTACTAAGGGTTGTAACGGTTTTTCTTCTTTATGGAAATAAGGGGTTTTGGTTTTCTTGTGAAAAATCGGACCTCTGTCCTATGAAAGTGTTTTGTAATGCTGAAAATGGTTTTAAAAAATTTTTAAAAACCGTTTTTTTTCCCCGTTATTTCTTATATATGGGTGGATTTTTAATGAAATTTGGTATTAAAAAGGTTATACACACAATGGCATTTTCCTGCAGTATTTAAAAAAATCTGACCGTTAAAAACCGTTTCTTACATATTGCCCCGATTTGGATAAATTTGTATGTACACGGCTTACCCCAGTGGGCCTAAAAAGGGTTTTTTCAAAAGTGATGTGGGTTTTTAAAACCGTTAACCGTTTTTTTTTCCGTTTTTTTTTTATATATTGGTTGGTTTTAATAAATTTTGTATAAGAAAGGTTATTACACCAAATGGCATTTCCCCATGCAGTTTTTAAAATTTTGACCATAAAAAAAAACGTTATTTCTTGACATTTGTCCGAGGGTTTTTAAATTTTGGTATGTAAAGGTTTTGCCCAGTGAGGACTAAAATACCGTTTCAAAATTTTGTACTGGTTAAAAAAACCGTTTTTTTTAAAACCTTATTTTCCTTTTTTTTCTTATCTCAAAAAAGCACTTGGCCGATTTTAAGGGGTTTTAAAAAAACTGGGAGTTTCGTTTATATGCTTCCCATCTTGTTTTTTGTTTAATTTGTTTTTCCAAACGCCCCCTCCTTAAAGCAATTTTGTGACGGGAGGACATTTTTGTTTCCGAATGGAAAATTTAGACCGGTTTTGTATCTTTTAAAAGTGGCTGTGGGTGTGTGGTTTTCTGTCGGCTGAATTTGGGCGGCCAGGACAATCGACGGATCGTCACCAAACTTGGCCGACCCAGAGGGACACTCCCGAGTAACTAGGGTCAGGGATGGTTTCTAAGCAGTTATTTATGATGTTAAAAACCCCTTTTAAACATATCCCCCCCCTAAAAACGTTTTAAAAAAAATTTTTCTTGTTGGCGGCAAAGGGGAGTGTGGGATCGCCCCCCAAACTTGCATGAGTCTAGGGACTACTGGGGATGACATAGGGCATTCGTAGTTTTATGCCCTTTTATTTTCACCTTTTTAAAAAAGGGTTATTCTCTAAATTTAGAGTCTTGATGAAATTTTTATACGAGCAGTTTTTTCACGCTGAACAATGATATACAAGTACACGAGGGAAAATTTTTAAAAATTGACTTTTTAAAAACCGTTGAGAACCCGTTATTTTCTAAATTTTTTCCGTTCTTGAAAAAATTTTGGGTATACAGGGCAGTTTTACCCCGTGATCATGATAGAAAAGAAAATTATGAACAGAAATTAAAACTGACCGTTAAAAAACCTTTAAATTTTTTTTAAATTTAGAGATGTTATTGCAGAGGATTTAAAAAATACCCCAAAATTATGATGCTCTGAAATAACCTTGATGTTTTTAGGGGCGGATGGGTACATTTTTATCTTACGCAGAAAATGGGCAAAAAAGATTACGCAACAGCAGTATTTTTCTTTAAATTTTTCTTTCCCGCCAAACCCACGTCTTGAAGACGGCAGGTTTGTTCCCCGTTTGGGGGAAACTGGTACTCCCAAAATAAAGAGGGCTAAAGTGCACAAAGAGAACAAAGTCTCTGGAGCCGATAGCTCCAGGAACTGCGTGCGCTCTCTTTGCAATGAGGGGGGACCCGCAAAGCGTGGGACAGAGAATCGTGCTCCCTTCACGTTCGGGTGGTCCACGATGTGAGAAGAAAGTGCGCCATGGCCTACGTACGCGATGGCTGGTGCTTTCATCCCTGAGTGAAACCCCAACGGCCAGAGATCGTCAAAAACCTCTCCCGGAAAAGGCCCTGACCCCCCTGACGGGGGCCCGAGCTTCAAACTGAAGCTAAAGAATTTTTCCATGGGATGCTCAATAAGGGGGATCGGGGAAACACACAGCTGCTGTACATGTGGAGTCCCCAACGGGGCTGCCTCTTTCCCTTTTTCTGGTCTGGTAGAACCCAAAAACAAAGTCGGCCAAACGACTTTGTCTTGCTGTCTGTGGGAAAATCCAAACTCAGGAGAGCCCTGAGCTGCCCACTGATGGTATGGCACACATGATCCCGGGCCCTTTTGGAATCTTAAAACCCAAAGGGAGCAGCTGCATGGACAAAAGGACCGGGCATGTACAAAAAAATACCCCGGGGGGGTTTCCGAAGGGTCACAGAGCGGGGTGAGGACAGACCCCAAGTCGGAGACCGAGGATTTTGTGGAGGCATACTGGGACTGTAAAGGGCTTGGGCAAGAGAAACGTGTCACCAACCGTGGGTTGCCCCTACAACCCTTCCCTCCTCCCCCCAGTTCAACTGCCACGTAATGGGGAAAAATATGCGTACATAAAATCCTCAAGCGTTGAAGTAGGGTCCACAAGGGCCAGGACCAAGTTCTTCCAAACCCCAAACAACTAGACGGTGAAGGAGAGCTCAAAAAACCTCCAGTCGTTACGAGATTCAAAGCCCCAGAATCCCCGCTACGTTGGCAAAATCGGGGCGCCCTGGGGTTTGATTTGCAGGCCCCCCCCTTGTCAGAGACTAGTTTCCCATTTGGGGAATGGCAAGGGTCCACTTAGTCCACAAAGCGCGCAAAGAGCAAAGGGCTTCCCCCAGAGCAACCCTTCCACCTTTTTCCCCATGATTCAAGACCCTACAGCCGAGAGGGAAGTACGTGGAAGTCCTTAAGAACTTCCAGGTTTGTCCCTCAGAAAGATGTGGAAGGAACGACAAAGGGGCACGAAATTCGGTCAAAATTATACAGGATCAGCCCCGCCAGGGGGGTGGGCTACTTCTTGAGGCTTCTATTAAAGTTGTGAAAGGCCCCGTTCGCACGAGGAGTGAAGCTGCAACGGCTTGTCACAAACACTTTTCGAGATGTTTGCGTGCTCTTGGGACCCCTAGAAGATGATAGCCATCTCAATTTCCCCTGAGGAAGCCCCCTTCCAGAGACCCGACTGCTCGGACTTCTGTATCTCCTGGTGGCTAGCCCCCCCCGTAACCCAGGAACCGGGGAAACCTTTCAGAGCCCATTTGCTAAAGTTTTCCCTTTTCCCAAGCCAAAAGGAATGTCTATGATAAGCGTAGTACACGATGCCATTTGCAAGCAAGCTCTTACTGTGATTCAGGACAAACTCGTCCTTTTGGGGATGCAAGTCTCAAGGAGTTGGGACGCCAGAGTCACACAAAAACAAACTTTTGTCTCGAGAATAAACTGCGAGCCAAATTACGACCTGCTGCACCCCGGGGCCCAGCGCTGATGACCAGCAAAGAAGCTGAACTGACCAGAGGACGTGTCGCAGTTTTATGCCCATGGTTAAAGAGGCAAAAGGGACCCCACAGCAAGGCAGCAACTCTTTTTCCTTGAGGCTCCAGGGGGGGACAGGAAAGCCGTCATCCTGTTTACCCTGAACAAAATCCACTCCACAGGCAAAATAGTGCTAGCCACTGTTCCAGTGGCATTGCCGCTATTTCTTTTTGCTGGGGGGGACGGACAGTGCATGGGCCTTTAAAGGGGTCCCCTGAATGCGGGGAACCCAAGAACGCCAACTGTTCTGTCAAGGTGGGCAACTTTGGGCCAAAGTATCAAAAGGCTGAAACCGTCATAATTGATGAAGCCCCAATGACCCAAAAAGCTGTTACGGGGCCCCTGGACTCTACGCTGCAGGAATCACCCAAGTGCACAGGCCAATGGGAGGCATCCCAACGCTTTTCTTGGGGACTTCAGGCAGACCCTCCCTGTCGTCCTCAATGGCAAAAAGACCAACTTGTCAACGCCTTTTCTGAAAAAGCCTCCCTGTGGCGGAGAGGTTTTTAACATTCAACCCACCTGGAGCTCACCTGTCGGGAAATCCCCAACACCGTTCGCCAAACTTTTCTTGATTTTGGGCAATGTACCTTGACCCATGAGGTTTTCAGTACTATATGGTCCCACCAGTATCCCATTTTTTCAGATACCCTGGGGATATGATAGAATTTGGGTCCGGTTTCATGCTCACTGTGCAGACTCAGATGGTTAGGGAAAAGGCCTATCTCCTCCTGAACGAGACTGTAACGGGCTGAACAAAAAAAATCGTAGTGCTTCCCGGAGTAAAAATTGTACGATCTGTTGAAAAACGGCCAAGAATGATGATGAGCGTCCTTTATCCACAAGAACCCTGAACTCCATTGAGATTTCGGGACTTCCCCCGATAAACGTTGCTAAAATCGGGAGTCCTCATCTTTCTTTCCGTGACGGGACCCCCAAAGGGACCATGGCACCCGATGGGTCATCACCAGCCCTGCACGGGAAAACGTTTTTGAGCGAAAATACCCTGGGGCCCCCTCAAAGGTAAAAAGGGGGGCTGTCCCCGAATTCCCGGGGAACCCCACGGACTCACCCCGCCATTCCAGTTCCGACGGCTTCAGTTTTCCCAGACCCCCATTTTTGCTCTGACAATAAAACAAGGCCAGGGTTTAAAATTTTCACCCCCTTGGGGGCAGACCCGCCCTTCGTTTTTTTACAAGGGGAATGTTCTACTTTGCAGATCACGAATGGTAGGCAAAAACACTGCACTTGCGCCAACAGGGAGAAGAAAATGTTGTCTACCCGGGGCCCTCCAATAGACTGATACATCGGGGGGAAATGAAATTTTTTTTTCCGAGTTTCATGTTTGATTTGGGGTTTTAACGCCGTCCCCAAAAACAAGGATATGCAACGGTTTGCCCGCACATTCCAAACCCTGGGGGGCCAGGGTGGACATCGGGTGAACTATGGCCTTTTTAGCTGGAAACTTTCCCCCCAAGTAAAAATTTTAAGCCCAACCCGGGGGGATTCGAACCACGACCTTTGGGATCTGAGTCCAGCGCCTTATCCGAGGTTTGGGGGCCCCCCTACAGATTGTCTTTTGGGCACTTCAGCGGGAAATTTGGGAAAATGCTCGGTAATTTCGAATCAGGCAACCCCTTTTTCGACCGGTTCGTATTCGAAAAAAAAAATCGGGGGGAAAATCAGATTGAGAGAAAAAGGGAGTGGCGTCGAAGAAATTGGGTAAGTAGATAGGGGGCTGGGCATTTTTTTTAGCAGGGGGAAAAAACGAAACAAAAAGCTAAATTTTAGTGTTTGTCTTTAAGTGGTGGGAGAGAGGGGTGGCCGAAAAATTTTGTACAGTATCCCCAGCGAACCCGGGGTACCCCGGGTATTATAAAAAAATACAAAAAAAAAAATTCACGATATAATTATGTGATGCGAGGGCTTGCTTTGTATATAAATATACACATACATGACTGACTAAAACCCACAATTTAGCATTACCTTGTTGTATTGCATTAAAAAAAACGTTATGAACAGAATGCAACATCTTTCTTTGAAGAAGTTGGTGTTGTGTGTGTGTGGGGGGTGTGTGGGTGGGGTGCGTGGTGCGTGCGTGCGTCTGCGCGCGCGCGCGCGCGTATGTATGAGTTGTGTGATTAAATGGGGTGGGGGGGTTTGGGGGTGGGGGCGGTGGGGGGGGTGTGGTGTTGTGTGTGGGTGGGGTTTTTTGTGTGGTGTGTGTGGGGTTTTGGGTGTGAGAAAACGTTAATATCCCAAAATGTGCAACCCCCATACGAAGGGGGTCAATTTCAACAGTACTGGAAACATTTTGCCGCGCACTTCACCTCCGGCCTGACAGTAAAGGGAAGGTTTTTCAGGATGCTTCCCCACGTCGGACCTGACAAGAGCGTGGTGTGTGTCAGAAGAGTCACCTGCGTTTTGTGTTGTTGTGTGACTGTTTCTGCTTTCGTTTTTTTGCTTCTTTCTTCTTGGGCGAGATGAGGAAAACGTTGTATTGGGCCCCGCCGCCCGCCAAAGGGTCACGTCAGGGCTTCCACCCCCCGCTGATGTCAGCTCACATCACAAAAAAAAAAGAAAGAAAAGAAAAAACAAAAAAAAAAAAAAACAACCACCAAAGAAAGAAAGCCCTATTCCACAACCTTTTAAAGAACCTTCAAAAACACCCGGAAATTTTGTTAAAAATCTTCATTTAAAATCTCAGATCAGATGAAAAAATTTAAATTTTCTTCGAAATTAAAAAGTCACTTTACTATTCCTAACATATATAAGGGTTTTTTAATACCTTTGGTTGCTGTGTTGTGCTGAAGGCAGACTTTATTCCGGTCCAGACAGGACTGCTCTACGAACCTTTTCCGTACGTTTTTCCATCGAGCAGGCCGAGTGAACAAAACTGCGGTGCTGTTCACAATTTTGAGCGACATTTCAGACATGCTGAAGTGGACGAATTCTGTCGTCTTCAGTGTTCCAGTTGATTTCATACCCCTCCAAAACTCTTTTTTGGGTTTGAAAGGGGCCCAGAAAAAACTATTTTCAAACAAATGTCACTGGGGGAATTTGAATTTTCGCCCAGCAGACGCCCCGGACATAAATTCTCGCCGCGTGGCTGGGGCAGCACAAATATTCAAAAAAAAATCACATTTTTAAAGTATGTTGCATCAACTGGAGTTACCACTGCTTTTCTTTAAATATTGTGCTTTGTTTGCTTTGGATGGTATATGCTAGTCAGTGTCAGTTAAACGAAGCTGGTACAACAAATTTTGTAAGTTTGTGTGTTACATTGAGGTCCACAAAAGACAGAAAAGACCACCTGAAGGTGCGGGGGAAAAGGAGTCCCGGTCCAAAACTGCTGAACAAACCGCTGGGGCAATGCTTTTTAAAAACGTTTGTGTGTCACATTGCGGTCCTACAGACGAACAACCACCTATCCCCCGCCAGGGGACGAAGTCGGGAAGCCCCTCCCCTTGTTTTCGCAAAAATGGGAAAAGCTGTTGTGGTCCCGCTTTTTTTGGAAGCAGGCTGCTTTGTCGTAAAAAGGGCCCCCCCCGTTCTGCTTCCCCAGCCGGTTCCAACAACAAGTGCTACAGACTGCCCGGCCATCCTTCCGCCCCACGCCGCCGTTTGTCCCACCGGGTGTCCATCGTGCTGCTCTTTTCCAGGAAACCACCCTTTCCAGACCGGCTGACGCGCGAGCCACAAGGCTGCCTCCGCGCGGCGGGGGCCCCGCCTCCCTACTCCTCCCTCGTTCGCCCTGTCATCACAGCCGCTTTGCGGGCTTCGCGGGGGGTCCGGCTGGGCCGAGCCCGCCTCCTTATACACCGACTCCCGTTTAAAGGCATCCCCCGGTAAGAAAAAGTGATGACAGTGCGCCGCCAGAGTCACCCATGAGTACTCTGGTCATGAAGATTTTTGTTTTTCCATTTTTTGACTGTTTTTATGGTTTTTCCCCAGGACCCCAGCGTCAAACCCTTTTGGGTGGTGAGACAGAGGGTGTGTGTGTGTGTGTGTGTGGTGTGTGGTGTGTGGTGGTGTGGTGGGGTGGTGTGGAACGGCAAACGGCACTTTTTCAAGAAGGGGAAACATTACGATCCGCAAAATACAGCCATACGCTGACCAGCATCCCCTGCAAAATCTTGGAGCCCTTTTGGTCACCGCCCCATGAACCACCTCGGGAAATACGATATGAACCCCCCCCCCCCCCTCCGACAGCACGGGTTTTGTCAAAAAGATCCCGCGGACCAGCTGCGGAATTTGCCGAAGAACTGTCTGACAACATGGGGAGGGGGGCCCGATGAATCGTAGTGCTGGACTTTGCCAAGGCCCCCTTTACAAAATAAACCCCAGCCTCCTGACCCTTTAAAATCCTCACTACGGCGTCAGGGGGGGAAAATAATAATGGGTCAAAGGGGTTTCCTTTGGGGAAAAGGGGAGCAAGCAAATGGGGCCCAAAGGGGGGAGGTGGGCTGCGTCACCGTAAGGGCAGGGGGGCCCCAGGGGTCTACTTGGACCCGTTTGTTCTGATCATCAATGACCTACCCGGGCCAACTCATTCGTGACGCCCTCTTCGTGACGACCTGCGTTATACCGGTGATAAAATCGGCCTGGCCCAAAAAAAGCTACAAAAAGACCTCCCCAAATCGAAAAGTGGGAGAAGAGGGGACTGGCCTTTCACCCAGGGAAATGTACCACCCTCCCCCTGACAGGGAAAAAAAAAACCTTGCCAAAAAAAGCTACCCTACCGCAGAATTTAGCCCCAGTCAACTCGGCGAAATATCTTGGCGTTACCATCAGTCCCCGATCTGCTGGGAGAGCATATCAATAAAAATCTTTCGAAGGCCCCAAAAAGACCCCCGGCTTCCCTTTGCCGCAACCCTTTGAATCAGGCCATCAGCTGAAAGAAACGGGGTAAAATCCTTCGTAGGGCCCTTTCGGAGTACGCCTGCCAGTGTGGGGTCCCCACCGAAACAAAAAAATCAACGGATTTTAGGCAGTACAGAGTAGAGCGCCCCGGGTTTGTTCTAGAAGATCCACAACACTTTAAGTGTAAAATCTATGACGGGCAAACTGGGCTGGGATCCCCTCCAGAACGCAGGGAGACCTCCCCTCACCATGTTTTACAAAATCTTGCTGAGGAGGTCGTGTGGACGCTGCCAAACTAAAACCCGCACCCCCAAAACACGAAAAGGGCCTCCAGCAATTGACCCTTTATTGCCCCACCCAATCCCACACAGGCATTTTTTCCCAATACCCTCAGGGACGGGAAAGACCCGCTGGGCGTAGTATCATCCAAAACCCTCCAACTTGTGTCAAGGGTCGATCAAAAATTGAGTTGGAACCCGATGGGACATAGGGATAGGTGTTTTTTTTTTTTTTTTTTTTTTTTTAAGTGGGGGTTGGCCCAAAACCCTTTTGTGTTCAGGGGTGGCTTCCCCCGAGGGGGGCAGGGTGACCGGGTAGCCCGCCACATAGTATTAGCTTTATTCAATTTATTGTCTGTTGTGTAGTGAGAGTGTGAATGAGGGTTTTTTTTTTTGTTTGGGGTTTTTTTGGTCAACCCCAAAAGCGGCAGAGTAAACAACCCATGATTTTGGCCGCTCAACGGATGATGATATGTGTGTGTGTGTGTGGGGTGCGTGCGCGTGCGCAGGGGTGTGTGTGGTGTGGTGTGTGTGTGTGTGTGTGTGTGTGTGTGTTGTGTGTTGTGTGGTGTCCGTGCGTGCGTGCGTGCGCGCGCACGCGCGTTGGTGGGTGGGGTGTGTTGTTGTGGTTTTGGTTTTGGGGTGTTGTGGTGGGTGTGTGTTTGGTGTGCTGCGTGCGTGTGGGCGGGCGGCGTTCACGCGTGCGTGCCGTTATGTGTGGTGTGGGTGTGTGTGTGTGGGGGTGTGTGTGTTTTGGTGTGTTGTGTGTAAGCGCGCGAGGCCCCACGCGCGCGCAGCGTTGGGGAATTACGACATGTTTCGTTTTAATCTAAAATTTATTTGCTTTATTTATTTCTTCATTTGTTAGGTTTTTCAAGTAACCTTTTTTTTGTTTTTAAAATGAATTGCATTTATCGCTTGCAAATAGTCACATCGTTATCTTTCATGCATTTATTCAGCACGGTTTTTTTTTTTTTCCTTTTTTTTTTTATTTTTTGTCTGCGCATGATTGTATTGTGATCCACTGAAGCGTCAAGTAAGTGAATTTTTGTTATTTTTTTCGTTTGTGTCTTACCTGAAGAAGACCCAAGAGGGCGAAAAGCGTTTGTGTTTTGTCTTGGACCCTTTTGGGCACGTTTTTTGGGTGGGTTTGTTCATTTATTTAGTTTGTTTGATTTCCCCTGCATCGTCTCACTTTGCAACTGTATATGAAGAAACTTTTTTAAAAAGGGGAAAAACCGTAATTTTTTATAACTTTCATGCATATTTAAATCCCGCAGGGTTTTTCCCTCCTTGGTGGGGGTACAGAAACATTTTTTTACTCCCGTCGTTGTTGTTTCCCAAATGATGTAGTTCCGTTCCCTTAATTTTCGGAAATTTTTAGTCAGATTGTTGAAAAGCTTGTAATTGTTTTTTACAAGATTCCCTTTACCACCTTTTGGTGGGTATGAGGAAAAAAAGTCGTTTGAACATTTTTTGCGGGTTGTACGGAAAAGGGCCCGGGCCCAAAAGTTCTTAGTTGATGGCTTTGTTTGTGCCCCCACAAAGATTTTCAGTTTTTTTTTTTTATTGTGTTATGGAGGGAATTTTGGCATTTTATGCAGAGTCTTTTTGAGTTGGTACCAAATTACGCTCTGAATTCATTATCATATTGGATCCCCAAAACTAGAACACGTAATCCAAAATCACGAAAACAAACAGACGTTAAAATCCTGGAAAAAAAAAAGCACACTTAGTTTTTATGTTCATTTTTTTAAAACTTTTTCTTTCTCGCTGTAAAAAAACGGAAAAGGGCATGTCCCCATGCTTGATAGTCGGCTGTGTAGCGTGCTGCGTGTGCTTTTTTAGTGTGGCCTGCATGCGTACGACGCGGCTATGTGTGTGTGCGTGGTGCGTGGTGCGTGCGCAACGGTCGAGAGAATTGGGGCGTTTTCTGCATGGTTTCAGAAAAGTTTCAAAGGGGACTGAATCTACATTTAAAATTTCCGTAAGTTCCCAAAAATTTGCGCTCAGCTCGAAAGTTTTACGAATCCCCTGGAGGATTATGAAGGTATGCCCCCCAGGAACACCCCCCTACATACTTCTGTAACAAAAATTGGAGGAACATGAAGAAACGAAACCAGGTAGTTTATTGACCCACATAGCCCCATGCCAAAAATGGCCCTGCCGAAAGGGGGATTTCACATTGGGAGGGTATGATTTTAAACGAAGCTACACACCACAACACCACACACACCAAACACACACACACACACACAACACACACACACACACACACACCACACACAATTTTGAAACCCCCAAATAATTTTTATTAAAAAAAAGAGAAAAATGTTTGGGACACAAAAAATTAAAATATTTATATCTTATGACCCTCTGTTATAAAAGTATTGGGAAAGGGCCCCAAAAGTGGACGGTTTAAAAATTTTTTTAAAAAGTATACCTTCCATTTACATCCTGACTGAAAAAATATCAGCCAGCCATTGGCGTGCTAACATATCCATGGTTTTTATCTCGCGTTTGTTTTTTCCTCCAATTCCCTTTTTTATGAGGAAAAAAATGTGCTTACAAAACTCATCTGTTGATTGTACCCCTTTCAAACTATTTCTTTTTATTATTTGATTCGCTCCCTTTAATTTTGCCCTGTAATGTGATTTGGGTGACTGAATAAACATCTGATTTTCTTTCTTTTTTCGTTGTCTCTGACTCACGTGATGAATTTCTTCTTTAAAAAGGGTTGTTTCCCCCAAGAGTGTGGGCGAATTTTTTTGGTGTCCTCCATGAGATGCGTTTTCAAGAACCATCTCACGCCAATTAGAAAAGGAAAAGTCACTGCCTCATTAAAAAAAGAAAATTTGAATTATTGATCCCTTGATAACCAGAAAGGACTTTTTGATGGCAAAAATGTTTAAAATGATTTAGCTACAACAGAAAGGGAAAGTTTCTGCTGAAGCATGTTTATTTTTTTCTCCAGGGACAAAAAGCTCTCCAATAAAATAAATTTGTTGAATTAATTAGAGTGGAATTTGGTGATAGGGGGGCGACACTGGGTTGACATTATTGCGACACCGGTGTGTGCGTGACTACAAAAATACGCCCCAGGGTGTGGAACCCCTGACTCGAGATCCGCCAGTCTCCTGTTGGAGCAGATTTTAAATCTCCCGCGCTTTGGGGTGCGCTATGTGACAAAGAAAGATGGCTCAAAATTAAAAAGAGGGGGTTGGGGAGTCGTAGTGGTGGGGAAAAAAAATGAAAGGGCAGACAATCTATGAAGTGGGATTCGAATGAAGATTTTTTTTTTGTATTGTTATCTTTGGTGGAAAATTTGGGGAAAAATGGCGGGGGTTGTTGTTTTTGTTGTTGTTGTTGTTGTTTGCTGCTGTTGTTGTTGCTGTTTTTTAAAACCTTTCTCAGTGGAGTTTGGAGAAAAACAGCACTTCCCCCCTTAACGAGGCGAATTTTTAATGATCTTTTCTTTTTTGCTCTCCTTTTCTTGAAATCGGTTTTACAAAGTTAGGTTACGTCTGGGGGGGGAATAGGGCAGTTTACATTATGTTGGGGTTTTGTCAGGGGTATTGGTTAAGGTCCTTCGGAGCTGCAGTCTTCTGGGTTTGTCAGGGATCTGGTTAAGGATCCTTTGGAGCTGCAGTCTTTGGTTTCCGTGGAAGTTTCCCGTTCTATTCTTTGCACACTGCTGGGAAAGCAGCAGCCCCGCTGTTGATGCAGGTTTGTGGCGGGGGATTGAAGGGGGGGTGGGAGGGAGGGGGGGGGGGGTGCAAAGAGGGGCTGTGGACCGGGGGGAGGGGGAAAGAAAAAAAGTCGAGAGGAGAGAGGGGAGAGGAGGAGAGAGAGAGAGGAGTCATGCAAAACGGTGTTCATAAAAAGCACACACCCACACACACACACACACACACACAACCCCACACACGCCCCCAAATCAACATACGCGTGTGTGCGCACGCGACCACCCACAAACCGCGCGTGCGCGCACACCACACAAACACCCCCCTTCCCCCCCCCCCCCCCCCCCCCCCCCCCCCCCCCCCCCCCCCCCCCCCCACACACACCAGATGCAAGTACTTCACCATTTTAAACCCCGATAAAAGCATTTTTTATGTGAACTTAAATGTTTACGTCTCTCCCTCAATGCAGACTGTTATTCATACATGGCAGCAGTGAAATCAACACCGAAACGATTTAAACATTTCTCCATCACCCCCACCCCCACTCCCGTAAAAAATAAAATATCGGCTTTTCATTGAAATTTGAAATTAGCCAAGAAAACATGTAATAAGTAAAAATTAAACCATATGAAGTATCCCATTGTTTTATGTAAGCAAATTAGGACGGCATTACTTTAAACACACACCCCAACACACACACACACCAAAACACACACACACACACATACCACCACAACCACCACCCAAAACCACAACACAACACCACCAAAAACACACACCAACACACACGACCAGCGGCCCCCAGCAGGCTGCCGCGCGCAGCAGGCATCCCGCGCGCAGCATGCCGCACAAACACCCCGTAACCCCAAACGTTTAACAAATCGGTTTCCAGAGGAGGCCCCACTTATTTTTTTTTTAAAAAAAAAAAGCTTAAAAAAGGGTTTAAAATTTGAGGAAAAAATATGGAGGTTGCCCTTTTTCTCCCCCCCCCCCCCAAAAAAGACACCAAACAAACAAAAAAAAAATTGAACAAACCCCACGTAACTGTAGTTTACACAACACACCACACACCCACAAACCCAAAAACACCCAAAACACCCCACACACACACCACACAAGTAGCACGTGGCGGTACACACGCACACGCGCCCCCCCCCCCCCCCCCAAAAACAACACACGATGCTCGCTCGCTTTGGGGCACTGCCCCACACACCCCCACACACACACACACACACACCCCACACACACACCACAAAAATACGCACACTTGCTTGCGACGCGCACGCCCACACACACACACACACACACACACACACACAAGCACGCACGCACACACACACACACACACACACACACACACACACACACACACACACACACACACACCACACACACACACAACACACACACACAAAACCACACAGAGGCGCGCGCGAAACCTTGCTTCGATAGTGGACCGAAGGCCTGAAGTCTGGCATGTTCACATCAACCCACCGCTTTTTATGGATTTGTACTAGAAACGTAAAGTGTGGGTCCGTTTGCGATGTGCTGTGTCCTCGTCAACAGAGCAGTCCGAGCCATTCAGTGTGTGTGTGTGTGTGTGTGTGTGTGTGTGTGTGTGTGTGTGTGTGTGTGTGTGTGTGTGTGTGTGTGTGTGTGTGTGATTGTTTTTTCTGTGTGTGTGTGTGTGTGTGTGTGATTGTTTGTTTCTCTGTGTGTGTGTGTGTGTGTGTGTGTGTGTGTTGTGTGTGTTTGTTTCTGTGTGTGTGTGTGTGTGTGTGTGTGTGTGTGTGTGTGTGTGTGTGTGTGTGTGTGTTTGTTTCTGTGTGTGTGTGTGTGTGTGTGTGTGTGTGTGTTTCTGTGTGTGTGTGTGTGTGGTGTGTGTGTGTGTGTGTGTGTGTGTGTGTGTGTGTGTGTGTGTGTGTGTTCAATGCCGCGGGGATTTCAACTTGTCTCGCTTTTGTTTGGATGTTGCCAAAATAGTGTGAACGGGCTGGCCAGGGTGTGAGGTCACCCAGTTCCGTCCAAGATGTGGTGTGTTTTGAATGGTACTAAACAAAAGTGCTGTTTGGTTGGTTGACGCGAAAGAAATCCCATACTGCAGGTATGAGGACCCGAAATTGAATGGTTACAGCGTTTACTGAAGAACTGACGGTTTGAGTTCGGAACACTCTGTACACGCAGTGGTAGATTCCTGATTCATTTTTGGGAAGGTTAAAAGGCGGCGGAAGGAGAGGTACAGGCTCCGCTTTCCTTCGCACCGTGCCGTGGACATAGTGAATCTCTGACAGCTCACTGCCCATTCGTCCGACAGGCTATGGGAGCTTAACCTGTTAACCTGAACTGTAAGTATACGACGTGGACACCTGTTTTCCACAGGTTCTCGCCAATCTCTGAAGTACATCTGTACCGCGAGCCACGTAACATTTTGACTGAGTCATTACATTAACATCAGTTCAGTCGTTCTTGCACAACAACTCTTAATCCGGATGTGTGTCACGAGTATGCCCTAAATTCAAGGGATTTTTTTTTTTTTTTACTCTTCTGGGCCTTACACTATATGTATATATATCGACAATATTCAGTGAATATAGGTAAGGCAGTTGTTGCAGTTGTTGCAAATTCTTCTTTGAAAACGCGACCCCCCAGCGGACGTGATTTGTTGTTGTTGGTTTTTTAAAGCTCAAATAGCGGCGGCGCTGCATGTCCTGAACGGTAGGTATATCCGGAAACGTATCACACGACTAACAACACAGGAGCACTCTTGTTTCGCAAGATTGTCTGCCTTCGTCGTGTCCGTGCGAGAAACGCGGTCAACCGCGAAAGATTCATAACATTCTGTCGTTGCCTCTCTCTCTCTCTCTCTCTGTGAATGCGAGCGTGCGAGCATGCATATATATGGCTCGTCCCAAGATGGGGGGGGGGGGGGGGGGGGGGGGCAGCAGAAGGACATCCGGAGTCATGAACCGGGTGTGGCCCAACCCCCTAGAGTGTCAGGAGATAAGGGCCGAAACACTTGCTTGAAGGGGGCTTCTCTTCTGAGGACCACACTGATATATATATATATATATATTATATATATATATATATATATATATATATATATATATATATATATATATATATATAAAATGAAGGTAAAACCCTGGAGTAGGCTGGACACCACTCAGTGATGCGTGGGTGCACTGCTGATCCCGAAACTGGCCAGTCACAAAGTACAAAAATAAATGCAGGCACATCAGCCACACACTCTTCATGTTTTTTTTTTTAATAAAAAGAAGCTTTCGCCTTTTATTTAGGCTTCGTCAGCATCTGCAACAGAAAAGGTTATGTATATGCACACTCCCACCCACCCAACCACGCACCCGCACAACAACCATACCCCCCCCCCTCCAACACACACACCACACACACACACACACACACACACACACACACACACACACACACACACACACACCACACACACACACACCACACAACATACTATATCATATTATCATGGCTCCCCAGGTTTAACTCTAAAAGTTGAGCCCACTAACAGTATAGACATCTCCCCCCCTCACTCACTCACTCATAGGCTACCTCTCTATCCTTATGAAAAAGAGAATTCAGTTCTGAGTGAGTAGTTGAGATAGTCCCTATCACTTGCTGGAGGGTGATGGGGTGGAGGGGAGGAGGGGTGGAGGAGGGGGGAGTATGTGGGGTGGAGGAGGGGGGGAGTATGATAGAGTGTGATATATTATGATAAATTAAGATTACTCCAGATGGGATGTATTGGATTTTTGTTATATCATTATTAGAACAATGATGATATTCTGTGTCTATTGTAATTCTAAAATATCTTTTTAAAAAACGTACTAAGGAATGTTTTCTTAATTACTGTTGGTTTGAGGTACGCCCCTCCCCCCCCCCTCCCCTGGTTGTTCCTTCCTCACTTGCCCCCTTCCCTTTTTTCCATTCTCTTCCAGCTATGATCCCAGTTAGGGTTCATTTGGATATGGTGAAGGTGAAGGAGTTTTTGTGGGTGGAATGTCAGGTGAAGTGTGGGTGAGTATGTGTGTGTGTGGGTATGTGTGTGGTGTGTGTGTGTGTGTGTGTGTGTGTGTGTGTGTGTGCGTGCGTGCGCGCGCACGCACGCGCGCGCGCGTGAGTGTGTGTGTGTGTGTGTGTGTGTGTGTGTGTGTAAAGGTGTGAGTGTGTGTGTGTTATAGAGAAAGAGATTAAGTGAAGAGAGAGGAGAGAGAGGGGGGGGGGGGAGGGGGGAGAGAGGGAGAGGGGGCGGGGAAAAAAGGGGGGGAGAGGGGGTAGGAGAGAGAGAGAGAGAGAGAGGAGAGAGAGAGAGAGAGAGAGAGTATGTGCTTGTATGTTTGTTTACCTGATTAAAGTGTGGGCTGGGTGGAAGATAGATTGTAGTGAACAGTGTTTGCAGAGGATCTTGTCTTTAGCTCATGGCGGTGTGATGGACAGTGGATGGTTGTCTTCGGCACCGGTGTGCGGTGTGAGACGGGACAGTACAGTTGTACTCTCTCTTTTTTGACACTGAGATGTTTTAACTCCGTTTTGTTGGTAGGTTTTTAATATAATATTCTTAAAAGTAATATAAGTACATTATATTATTATTTAGGATGGCAGTTTGCTTTGTGTGAGATGTGAGTGGAGTTATGCTAATGGTTTAGCTTAACCTCTTTACTGCTATTGTGTGGCAGCTTCTATTACTTCCCGTGTGCTATTGCTAACGTTTTGCGGGGTCTCGCTACTATATAACTTTAACCTATAACTCCAAAAATCATTTATCAAAAGAAAATGAAAGTTTTAGTGCTGAATGAAAGATGAGTTTAGCATTTCTCATGCCCCCCTCCCCTATGCACATCCCACATTGGTGTGTGTTTGTGTGTGTGTGTGTGTGTGTGTGTGTGTGTGTGTGTGTGTGTGTGGAGGGGGTGTGTGCTTTAACATATGTGAAAATAAGGATAGAGAGGGTAGCCTATGAGTGGGTGAGTGTGGGGGGGGGGGGGGGGGGAGATGTGTATTCTGTTAGTGGGCTCAACGTTTAGAGTTAAACCTGAGGCAGCCATGATAATATGATATAGTATGTTGTGAGTGTGTGTGAGTGTGTGTGTGTGTGAGTGTGTGTGTGTGTGTTGTGTGTGTGGGGTGTGTGTGTGTGTGTGTGTGTGTGTGTGTGTGTGTGTGTGTGTGTGTGTGTGTGTGTGTGTGTGTGTGTGTGTGTGTGTGTGTGTGTGTGTGTGTGTTGGAGGGGGGGGGGGGGGGGGGGGGGGGTATGGTTGTTGTGCGGGTGCGTGGTTGGGTGGGTGGGAGTGTGCATATACATAACTGTTTCTGTTGCAGATGCTGACGAAGCCTAAATAAAAGGCGAAAGCTTTTTATAAAAAAAAACATGAAGAGTGTGTGGTTGGTGTGCCTGCATTTATTTTTGTACTTTATATATATATATATATATATATATATATATATATACATGTATGTATGTATATATACATGCATGTATGTATATATATATATATATATATATATATATATATATATAGAGAGAGAGAGAGAGAGAGAGAGAGAGAATGGTACTGAGGATCAGCGCAATCTTAAAAAACAGTGCTCAACCACAGTGGGAGCGACATTTGTTATATTAAAAGCAAGTTAAAATCAAGCTGCTAAAAACATCTACAAATTTGTTTCACGCTGTGCGGTCGTCAGGATGTGATGAGCTTGTATTGCCAGTGCCACGTATATATATAGCTAGCTGGCTTGCTGTTGTTGTTTTTTCCCGTGCTACATGTGTTTCTCAGGTGTTGGTTTTATTCACTGATAGGAACTTCCATCTGTGTCTGCAATTGTTAACAATTTCTGTTCTAACATTTAGAGTTGCCAACTGTGGTTTACATAGTATAATGTATATGTTCTAAGCTCATGTAAAGTAGCCCTGTCTCAAGGAAGGTACACATGGAGGCACAACCAAGTGCTCAAAGAAATTGTACAAGTAGTCTGGGCTAGTACCAACACCACAAAAGGGAGAATCAGGACTCCAAAAGCACCCGCAACATTCTTCACGGCAGGAGGCAGCAAATCATGGCCAAGAACAACAGTGCCACTCGAAACATGCAGGCAGAGTCTGCTGGATGGGGCAGATGACTGGGAGTGCACTGCAGACCTCCCAGAATGGAAGAGTCACCAGAGATCATCAGCAAGAGTGGCATGAGACCAGACATAGTAGTCCACTCTAAGTCAACCAAGCAGCTGATCATGATCGAGCTCACAGTACCATATGAGAACAGAATGGAGGCAGCTCAAATCTACAAGACTGAAAAGTATGCTGATCTGGCAAACAGCCTAAGGAGAGAAGGCTATCAGGTCAAAGTCCTCACTGCAGAAATTGGAGCTAGGGGATTTGTAGGAACGTCTGCATACAGCCTCATGAAACAGCTCTCAGTTGCAGGGAAGGAAAAAACCAGAGCCTGAAAGCAATGGCAGAAGCGGCAGAGAGGTGTTCAAGCTGGATCTGGTCAAGGAGGAACAAAAGTGAACTTCATAAGGCTTAATTTCCCTACAAATATCAGGTGTCCCTGTGGCTCAGTGGTTAAAGCGCGAGTCATTAAGTAGAAAATGAGCATGTCCCGAGGGTCATGGGTTCGAATCCCAGCCATGGCTCGTCCCAAGATGGGGAAAAAAAAAGGGGGCAGCAGAGGGACATCCGGAGTCATGAACCGGGTGTGGCCCAACCCCCCTAGAGTGTCAGGAGATAAGGGCCGAAACACTTGCTTGAAGGGGGCTTCTCTTCTGAGGACTCTCTGCTGCCACGCTCTCCACGAGTTTCTTTCTACTATTGAGTGGGTGAATGGGGAAAAATAAAATAAATGCTTCTCAAAATGAGCCTTCAGCAAACTTATAATCTCCAATAGGGAGAAAACTCACTAACACATAACTCCTGGTCATATACCGATATTTCGAAACCTGGTAGTTTCTCCTCAGTGCTCAGTACTTATCCTTGGAATTTATTAGTTTGTTGTATTTTAGTCCCTTGCGGATTCATTCCAAGAACTGGCCCTCAGCACTTGTGTCTTAAGAGGATATCTTTTTATATTTTCTACTTTTCACAAGAAAATGTAGCTTGTTTTGCTCTTTCATGATTTTCTTTTGCTTCTTAGATGGCACCTTTGGTTGGTTTTTTGAAAACTCAACAAACATACTACGGTATTGCTCACCAGCCTTTTCTGGGATTGCATTCTTCTTAAAACTGAAAAGGCAGAGAGTCGAATTACCACTTTCCGCGGTCATTGAGGAGAAACAACCAGGTTTCGAAATATCGGTATATGACCAGGAGTTATGTGTTAGTGAGTTTCCTCTCTATTGAAGATTATAAGCTTGCTGAAGGCTCATTTTGAGAAGCATTTATTTTATTTTTCCCCATTCACCCACTCGTTAGGCAGAATCATCTACCACTGCAGATATGAATGCGTATCTTCCCCCTATTTCTTCAATCTAAGACATAAGAGCAAGCTTTGTTTATAATTATATATATATATATATATATATGTGTGTGTGTGTGTGAAAGTGCTTGTCAGATTCTGTAATGTTGCGAGAGAGAGAGAGAGAGAGAGATCTGTTCTGTCATCCATTTGCGTGTGTGTGTGCGCGCGCGCGCGCGCGCGTGTGTGTGTGAAAGTGCTTGTCAGATTCTGTGATGTTGAGAGAGAGAGAGAGATCTGTTTTGTCATCCATTTGCAAAACAAAGCATTTCAAACGCGCTGGATCATCTGAGTACTTTCTACCTATCTGTCAGACACACAGGTTTACCTGAAAATGAAAAAAAGGGGGTAGAAGGGGGCGGGGAAGTGGGTGGTTGGGTGAAAAAATGTTGCCACATCAAACGTCTACAACTGTGGATTATGGCCACCGTATCATTTCTCCAGGCTGTGCATAAGAATAAAACGTCGCCTCTATGCACCGACAACAAGAAACATCCGGGTTTCAGGTGTCAGGAGCATTCATCATTTTCAGGTGCATTCATATAGGACGCGCGCAGAAGTTAAAGTGTATGGGAAAACTGAACGGCAACGGACT
>CM031603.1:89176762-89181762 GCA_018398815.1 Conus ventricosus
AAACAAGGAATTTCACTTTAATAATGTAGGGTTTGAGATATTCGATTCATGTCCTTGCACAGGTAAGGGAAACGGGCTGGTAAACGTCAACAGTTATCAGCTAATGTTCTCCGCGTTTGTTCAGATGGGCCAGTGCATGACAGACGTCTGGCCAAATTATGTGGATTTGGTCACGATTCCACAACATTCAACAGCATGGGAGGTACATGTTCATCCCCCTCGTGACCAGTGGCAACGTATTCAGCAAGAGAGTCAAACTGCTCTACACAGCTTTGAATCGCGAGGGGGGCCCAGAAGCACCACGCCACGCGGTAGCCGGGCCCTGTCTGCTGACTTCAGGGGGTGGTTCAGGCATTTCTTGGGTTTCTTTAGTTTCGTCTGGTGCGCAGTTGCCATTTGTTGACGTCATCATCATCATCGTCATCACCCATCTTCATCACCATCATCATCATCATCTCATCAGTAGATTTTTTTCATCTCATCATCATCATGATAAGAAGACGAAGAATATCATTGCCACTATCTCATCGTCAGCGCCGTGCTGTTATTGATTTCATGTTGGGACACTTCCATATTCACATTAATTTTTTTAGTTAGTTAGGCGATCTCCCGATCGAGCCTCTGGACGTACTCCTTCCACTTGCTCCCGTCAAAATAGCTGCCTTGATTTTCATGGATGTTTTCGTGGCCAGTGTCCCTTTTGAGAAGGTCGAGGAAGTCTGTTGTCTTCCTTCCCTGTCGCTGTCCCTCCAGTTGGCTGCCACAGTACAAGTTGTGACTTCAATTCCTTTGGACGTCGCATACAGTGACCGGCTAGCGAAAAACCTACGTGTTCTTATCTTGTTACTAACTTTAGGGAATTATCCATAAAAGCTCTTCGTTAGTCATGTGTTGCTGCCAGTGCCATTTCCCCAACCTGCAAGTATACGTCCCCTCAAGACTCGTCTCCATCTGCTTTTTTAAGGTCCATGTTTCCAAGTTGTAGAGCGACACAGACTCGACAGTGAAAAGTAATGAAAACGTATGAAGTCCACCAATGGGGGGAGACATCGAGCAAGTCACCAATTTCAAGTATCTGGGCGGATGGATGGAGAGCAGTCAGAAAATATCTCTGCTCGAAAAAGCCCTTGCTTGGTCTGCATGTCACACGCTGAAGATGAAATGGACTTCTAACCTGAAAAAAACTAAAGATTCGTCTCTTTATATCCACTGTCGAGTCTGTGTTGCTGTACAATCGGAAACATGGACCTTAACAAAGCAGATGGAAAAGGGCTTGATGGGGGATTCACATTTAATTTGGCAGAAAATAAGCTTTTGGCTTAGTCTTTAAAAGTGTTCAAATACTGTAGTCAGTTTTTGACCAGTAACGTAGATGATCATGAGCGTCCCCCCACCCCTCTCCCCCCGCCAGAAAGGGGTATCTTTTTTTTATTTACTTTTTGTCAAACCACATAATACTAACAATCTTTTACACTGCCATTCCTATTCCTTTTCTTTCTATTTTTTTTAATAGGTGTTACAGATTTGGAAATTAATGGTTTAGTTGGTGTAATCGATTGTCCAGGTTTTGTCACATTATCTCATTAAATATTTACAATACATTCAGATTTTTAGTTATCCTCTTTTTAACCTATTTCCTGTCGATCAGTGTTATTGCATCCCCGCATGTGAGTTTGCACATGTGTGCACACGATCACGTGTCTTGAGTTCATATGGTGCATTAAAGGTTTGCCTTGTACTTAATTGGGTACGTAAGTTTTACACACGTACAATTGCAAGCACACACAAAAAAACGAGCATACGGGCGTCCATGCACGCTTGCATGCACAAAAAACGAACACACGTTATCTAACCCAGCTTCTGTATTCGTTTTCTGTAAGAAAAGTTCTGTGTAACATGTGTGGGTGTCTGCGTGCGTGCGAGCGCGCGCTGCGCGGCATATGTGTGGGGTGTGTGTGGTGTTGTTGTGTGTGTGTGTGTGTGTGTGTGTGTTGTGTGTTTGTGTGTGTGTGTTGTATGGTGTGTGTGTGTGTGTGTGTGTGTGTGTGTGTGTGTGTGTGTGTGTTAGAGTGTGTTAAAGAGTGTGGAAGTGTGTGGTGCACGATGCATGCGTGCATGTTCTGTGTGTGTGTGTGTGTGTGTGTGTGTTGTGGTTTTGTGTGGGGTGTGTGTGTTGTTGTGTGTGGGGTGTGTGTGTGTGTGCGCGCGAGTGCGAGGATGATTGTGTTAGTGTGTATGTGCGTAGTGTGCATTGCGTGTATGTGTGTGCGTATGTGCGTGTGTGTGCGTTTTGCGCGACAGTGTGCGCGCGCGCACGCCTTGTGTGAATAAAAAAAGATATTAAACGAACATTCGTAACATGAACTATTGAACTTTACAGCCCTGACGGCAGAGGAGCATCGATATGTGAAAGCACAGCTTATCGCTACACTCTGAAATCCCCCCAAATTAAACCCCGCCCCCTATTTAAAGGGGAGAAACTAGGCACCGTTTTTAGCTTAGCAAAGATGCAGAGGGGACAGGAATTGTTCAGTCACCTCATTTTCCCAACCGTTCGCCTTCCTTTTCAGACTCCCTCTGGTTCGCGCAGGTCACAGACCCCTTCCGGGCGAGAGGTTTGTTCGTTGGCTGGCTGCCCTCACAGGTAACAGCAAAGTGCCCGGGGTTTTTGCCGCCCGCTATTTCGTGAGGTCGGCATTTGCCTGCAGTAGGCTTTGCCCGCGAGCCGCGCACGGGTGGTGTGTGTGTGTGTGTGTGTGTGTGGGGTTGTGGTGTGGGGTGTGTGTGTGTGTGTGTGTGTGTGTGTGTGTGTGTGTGTGTGGTGTGTGTGTGTGCGTGCGTGCGTGCGTGCGTGTGTGTGGGGCGCTTGCTTGCTTAAATTTGATAATTTGATAGTAAACCTGTAAAATGCGGTGAATGGTGAGCCATCCTGTGAACAGGAGACAGGTACACAGCCAATGAAACCAAAGGAAGTGGTCAAAAACCCTTAAACATGCAACATGGACAGACAAATCCCGTCCACTCTACTTCTTTGAAGTAGACTAGCACTGAGTCTTGTTTGTATTATATTGAGAGAGTGTGAGAGAGAGAGGAAGAGAGAGAGAGGAGAAAGGGGGGAGAGAGAGAGAGAGAGAGAGAGGGGAGTGAGGTGCGCGTCCTCTCTGTTCTCTCTCCGTGTTTCTGTCTGTCTGTTTATTCATGGATCTGTTCCCTTTTTTTGTATTTCACATACTGTTGCTGTGTCTGATACTCGCTCTGTTTATATCACACCAACATGAAATCTAAAGCTCCTGACATGTCACAGGCCTCTTGCAAGAGGAGAGGCACGCGCAGACGGATAGCGAAGTCTTTCAAATCCGTCATAAACCTTTAAAAGAGCCTTCTCATATGCCAGTGGTGGCCGTTAAGAAGAAACAGTGTATGCCGAGTGCACACAGGCCACACCTATTGATGTGACATCCACTCAAAAAGGCGAAGAAACTGTGCGGTGCGTTCCATGTGCTGTGCCACTCATTTTTAAACATGTTCTTATGGAGTGTTAGACTGAACGTAAGGTCAGACATAAAAAAAACTTTGCAAATGGCTTAATGAACATCTTGTTTTGAAATGCCCCACCCGATGTGATTTTTTATGATTTTCTGAAAGTGATAAACGTTTATTTTTTCCATAAAACAATTTTCGGAGGGTAGATTCTAAAGCAACGCTAGCGGTTTTTGTTAAAGAAATGTTTTGTTTAAGGAGTTTTGTATGGGATTTTTTTTTGTTTATTATATCTAAGTAGAGACTGATTGAGGAGGTTAAGGCCCTGATATGGCCCTTTGCGGTCGGCTGAGCTATAAGCAAGAATTGTTCGACTGTTTTGTCGCCCCTCTCACGGGACGCACGCACGCACGCACACACACACACACGCACACACACACCACACACACACACACCCCACACACACACACACACACACACACACACACACACATTTTCTCTTTCTTGATCAGTGTCGACCGTTCTCTCTCGTTTTACTTTCTGACACACGCACATGTATTCACACAAAAAAAGACACATTTAAACGCAAATGTTTGCACACACACAACACACCACACACACACACCACCACACACACACACATTCATACACGCATAAACACTCACGCGCCCACACACACCACGCGTCCCCACCCCCCCTCACACACAAAAAAACGCGCGCGCGGCGCGCGCGCGCACACACACCCCACACACACCACAAAACACCTCGCACACACTCGCACGCGCACACACACAGACACACAACCCCCCACACACGGTGAATTTACCCGTGATAAAGGACCCATTGTGTCGTTTCCGATATAAAACAGAACCATCTTAATCATACTAGCGTGGATGAGGAGGGGAACCGTCGGTGTGCTTTTTAATCATCATAACTGTATCGATTTCATTTTTCCTTTTCTTAATCTAAAATTTGTTTTTAATATCATACATATTGTTATACGAACATTCCATATACTTCTTATGAATTATTATTAATTTGGGTATGTTCTGTATGATAATAACAAGACGTAAAGCATATAAACGTACTCCTAGTTTATCTTGAATACGCATGAGATATTCTATAAAAAGGAAAAAAACCCTTTTTGGGCCGTTATAGCCGTTAGTAACGGCTATTCTGGTAAACATCAGCCTCATCTGTGACCCTTAATGAACATACCAACAAATTTTCAGAAAGTCGGCCAAAGTACTTTCTGAGATTTTCCTAAAAAAGAAAATCATTTTGGGCCGTTATAGCCGTTAGTAACGGCTAAACGGTAAAATAACATCGGACATGATCCGTGACCATAATGAACATACCTACAATTTTTCAGAAAGATTTGGGGCCGAGTACTTTCTGAAATATTCCATAAAAAGAAAAACAGTTATGGGTCGTTATAGCCGTTAGTAACTGATATAACGGTAAAATAAAACATCGGGCATTATCCGTGATCCATAATGAACATACCTACAAATTTTCAG
>CM031603.1:89186762-89202752 GCA_018398815.1 Conus ventricosus
CCAAAGCCCACTGGAGTTCGGGGTCAAATAGGTCCCCCAAAAACCGGGGTTGGTTCTTAAATTTGAGTCTTTAAATGCCGACCCCTTGCCCCCCCCCCCCCAAATGGAACAAAGAGCAAACCCAAACACGGGGTCCTGGGCTGTAGGAAGTCCGGGACGTGGAAAACGCCCCCCTTTTTGGGCCGGGGCTTTGTCGTAAAGGGCCCCGACGGGGTTTTTAGGGCCACCGGGGCCCCCGCGCCCCTCCCCACTGGGGCCCCCAAGAGCAAAAGTTGGGGTGAAGCCCCGGGAGGGGGAAAAAAGGGAAGGAACTGGAAGGAAGGGGGGTTTATTTAAAACCCCCCGCCGCCCTTTGGGGTTTAAAATATGGCTAAACCTAACAGCCACTGATGAAGGGGCGGGGGGGGGTTTTTGTTGAATACTTTTGTGCACCAGCCCAACCAGACCGGCCCCATAAAACGAGAAACCCCCCCTTGGGAATGTTCGCTAAAGGTTTTCTCACAAAAAGCAGGCAAAGATTCCCAAAAACCCCGGAAAAAAAAAGGGAATAGCAATTTTTACTTTCATCCTTCCCCCCATCCCTTAACATTTTCCTTTCTTGAAACTGAACAATACAGAAACCCAATTGCTTTACAAGGGCCCACATTTCAAATTAATTCAAGGGACGTTTTACCCCCACTTTTTAGAAAATTTTTCAAAAAAATAAAAATTCCCACCCGCGCCCAAAAGGGACTTAAAGCGTAGCACGCTCGAAAACAGAAAATCTTTTCCCCTTTCCCACCACAAAAAGACGGTGGGAGAAGAATAGGGGACCGGCGTTGGGGGACAGGGGGGGAAAGGGCCCCGGAGCCCCCCCCTTTCCCAAACCCCAAAAAACCCCCGGGGTTCCCCCCCATCCCACCGCTCCGCATAAACCAGATGCATTAAAAGGGGAAACGAATTTGGATTTTTTGAAAGGGCCGGGTTTTTTAAGATTGAAAAAAACCAAAAAAGGGGGTGGTCTCAAAAAAATTTTTTTAAAAAACCCAAAATTTGGGCCCCCGGGGAAAAAATTTAAGGGGCCCCCCCCCCAAAAAAAACCCCCCCAAAAACCCCACAAAAACCGGGAGTTTTCCAGTCCCGTGGGGCCCAAAAGGGGGCCGGGTCAAGCGACTCTTCCCCTTGCCCCAGAGACCGGGGCCCCGGCAGAGGAAAGAGAAGAAAAAGTTTGGACGCCCCTCCCCTACGGGCCCGCGCGGGGAATAAAGGGTTTCCGACCGTACCTTGGGACGAGGTGGTTTGAAAAAAAAAAACCCCGGAAGGGGTGGGCGCCCCGGGGGAATTTCCGTCGAGTGAAGTGAAACCCTGCCAAAAACCCGTGGCCAGCCCCCTGCCCCCCTTTACGTCACAGGTGGGGGTTATTTCAAATAAGGGAAAAGTGCCGTGCGGCAGGTAAAAGAAGGTAAAGGGGGCCGTTAAGGGGGACACCCATTTTCCCAAGAGAATGGAACCAGCCACCCTTAAAACCGCAGGATGAATTGCACGGCCCAGTGAAATTGAGAGGAGAGAAAAGAGGGGAAGGAGAGGAGGGGAAGGGGAGGGAAAAGGAGAGAGAGAAAGAATACCAGAGCTGAACAAATTTAAAGGTTTGCAAACACCCCACAAGCCCTTTTGGGGAAATGTGCCGCAACAACAAAACAATAAAAAAATGAAAAAATTCTACCCCCTAGAGGGGCCCAAATCGTCATGGGCCTCGTGACCCCCCCCCCTTTTCTGAAGCATCTGTTTCTCGAGATACGTGCCCCTTTAAACCTTGGACGAAGTGAAAATTTCACCCAATGGGCCGAACCAACCCTTGTGCCCCGACGGGAGTACGATAAATCCTTTTACAAACTTCCCCACCTGAAATCTAGGGAAAAAATAGCCAACATTTATTATCAATAAAAAAGCCTTCCCCCCTAAAAGTGGCAATCCGAGCCTTTGGTGATTCACTACGGTTTATGTCCTTCCCCTGGTCCCCGCCCAAAAGGGGAAAAAAACCCTGGTGGGGGAAAGTGTCCCTCGGGAACTGTTTTTCCCCAAGGGGGGTGTCGGACTACGGAGTGGCGGAGTTTGTCACCCACCGTTTTGCGGGAAAACCCTTTGGGAAGGGAAAAAAGTGAAGCAGGACTCAGCTTTCCCACTCCCCAACCTATGGGGTCGCCGTTGCGGGGCCGGATCAGTCCAGGCCCTGGGGGTGTGATCGCTCTCGAAACAAACTTCCCGGCCGTACTTCTTAGGTACGCCAGTGCGGTCCAATTCCCAGAGGTTCAGAAAAACGTAGGGGACTTGATAGTCCAAAGGGGACAGCCTTGGATCGGTCCCCTAGATACCCTCCCCCAAATTTTTAGCGGTGCCCCCCCGTGGTGGTGGTTTAGGGGGTCCCCCAGGAAAACCCTACCTTGCTAAAGGGGCCCCAACCATTTGGACTGACCTTGGGGGAAAAGGGTTTCAAGGACCCTTAGGGTTGCCTTTGGCCCCCCATCGAAACCCCGCGGCTTTACTGCCAACCTGAGAGTTAATCCCCCCGGGGAAAAAGTCCTGTCTTCTCGCTCGAGGTCCGCTTTGGCCATATGGCCCCCAAAGGGTGAATTCAGGGGCCGCCGGAGAAAGTTTTCTCCCCAAGTTTTGGGGGGACGCCAAAGTGTTTGGGGGCCCCAAACCCGTTGCCTGATAAAGGGGCCCCTAAAGGGATCCCTTGTGGAGCTTAAAGCTCACCTTAGCTGTGGGGCCCGGGTTTGAGCGGGGACGACCCAAAACCGTTTTTTTTGGCCCGTTTGCTCCACGTCCCGGGCCCTAAAGACGACCATGGTAGAGGTGGCTTCGAAAGGGCCCCTCGTCGAGATCGGTGACGAACAGGACGCTTTTCCCTTTTCCCGCTTCTTGGCTTTGGCGGGGCCCCCCGGGGAACTCCCCCCCACGCCTTTTACGGGCAGACCCCGGACCCCCAGCCTGACGCATCCATCTCCCAAGGTGAGGGTTTTTCCCTTTAGGGAAGGGAATACAGATTTTTGGCTCCACCGCGAGGGCCAAACCCCCTTTCGCCCAAAAGTGGGGGTGGGAGGGGAAGGGTTACGGGAAGGCCGGGTGGCGGAAAAAACCCCCGGCCTCCAACCCGCACACCCCCAAAAAGGGGCGCCCCGGAGCCCAGGGGAAAAAAACCCTTTTGTCCAAAAGGCTTTGATGCTCCCAAAACCCTGATGGAGCCCAAAAGGAAAAGAACCAAAAACAGAAAAAAACCACGGGGCCCACCCCCGTCCCAAACCTAAAAGCCGGGTTGGCCCCCCCACGTTAGCCGGGGGCACGGGGGACGAAGGGAAGGGATTAGCCCCTGAATCCCCCGGCGGTTTTTGGGAAATTTTTCCAAATGGGGCCCAAAGGCCCGCCCCCAAAAAGGGAAAACACAGTCGGGGTCCCTGAGGCCCCCGTTTGAAATTGCCGGCCTTGTTTGACCGGTGCGTGTCATCGTTTTTCCCCGCCTAAGCCCTGTGGGGGGTCCCCCCTGTGTCCTTGGGGATCCCCATAAGCTTACGGGTTTCCCAGCAAACACCTCAGCTGTATAAATCGAACCCGCGAAATCCTTTGGATTTGTTCGCCTTTTGGGGGAATCCTAAACCTGGGGGAACACAGTGGGGGGTAAGTTTGTTTCCGAGGGAATCGATCCTCGGGGCCCCCTTTTTACCCAAATTTGACCCCCTTTTCCCTAGCGTTTTGCGCAGGGGCCCCAATCCCCAAATTTCTGCAGGGAAAGGTTCGTCGTTATTCTTTTTCTTTGGTCTAAACTTCCCCCTGTAGTCTCGGGGAAAGTTTTTTAACGTTTACGCAGAAAAAAACTGCATGTTGCTAAAAGCGCCTTTTTTTGAGAAAGCCCAAAACCTTGAAACCCACCTGATAACCCAAAAAAAAAAAGGTTTGCAGGGCCCTTTTTTGTTCCTCGGCCCAATTGGTAGGGAACAAAGTACCTTGTCAAAGTGCTCTAAGATAATATCAATGTCCCCACTGATTTTGAATTGGAAGTTTTTAATTTTGGGTTCTAACTCTATCATTTCCCTGTTAAAAAAACCCCCTGATTTAAAAGATGCGGGAGTCCGCGAAAAAAAAATTGCTCCACCCTTTTCCCCCTTCTTTGTGCTTCGGTTCTGGCAGTCCCCTCTTTTCGCAGGTTTTTCCATCCTATTGGTTTTCCATGGAGGGCTTCCTGTCTAAACACCCTTTCCCCCTTTCCCCGGGGTTGCCCTTCCCACTTTTGAGTTTCCCGGTCGGGCCCGCCTCTTCCCTACGCGAGTTGCCTTTTCCCTAACAGATTTAGCCTCTTCCCTCCCCCGGGTTTCCTGGGGAAAGCCTCTTCCCTACCCCGGGTTTTTCCTTTTCCCCTCCCGGGGGTTTTTCCTCCCTGGCAGTTCCTCTGTCGCTGTCGCTTCGGGAAACTTCGGGGGGCAAAACCCTGACCCGGATTCACCACCCCCGACACGGGGGAAAGACCCGTTTGGGCCGTCCCTTGGTCTCAAATTTTCCCATGGGGGAAAGTCCCCCGGGGCTTAATCCCTTCCCGGGGGAAAGCATGGAGAGGAGAGGGTTTGGGGTTTTCTGGGGAACCCAAAACCCCCCGGGTTGTTTAGTTTATATTTGGGACGCTTCCGGGGACTTTCCCGTGGGGTTCGCAAAAAGCCCCCTCCCCCAAAGAAGAAAACGAAAGTCCCTCGGGGGGACTATCGGCAACAGCACTGGAATAGGTAGAAGCCCCTGTAGTAAAAGTATTTGGTCAAACCAGTGGGGGTTTACTTTTTGGACCTTTCTTTTTCCCGACGCCCCCGTCGTTTTCCGCCAGAAACCGGACTTTGCCTTTGAAAATTTTATCCACGGTCTCAAAGGGGAAAGCCAATTCCACTTGAAAAAAAAAAAAAAAAGTTCCGCGTGATTTTGTCACGTCTCTTGGTGACCACTGAAAGAAACGCAAACCCAAAGTGTAAAATTAAAATTCTTTTTTTGAAACAAAAAGGACAAAAAGACTCCGGGACCAAAGTTCCCTTTCAGGGCCCCTGCGCTAAAAAACACAAGAGGACAAGACTGTGGAGTTCAGTAAATAAAGAGAAACCCAAAAATTAAAAATAAAAAAATAATACATAAAGAGTTTTTTTGTCAAGGCTGCTCCCCCCTTTTGGGAAACACCGCCGCCCAACAACACCAAAGGCAGACGGTTCGGGGGGAAAGGGGAAAAAGTGACCCAACGCCGTTTACCCCCAATGTTCTAATTTAAACCCCCCCGGCAAAGAAAACGGGGTTAAAACTAAAAAACCGGAAAGGGCCCGGGACTGATTTGGCAACAAAAAGGCATTTTTACGGCGTTTTGCGGGGGCCCCCCGGCGGAAAAGAGGGGGGTCGGGACGCGGTCGTTCCCCTTTTTCTCAACTCGATCCCCCACAGCAAAACAGATGAAAATTTTAAAGGCCCCAAAGACCCCCTACACGCTAGAGTCACCCCCCCAACCACCCCAAACCCCACCCCCAAGTGCCCTTTAAAGGGTTACAAAAAACGGGGACTGAACGGCCCGGCATCCACAAAAACGGGGAGAGCCCTTTCAGAACCTTAACATCCCGGACGGGGGCCCCCCCATTGTCCCCCCCCGGGCCCCCTGGAGGTCTCCCCTGACAGGATCGGTTTTTTAAAAAGGGGGGAAGGGGTGCCTGACTCAACCCCCCTCGCAGGGGCCCACACAAAAAAGTTTTCGTACAATTTTTACAAATTTTTCCCCAAACAAAAACCCCTAGTCCCAAAAAACCCATTTAAACCAACACAACATGCAAAATCACAATTAAGCATTTCAACACCCCCTTAAAATGTAAAAAAACCCCAAGCATTTTAAACGCCCCCCAAAAAACCAACCAAAAATCAATTAAGCTTTTCCCGCCCAATTTTGGTTTCCGGGGTTTCCCCCACCCCCGCCTTTCCAAAGCCCACTAGGAGTTTTCGTGTCGAATGGGGGCCCCCCAAAGGGGGGTTTGTTTTTGGTTTAGAGTTTTCAATGGACCCCCCTTTGCACACCCCCCCCCCCAAATGGCACGACCAGAGTAACCACAGGGGTCACTTGGGTTTGTAGGAAGTCCGGGGGCAGGGGGAAAAAATTGAAATCCCGGGGGACGAGGCGTTGTCGTTAAGGCCCCAGACGGGGGTTTGGGCCTTTAAAGCAAAAGTCCACGCGCCCCGCCCCACTGGGCCCAGGCCCACAACCCTTGGGGTCCCCGGGGGGGGGAAGGAGAAAAAAGGGGAAGGGAAAAATGGAAGGAAGAAGGTACTAGAAAAAGTCCGGTTTGAAATAGTTTGCCTAAACCCTAACAGCCATTTCGCATGAAGGGGGGGGAGGCGTTTGCTGATACTTTGTACCCAGTTTCAACCAGACCTAAAACTTTTAAAACAGTAAAAAAACCCAAAATTTGAGGAATGTTCGAAGGTCTTCTCCCACGAGCAGGCAGAGTTTATATTAAATTAACAGTAAAAAAAAGTTTGCAATTTATTTCTTCATCCCCCCTCCTCCAGTTAAACATTTTCCTTTTTAGGAATTTGAACTTATACCCCCAACCATTTTTTTAAAACGGGCCCCCCCCTTTTTCCCCCAAAAAATTCAATTCAAGGGCCAAAAAATTATCCCCCCCATTTTTAGTAAAATTTAAAAATAAAACAAAATTTTTTCCAACCGCACCCCAAAAGGGATAATCCTCCCGTCCACGTTTCCCCCCAAACAGAAAACCCCTTTCCCCCTTTTCCCCCCAAAAAACAGACGGGGGCCGAAGAAAAAAACGAAAAAAACCCGGCGATTGTGCCGGGGGGGGAACGAGCGGCCCAAAAAGCAAGTTCCAAACCCCTTTAATCACCGGTTCTCCCCCTTTCCCCCACCGATTCCCGGGCATTACCGATGCTTTGAAAAGGAGAAAAAATTTTTGGATATAAATTTTGAATGGAAAAGGTTTTAAAGTTGGGAATTTAACCGGGAAAAAGTGGTCTCGAACAATTTTTTTATAATTTTGAAACCCAAAAGGGGAAATTGCCGCAAAAGAGAAAAATTTACCCGGCTAACAAAAAAAAACCAAAAAAAAAACCCCACAAAAAATGTTTTGCTTACCGCTCCCCGGTGGGGACCCAAAAGTGGTTTGGTCAAGCAAACTCTTGCCTTCCCCCTCGGGGGAGCGGAGCAGTTGGGGAAAAGATCCCCCCGTCCCCCCCCCAAAAGGGCCCCCGACTGCAGGTTTTAAAGGTTTCCGCCCGTCCCTTCGCCCGTTTTGGGGGTGGGAAAAACCAGAAAACCCGGAGGGGGGCGCTCCCAGGGACTTTCCTTCCGCTCGGGGTGGGGGTAAAAACCTCCCCCAAACCCGTGGCAGCCAACTTCCCACCCTACGTCACAGGTGAAAATACCTAAGCTAAGAGGAATGTGCCCGTGCGGCGGTAAAAAGCCGGGTGGAGGCCTATAGGGGACGCCTTTTAAGGGAAAATGGTACCGGGCCCCCCTTTGAACCTGCAGGTTGGAATTTCCCGGGGACAGTAAAATTTTAGAGAGAGAGGAGAGTGATGAAGGGGGAGAAGAGAAGAGGATGGCGGGGAGGGGAAGGAAAAGGGGAGAAGAGAGGGGAGAGAGGGGAAAAGAGAGAGAGGGGGAAGGGGAAAAAGGAAAAACCTTTAACCTGAGCTAAACGCCTTTAAAGGTGCCCCCACCCCACCCTTTTTAAGGGGACGTGAACGCCCCAAAACCAAACAAAAATTAAAGGAAAAAATTCTACCCCCCTAAAAGGGGCCCAAAATGCCCTTGGCCTGTAAAAAACCCCCCTTCAAAAGGTTCGGTTTCTCTGAGTAACCGTGTCCTTTGCCCTTGGCCGATGTGCAAATTACCCCTTTGGGTTTTGAACCCAAACCCTTTTGGTGACGACGAGTCGAAAAACCCCCTTCCCCTTTCCCGTTAAATTTTTTACGGGGAAAATTTAATTTTTACTACATTTTTTCTATAAATTTCAAAAAAAGCCTCAACAATGCCCAGTAGAAATCCGACCCCCATTGGTAAATTAAATACTTTTTTACTGTTTTTTCCCTGGTACCCCCCCCCCAAAAGGGGTTTTAAAAACCCGGGTTTGGGGGAAGTGTCCTCTGATTTGATTTTCAATGGAGGGTGCTGATAGGAGCTGGGCCCTGAGATAGTCACCCTCCTTTATTGTTTGAAACCCCTTTGATTGGCAAAAAGTGAAGCTTTGATCTGCGTTCCACTGCCCAAAAACCTATGGTCGACGAGGAAATGGCCAGGTTTCACCGGACTGGAGAGGTTTGATGTGGGCCCCCTTTATTTAAAAATTTGGGCCCCCGTACTTCTTGGTCCGCCGTGGGGGCCCAAAATCTGCCGGAGAGCTTCGCAAAGTGGGGCCCTTGATAGCCCTTAAAGGGGGGACCCCCTTGGGTTTTCGAGTGCATGTCTCCATACCAAATTTGCGGTGACCGTGATGGGGTGGAAAGGGGTTTCCCCGGTCCCAAAACCTTGTGATTGGCCCCCCAACCAGGGGAACGGGATCCTAGGGGAAAACACGCGTCAGGGGCCCCTTAGGCTTTTGGGTCCGTTGGCAGAATCGAAATGCGGCAGTACTGCCTAACCTGGGGAGTTCACCCCGGGCCCAGAAATGTCCTGTCTTACCGCTCGAGGTCTGTTTTTGGGGACCTTTAAGGGCCTGCCTTTGGGTGAATCAGGGGCCGGGCCGGGGGAAACGTTCCTAAAGTTTTGGGGGGCGACTGCTGCTTGGCCCCCCGATCTGCCTGAGTGAAGCCCCTTAAAGCGACCCCTTTTGGGAGCTTAAAGTCACCTTGGGATGTGGGGCAGGGGTGAGCGGGACGATCCCCCCGTTGTAGGCTTTTAAACCTCCCCGCCCCTGGTAAAGAGAACCCTGGTAGCAGGCGGCTTCGCAAAAACCCTTTGTCAGGGGATCGGCTGAAGAACAGGACGCAAATTCCCGGTTTCCTGTTTTTGGGTTTTTTGGCCCCGTGGAAAATCCCACCACGGCCTGTAGGGGTTTCCGAGCCAGCCTGCCTGGCCCCTTTGCAAAGGTAAAGGTTTCCCTTGAGAAGGGAAAATTCAGAGGTCGCTCCCCGCGATGCCCCCAACTTCGCCCAAAAAGTTGGGGGGGAGTGGGAAGGGTTTTCGGAAGGGACGGGTGGGGGTTTTAAAAAACCAGCCCCCAAACCCCCCACCCCTTATAATTGGCCCCCCCGGTGACCCTCGGGGGGAAACCCCCTTTTCCTTGCCCCAAAAAGGGCCCCTTTTAATGCTCCCAAACCCCCGGGGAGGGAAAATCGCCCAAGGAAAAAACCCAAAAACAAAAAGAAAACCCTGGACCCTCTGTCCCCAGAAGCCGGGATGGACCCCACGTTAGCCGAGGCCCGGGGACGCGGGAAGGTTTTCCCCCCATGACTCCCGGGGCGGTTTTTGGGAAATTCTTCCAAAAGTGGCCGGAGGGCCCCCAAAAAGGAAAACCGTCGGGGTGCTGAGGTCCCCGATGAACTGCTGCCGGGTTCGCCCCGCTCCCCGTCGTTTCGCTTACCCCCCCACTAAGTCCTGGTTGGGGGTTTTTCCCTGCCCGTTCTGGGCGTTGGCCCAAAAGGGGCTCTAGGGCTTCTGCAAAACCTCGCTGTTTAAACCAAGCGCAAAAAACCCATTGGTGCTGTCTCCCCTATCGAACCCCAACTTGGGGACCCCGTTTTGGTTTAAGCTTTTCCCGATGATTTTTAGTCCTGAAGCCCCCAGTTTCCCCAAACTGAGCCAGAAACCTAGCGTTTTGCGCGCCTTTCTCCAAACTGAAACAAAGGTCTCGTCGTTTTTTTTCTTTTTCTTGGTTCTGAATTCCCTGTACGTCTTGGGAAAGTTTGGGAAACTTTACGCAGAGCCAACGGGCATGTTTTGGCATAAGAGCGCCTTCATTTAGAGTGGGCCCCAAAACTCCTTGCGCCCCTGTTTAACCAAAAAAAAGGTTCAGGGCCTTTTGTTCCTCGGGCCAATTTGGGTTTCCGAACTAACTACCTTGTCAAAGTGCTCAAAAGAAAAAATAAAGGTCTCACTGGGTTTGAACTCTGGAAGTTTTAAATTTTGGGGGCCTTTAAAACTTAAATTTGGGCCTGTTGTTTAACCCCTGATTTACAAAAGCGGGAGTCCCGAAAGAAATTGCTCCCCCATCCCTACTTTTGTGCTTCCGGGTCTGGCGTTCCTCCTTGGCAGGTTCCACCCTATCTTGCTTTTCCAGATGGGGGTTTTTCCCTTTTTGGGACGCCTTTTCCCTACCCCCGCTTTTTGCCTTTTCCCTTCGCAGGTTCCCTTTCCCTATGCAGAGCTTCCTGTCTGGCAGCCTCTTTTCGAGGGACTTCCCCTCCCCCCCTAGGCAGGGGTAGCTTTTTCCCCTACGCAGGGTTCCCCTTGCCTGGAAGCCTTTTCCCTACCCCGATTTTCCTCTTCCCTATGCAGGGTTTTCCGGGCCTTTGGCCGGTCCTCTGTCGCTGTCGCTCCAAAAACATCAGGACGGAGGTTTAATCCTGAGAGGATTCCCCCACTCCCGCCCACGGGAGGATAAACCCTTTTGGGCCCCGTCCCTTGGGTTCGACTTTCCCATGAAAAAAGTCTCCGGGGCGTACCCCTTACGAGGGGAAGATGGAGAGGGGGGGTTTTCGGTTTCTGCGCCCCAAACGGGAACCCCCCCAGGGGTTTTGTATACTCTGCCGTTCCCAAAGGGGAACGTCCCAGTGGGGGGTTCGCAGAAAGATCCCTAGCGGAAGAAACAAAAAGTATTTAGGGAAAAAAAATATGGGCCCTTCGCACGGAATAGGTAGAATTCCCTGTAGTAAAGTATGGTACAAAACAGTAGGGCTACTTTTGGGAAGCCCTTTTTTCGACGCACCCATCCCATCCCGCCAGCCCCGGGTTTTTCCAGGGAAACCCTTTTAACCAATGGTTCTAAAAAAGGGGAAAGCCCCTTCCCTTGAAAAAAAAAACTTTACGCGTGCAGGGTCAGTCTCTTGGTGACCGATGAAAGAAACACCCCCAAAAAAAGTGTAAATTCAATCTTTTTGAAACGAAAAGACGGACCCCCGTGCCCCGGTTCCCTTCAGGGCCCCTTTGGCGCTCAAAAACAAGGCCCCAAACCAAAAAACAGGGGGTTCACAGTCAACAAAGGCAACGAAATTCCCCAAAATAAAGATTTAATAAAGAAAAAATTTTCCAAGGGGGCCCCCAATCGGCAACACCGCGCTCCAAAACACGAGAAACCAGTGCGGTGGGGCTCACTGACAAAAAAAAAAAAAAAAAAAAAAATGACAGACGGAATCCAGAGAAAGGCAAAAGTGACACTAACGTCCGATACACCCAACTGTTCTCAAAGAAAACTGGTTAACTACAAAACAGGAATGGCAGACTAACAGAGCTAACCACACTGGTCACATGGTCTGTAGAAGTCCGGGGACAGTGGAGAACGGATCCCGTGGGACGAGGCGTTGTCGCTGAAGGTCCCAGACAGGGGTTAGGACCATCCAGCGAAGTCCACGCGCCCCTCACTCACTGTGCCCCAAGAGCACAAGCTTCGGGTGAAGCCCCCGGGAGGAGAGAAAAGGGAAGGAACTGGAAGGAAAGAAGGGTACTAGAAGAGTACGGTTTGAAATATGATGCTAAATCCAAACAGCCACTCGCATGAAGGGCGAGGGGAGGCGTTTGCTGAATACATTAGTAGCACCAGCTCAACACAGACCTGAACATAAAACAGTAAACAAACCAAATGAGGAATGTTCGCTAAAGGTCTTCTCACACGAAGCAGGCAAGAGATTACATTAAATTCACAGGCTAAAAAAAACGAATAGCAATTTATATCTTCATCCTTCCCTCACTCACGTTCAACATTTTCCTTTCTTAGGAACTGAACTAATACAGCAACCATTGCTTTACAACTGCCACCACATTTACAAATAATCAATTCAATGGCACGATTATCCCCACTTTTTTATAGTAACATTTCAAAATAACACAATTCTCCAACCACGCATCCAAACGACTAATCATGCGTACGCACGCTCGCAAACAGAAAACTCGTTCCCCTTGCACACACAAACAGACGGTGGCCAAAGAATACGAGACCGGCGATTGTGACGGGGGCGGACGAGCGAGACCAAGCAAGTTCCAACCCTAAATCACCAGGTTCTCCCCCATCCCCACCGACTACCGCATTACCAGATGCATTGAAAGGAGAAATAATTTTGGATATAATTTTGAATGGCCAGGTTAAAGATTGAATTAACCAGAAAAAGTGGTCGCAAACAATTTTTTATAATTTTGAAACAAAAGGAAATTGCGCAAAAGAGAAGAATTAGCCGGCTAACAAAAAAACCCCCACACAAACCACGAAACTGATGCTTACGAGCTACCCGTGGGTGACCCAAAAGTGGCTAGTCAAGCAACTCTCTGCCCTCTGTCCAGTCGAGGACCAGCAGAGCAGATGCGGAAAAGATGACGTCCCTCCCCTACAGGCCGACTGCAGGAATGAAGTACCGACCGTACCTTCGACGATGTGGTAGAGAACCAGAACCGGAGCGGGCGCTCCCAGGGACATCTTCCGCTCGAGTGAAGTGAAAACCTGCGTAACCGATGGCAGCCAACATGCCACCCTACGTCACAGAGTGAGAATACCTCAAGCTAAGAGGAATGCTGCATGTGCGGCAGGTAAAAAGACAGGTGAGAGGCCGATAGAGACAGCCAGTTCAAGAGAAAGGTACCAGCCACCCGTGAACCTGCAGGATGAATTGCACGGACAGTGAAATTAGAGAGAGAGAGAGAGAGAAAGTAAACCTAACCTGAGCTAAACGACATTAAGGTGCAAACACACCACAAGCCACATTAAGGGACCGATGCACGACAACAACAACAACAATAAATAAATGAATAATTCTACCACCCTAGATGGGCCAATCGTCATAGGCCTCGTGACAAACCCCCCTTCTAAAAGCATCTGTTTCTCTGAGATACAGTGCTCCTTTGAACCTTGACGCATGTGCAAATTCACAACAATGGGACCGAACCCAACCCTCTGTGATTGACAGAGTACGATAAATCCAATACAAACATACCACGATAGAATTATACAGGGAAATACATAGTACTACATTTATCTATCAATCAAACAAGCCTTCAGACAATGACAGTAGCAATCCGAGCCAGTGGTGATTCACTACTGTTTACTGTCACTACACCTGGTACACAAACCAAAAGGGGATATAACCCTGGTTGAGGGGAAGTGTCCCTCTGACTGATTTCTCCAATGGGGGTGTGACTACGGAGCTCGGCTGAGATAGTCAGCATCCGTATTGCTGGAACCTTTGATATGGCGAAAAGTGAAAGCATGACTCTGCAGTTCCACTGCCCAACCTATGAGTCGACGACTGACTGGCCGGATCTGGTGCAGGCACTGGAGAGGATGATGATCGCTCTCCAGAAACGAACTTCCGGCCGTACTTCTTAGGTACGCCAGTGCGCGTCCAAATCTGCCAGAGAGCTTCAGCAACAGTAGGGGCATTGATAGTCCTAAGCGGGACAGCCTCTGGGTATCGAGTCGCATAGTCTACCACTACCAAAATGTAGCGGTGACCGCGATCGGATGGTGGATTAATGGTCCCACCAGGTCAACACCAACCTTGCTGAATGGCTCCCCAACCAGTGGCACTGATCCTAGGGGAACACGCGTCAAGCGACCCTTAGGCGTTGTCCATTGGCAGACATCGCAACTGCGGCAGTACTGCCTAACCTGAGAGTTCATCCCTGGCCAGAAAAAGTCCTGTCTTACTCGCTCAAGAGTCCGCTTTGAGCCCATATGGCCTGCCATGGGTGAATCATGGGCCTGCTGGAGAACAGATTCTCTCAAGCTTTGGGGGACGACTAGCTGCTTGGCCACCCGATCTGCCTGAGTGAAGACCCTAAAGAGGATCCCCTTGTGGAGCTTAAAGCTCACCTTAGCATGTCGGGCAGACTGAGCGGGACGATCCACCAGTTGTCGTAGGTGTTTAACATCCACGTCCCTGGCCTGAAGACGAACCATGGTAGCAGGATCGGCTCTCGCAAGAACCTCGTCAGAGATCGGCTGAAGAACAGGACGCAATTCCTGTTCCTGCTTCTTGGGTTTGGCGCGCGTGGTAACTCCCACACACGCCTGTACGGGCAGATCCGTAGACACAGACTGACTGCGTCCATCTGCAAAGGTGATGGTATTCCCTATGAGAAGGGAATACAGAGGTCGCTCCACCGCGATGGCCCATACTTCACTACAGAAGTAGGGGTGGAGATGGGAATGAGTACAGAAGGACGGGTGGAGGTAAAACCAGCCTCCAACCCACACACATCATAATTGGTGCCCCGCTGAGCCTCAGGGGAAACCAAATCCTTGTCCACAAAGAGCGTTGATGCTCCCAAATCCCTGATGGAATCGACCAAGGAAGAACCAACAACAGAAAGAAACACTGGACACTCTGTACCACAGAAGCCGGGATGGACGCCACGTTAGCCGAGGCACGAGGACGCAGGGAAGGATTAGCCCCATGACTACCGGCGGCTTTAGGGCAATCTTTCCTAATGTGGCCAGGACGACCACAAAGAAAACACAGTCGGGGTGCTGAGGTCCCCGATGAACTGCCTGCCTTGTTCGACCCGCTAGCAGTCATCATCGCCTTACCCCCACTAAGTCCTGTGAGGGTCTTCCTGTCCGTATCTGGGCGATGCCCATAAGCTCTACGGGCTTCAGCAAACACCTCAGCTGTAAAGAATCGCAGCCGCGAAATCCATTGGTGCTGTCTCGCCTATACGAATCCTCAACTCTGGGGACACAGTGTTGGTAAGCTGTTCGATGAGAATCAGATCCTCCCAAACTCCAGCTTAGCCAACTGACGCCAGTACCCTAGCGTTTTGCGCAGCCTATCTCCAAACTGCACGAAGGTCTCGTCGTTATTCTTTTTCATGGATCTGAACTTCCTCCTGTACGTCTCTGGGTAAGATGGAAACGTTTACGCAGAGCCAACTGCATGTCTGCTGTCACGAGTTTGTCACGAGGCCTACGACGTTCGACCCACCTAGGGTGGCGGAATTACTTATTTGTTTATTGTCGTTGCTGTTGTCGTGTATCCGTCCCTTAGGGTGGCTTGTGGTGCAGTTGCACCTTGGTGTGGTTCAGCTCAACTTCGGTTTGCTTTCTCTCTCTCTCTCTCTCTAATTCCACCGCCCGTGCTATTCATCCTGCAAGTTCACGGGTGGCCGGTACCTTTCTCTCGAACTTCTGTCTGTCGGCCTCTCGCCTGTCTTTTTACCTGTCGCACGTGCTTCGTTTCTTTTGTTTGAAGTATGCTCACTCTGTGACGCAGCATGGCATGTTGGCCGCCATTGCTGAGGGAGGTTAGCTCTTCACTCGAGCGGAAGATGTCTCTGGGGCGCCTGCTCCAGTCCTGGTTCTTTACCTTATCGTCGAGAGTACAGTCAGTACTTTCAATTCCTGCAGTCGGCCTGTAGAGAGGGACATCTTTCTTCTGTTTCCGCATCTTCGCCTCTGTCCTCTCGACTGGACAGAGGGTAGAGAGAGTCCTTTGACCCGCCTCTTCGGGGTCACCCACGGGTAGCTGGTAAGCATCAGTTTCGTGGTCTGTTTGTTTTGATTTGTTGTTGTTAGCCGGCTTAGTCTTCACTTTTGCGCAATTTTCTTTTGTTTTCGAAATTGTAAGAGGAATATTGTGTGAGACCTTTTCTCTGGTTAATTCAATCTTTAACCTGGCCATTCTAAATTATTTCCAAAATTCTTTCTCCTGTTTATGTATTGGTGATGCGGTAGTCGTGGGAAGGAGAGAACCTGGTGATTCAGGTTGAACTTGCTTGGTCCGCTGCGGTCACCGGGTTCCCCCGCTGTTTGTGTGTGCAAGGAGAACGATTTTATGTCACGAGCG
>CM031603.1:89203752-89253849 GCA_018398815.1 Conus ventricosus
TGTGTGTGTGTGGTGTTTGGGGGGGATGCTGTAGTGTGTGTGTGTGTGTGGTGTGGTGTGTGTGTGTGTGGGGTGTGTGTGCGTGCGTCGTGCGTGGTGTGTGTGTGCGTGTGTGTTCATGTGTGTTTGTGTGTCAAAAACGTAATGTATCTCATTTTTTACTTGAATGTTCCACAACAAAAGCGTATTTTCAATGTTTTCTATAAGAGTTTGTCTAAAAATCTATCTTTAACATTGCATAGTGTGTTTGCCCCAACCCAGAAAATGGGTGGAGTCTAGCCAATTTAGCTGTAGATCTGATCAAGTCTCATCCACGTGGTAGATTTTTCTAACGGAATTTTTTTTTGTCGATTGTTGTTTTCGTTTGTTTCTTTTGGGTTTAGTGGTCTGATGTACACGTAGAGCAAAGAATTTGTTACATAACTAGCTGTCCGACTTTCACGTGTACTAGGTCGCATTATTCCATATATGAAACTTTGCATAGGCTGTGCGCGCGTTAGAGAGAGAGAGAGGGGGGGGGGGAGAACTTGGTTTTGTTTATATGTGAGTATACGTTGTGCTTACGTCTATGTGTTTTTTTGTGTGTGTGTGGATATGTTTTGAGTGTGTGTGTGTAGGGGGGGGGGGGGGGGGAGGCAAGATTTGTGTATGTGTGTGTGCATGTGTGTGTGTGTGTGTGTGTGTGTGTGTGTGTGTGTGTGTGTGTGTGTGTGTGTGTGTGTGCATGCGAGAGCGGAAGAGAGAGAGAGAGAAGATTTGGTTTTATTTGTCTGTGAATGAATATATGTGCGTGCACGCATACATGTGAGTAGGGGGAAGATGAAGGGTGGATGTGTGTGTGTGTGTGTGTGTGTGTGTGTGTGTGTTGTGTGTGTTTGGATGGTGTGTGGTTTTTGTGTGTGTTTTGTGTTTGGGTTCCTTTTTTTTTTAAATGGTGTTCAGAGAGAGAGAGAGAGAGAGAGAGAGAGAGAGGAGAGAGAGAGAGAGAGAGTTTTGATTTTCAGTACAGCTAAGATGTAATTTGTTTTATTTTTACAATTTCTGATTTTTATTATTTTACTTATAAATGTTAAATGTTTCCCTGTTAATTTTCCTTTATGATTTTTATGTCATTCAGATGTGATTTGCATTATTTTCGTTTCTCATTCATTTATTAAGTTTTTTTTTTAAATGTCAGTACAACATTATGTTAATCTGACAGTAAATGGTTTCAGTCAGTCAGTCAGTCAGTCAGTGTGTGTGTGTATGTATGTGTGTGTGTGTGTGTGTGTGTGTGTGTGTGTGTGTGTGTGTGTGTGTGTGCGTGTGTGGTGTGTGTGTGCGCGCTTGCGCGCTTGTGTGTGGTGTGTTATGTGTGTGTGTGTGTGTGTGTGTGTGTGTGTGTGTGTGTGTGTGTGTGTGTGTGTGTGATGGCAGCAATCAGACCTGCAGTTGGAAGATCAGCACGGCGAATGACAACGAGGTCGTTCGTCTGATCGTGATTGTACGGGACCTGGAAGGTGGCGATGGATGTCCCAATGATAGCCTGTCCATTTATGATGCAGGTAACCCCCCTCCCCACCCCTTCCTCTGGCCCCCACCTCTTTCTGAAATGTTGCCCTCTACCGGCCTGTCTGTGTGCTGTCTTCCTCTCTCGCCTTTTCTGTCTCTGTCTGTCTGTCCGTCCGTATGTCCATCTGTCTGGCTCTCCTTCTCTCTTTATTCTGTCTGTTTTAACCCTCTCTCTCTCCCTCTCTCTCTTACTTACTCACTCCTTTCTCACTCATAATTCTATGTCTATTTTAACTCTGTCTCTTCCTCTCTCACTCTCTATGTCTCTCTCTCGGTCACTTTCATTTGTAAGGCTGTAAATTGTTGTTGAACGTTTATTCTTCGTTTACGGCGAATAGCATGGTATACATAGAGTTCGCCAGGTCTTTTTCTGAGTAGATCTACGAGACAGAAAAAGAAAATTGAAAGTTGGTAGCTCTAACAAAAAAAAATAACAAAAAGATGTCTTTGTTATAATGCTTTTGTTGACAGCGGAATATTTGGAGAAGTCAGTAATGAGAAAGTCATTAGTGTCAAAGAGTAAGCGGTTTGAACAGCACACTCTAAGAAAACGTTTGTATTTAATCGCTGTGAAAGATATGAACTTTTTATTTCTGATGGTAATAAGAGGAAATCTTTTGTGCGTTTCTCAAGAAATAGTCAGATTTTACGCTTTTTGTTCGTGCATCAGCCTGCTTGGACTTTGTGTCATGTTCCCTGTAGTTTTAAGGACGAATTTCGCACATCATTTGAATACCCATGTAAGTATTGAGAGGTGGGGCAGTAAGGCCTACATTGCAAAGTTCGGCAGTGTGTAGCCAGAATTGATCTTGGCGCTCAACTGAATCAGTCCACCTTCACGATGCAGTGCAAACAACTCAGTGTGATCTCTTTGTGATGATTAACGTTGGCAGATGCTGTGTACACGGGACTTGTCGTGGCATTATGCGTCTTCCTCATGTCACGGGACGTCAGACAATAACCCTTACTTAGGCGATATCTGATACACGTTTGTAATAAAATCAAGCCTTTTCTTTCTTTTCTTTTCTTTTCAAATTCTTGTTCTTTTTGGTTTTTTTTAATGGTACACAGCGTTTACCTTGTCAATATAATTCAACGTGAGGACATGAAAATATAGCATTAGGCCTAATTCTGTAATAAATTATTTCATTACATGTATTGAAACTTTATATTTCTATTTAACGTAAGCACATGAAAATGTAGCATAGGCATAGCACTGTAATAGATCATTTTATTACATATATCGAAACTCTGTTTATTGTTTTGATACATCTGTTGCTCATGGCAGGTTTGATATACTCAAAGCGCATTGGTCTCTGGACGTCTTGTCATTTTGAATGAAAACTGCATGTGTGTCTCGCAATAACTAGCTAGTATGAAAGTGAGCTGTTTTTCATGAGAGAAGTAACAGCTTAACATATACTAACACGTACTTACAGACATATCCTAGAGGACGCTCATGCTGTCATTGAAACTGACGACGTTCAATAGGTTCTTTAAAAAAAATTTTTTCGGATGTTCTGATTCGCAGAAGAAAAACAGGCACATGCTGACCTGTCTAGGGAGAGGAAATTGTTTAGAAAAGGGGGTTTAAATTGAGCGATTTTTTTAATTCTGTGATTTATTAGCCACTTTTCGATCCCTTCTGTGGTTTTTTGACTATGATTTCTTTTTTTTCCTGATTCACCATTTTTCATTGACCTGTGGGGGAAATTTTACTCTTCAATGTTTTCAAAGGGGGATTAGTGTGATGTAAGGCACTTAGCATGTGAGTGAAGGCTTTTTAGCTGTGATTGAAGGCACTTAGCATGTAGTGGCGTCGTCACACTTTTGATGCTATCTCTTTTTTTTTTTTGGATTATTTTGTGATTCGTGCATTGTTTTTCGAAATGGTACGAAATCACTTACTGAGATAGAGTTGTGGGATGGTGGATTATTACTTGGCGTACTGAAGGAAAACCCGGAAGTCTTTTATAGGCTACTAGTAAAAAAGGTTTATACTTTAATAATGTAGGGTTAGATTTCGATTGTCTTGCACAGGAAGGGAAAAACGGGTAGTAAAAGTAAAACAGTTTCAGCAAATGTTCCCGGTTTGTTCAGAGGGCCCGGGATGACGACGTCGGCCAAATTATGTGGTTTTGGGTCGCGACCAAACATTCAACAGAGGGGGAGGTACATTTTTCATCCCCTCGTGCCCAAGGGCAACGTATTCAGCAAGGAGCCCAACTGCTTAAAAGCTTTAAAACGCGGGGGTGGCCAAAAGCCCCCACCCCCCCGGTAACCAGCCTGTTGTGCTTCATGGGGGGTTTAGGTTTTTCTTGGGTTTCGTGGGTTTTTTGATGTCAGTTCCATTTGTTGACGCACATCTATCATCATGTCTCATCTTTTTCATCTCATCATAAAATTTCACAGTAGATTTTTCATTCATATCATCTCATCATCTGAGAGAGAAGAAAAATATCTTTGCCACTATCTCATCGTCAGCCGCTCGTTTTTGATTTCATTTGGCCCTTCCATATTCCATTTATTTTTTCCCTGGGCCCGATCTCTCGATGGGCCCTTGTGACGTACTCCTTACTTGCCCTGTCCAACATGGTGCCTTGATCTATCGTTTTTTGGGGGGCCTGCCCCTTTTGAGAAGATCATAAGTCTGTTGTCTTCCTTTCCCCCTGTTCGTCTCCTCATTTGGTCCCCAAGTAAAAGTTGTGATCAACTTTTTTGGATGTGTTTCAGGACCGGCTGGCAAACCCCGTGTTTTATCTGTCATGCTTTAGAGAGGTATCCATAAAACTCTTTTTTGGTTTTGTGCGGGTTTAAAAGAGACATTTAACCCATCCTCAAATGCGGGTATACGCCCCATAAAGACTCGTCTCCTCGCTTTGTTAGGCCCTGTTTCCGAGTTTAAAAGGGCAACACAGACTCGACAGTGAAAAATGTGAAACATAAAAGTCTATCAATGGGGCATCGAGCAAGTCCCAATTTAAAGAGGGGCGGGGGATGGAGAGCATCAGAAGCCCCTTGCTCGAAAACCCCTTGCTTGGTTGCATTCACATGCGAAGTGTAGGTTCAAACCCTAAAAAAAAAAAACACCTAAATTTTCGTCTCTTTATCAGTTTATGTCACTGTCGAGTCGTGTTGCTGTAAACTGGGAAAACTGGACTTAACAAAGAGATGGAAGAGTTTTGTGGGGGTTTACATTTTAATAGCAAAAAAAATAAAGCTTAAGGGGTTAGTTTTTAAAAAAGTGTTCAAATATGTAGCAGTTTTTGCCCAGTAACGATAGATGATATGAGGCCCCCCCCCCCTTTTCCCCCTGCAGAAAGACTTTCTTTTTTTTATTTATTTTTTGTCAAACCACAAAAATAAACAATCTTTTACATCCATTCCTTTCCCTTTCTTTTATTTTTTGGTGTTACAGATTGGAAATTAATGGTTTAGTTGGTGTACGATTGTCCGGTTTTGTCACATGATCTCATTAAATTTTTACAATACTTTCATTTTATTTATCCCTTTCTCCCTTTTCCCTGTCGTCAATGTTTTGCACCCCCGCATTGATTTGACTGTGTGCACACGATCGCGTGTTTTTGAGTTAAAATTTGGTGATCCTGTGTGGCCTTGTACTTAATTGGGTACGTAAGGTCACGTACAATTGCAAGCAACACAAAAAAAGAGCCAGGGCGCCCATGCACGTTTTGTGCACAAAAAACGAACACACTTTAAACTAAAAAGTTTCTGTTTCGTTTTCTGAAAAGAAAAGTTCTGGAAAAATGTTTGGGTGTCTGCGTGCGTGCGGGCGCGCGGCGGGGCGTGTGTTTTTTTGGTGTGTGTTGTTGGGTGTGTGTTTTGGGGGTGGGGGGTGTTTTGGGGTGGGGTGGGTTGTGTGTGTGTGGTTTAAGGTGTTAATGATGTGGAAGTGTGGGTGCGGCTGATGGTGCATGTTCGTGTGGTGTTGTGTTGTGTGTGTGTGTGTGTGTTGTGTGTGTTGTGTGTTTGTGGTGTGGTGGTGGGGTGGTGTGGTGTGGTGTGTGTGTTGTGGGGGTGTGTGTGTGTTGTGTTTGGGGTTGGGGTTCGCGGCGAGTGCGAGGTGATTGTTTTTATGTGTAGGGCGAGTGGCATGCGTGTATGTGTGTGGTTTTGTTATCGTGTCCAGTGTGCGGCGGAAAACCCCTTTGTGTGATAAAAAAGGATATAAAACAAAACTTTTGTAACATAAACTATTGAACTTTACCCCCTGAGGGCGAGGGCTCGATATTGAAAGCACAGCTTTATCGCTTCTACACTCTGAAATCCCCAAATTTCCCTGCCCCCAAACTTTAGGTAGAAATAGGCCCCTTTTTTAAGTTTAAAAGATGCAGAGGGGCGGGAAATTGTTCAGTCCCTTTTTTCCCCCAACCGTTCGCCTTCCCTGTCAGATCCCCGTGGTTCGCGCGGTACAGACCCCTTTCCGGGGGAGGGTTTGTTCGTTGGTGGCTGCCCCCACAGGTAAAGCCTGGGGCCGGGGTTTTTGCTGCCCCCATTTTGTGAGGGGCGCTTTGCCGCACGTAGGCTTTGCCCGCGAGCCGGCACCGGGTTTTTGGTGTGTGTGTGTGTGTGTGTGGTGTGTGTGGTGTGTTTTGTGTTGTGTGTGTTGTGTGGTGTGGTGGTGCGTGCGTGCGTGCGTGCGTGTGTGCGTCGCTTGCTTGCTTGCTTTTTTAAATTTGATAATTTGATACCAACCTGTTTTAAAGCGGTGAAGGTGAGCCATCCCGTGAACCGGGACAGGTAACAGCCCAAAGAACCAAAAGGGAAATGGTCAAAAACCTTAACATCAAATGGGGAGAAAATCCCGTACTCTATTTTTTTGAAGTAACAAGCACTGATCTTGTTTCGTATTATATTGAAAAGGAGAGAAGAGAGAGGAGAGAGAGGGGAGCTGGGTCGCTTCCCCCCTCTGTCTTTCCCCTCCGTGTTTTTGTCTGCTGTTGTTTTTTCATGGTTTTTTCCCTTTTTTGTTATTTCACATACGTTGCTGTGTTGATATCGCTCTTTTCTATCCACCCAAAATAAATTAAAGTCTGAATGCCGGCCCTTGCAAAGGGGGAGGCACGCGCAGCGGATAGCGAAGTCTTTCAAATCCCTCTAAACCTTTAAAAGGCCTTTATCAGAAGCCGTGGTGGGTTTTGAAAAAACAGTGTATGCCGGTGACACAGGCCCCTCTTTTATGTGACCCTCCACTAAAAAGGCGAAGCTTGCGGGGGGCGTTCCCGTGTGTGCCACCATTCAAAAAAGTTCTTATGGAGGGTTTAGACGAAACGTAAGGTCAGACATAAAAACCTTTGCAAATGGCTTAAAAATCTTGTTTGAAAGCCCCGCCATGTGATTTTGTTTTTATTTTTGAAAGTGAAAAAACTTTATTTTTTTTATAAAAAAATTTTCGGAGGATAAAACAAAACAAAAACTAGGGTTTTGTTTAAAAAAATGTTTTTTTAAGGATTATTTGTATGGGGGTTTTTTTTTTGGTTTATTTTTTAAGTGAGATGATTGAGGAGGGTTTAAAGGGCCCTTATTGGCCCTTTTCGGTGGTGACTTAAAAAAGAAATTTTTCGTGTGTGTCGCCATCTCACGCACCCCCACGCAAACACAACACCCCACACACACACCGCACACGCATCACACACACACACACAAACACAACCCCACACATTTTCCTTTCTTGCATGTCGCCCCCTTTTCTCTCTTACTGTGACAAGCACATGTATTCCCAAAAAAAAGAAATTTAAACGCAAAGTTTAAAAAACACACACACACACACACACACACACACACACACATTCATAACGCATAAACATCCGCCCCAACAACCAGCGTCCCCCCCCCCCCCCCCCCCCCCCACACACAAAAAAACGCGCGCGCGCACCACACGCACGACGCAAAGCAGCCCCACGCAGCACGCACCCGGGACACACACACACACACACACACACACACACCCACAATCGCACCCGCACCCCCCACAGACACAAACCCCACACAACGGGGAATTTTCCCCTGTAATGGACCCATTGTGTCGTACCCGATATAAACAAACCCCTCTTAAACAACTACGTGGACGAGGGTGAACCGTCGGTGTGCTTTTTTTACAAACTTGAGTCTTTCATTTATTTCCTTTTTTTAATCTAAAATTTTTTTTAATATCTACATATTGTTAACGAAATTTCCCTATGCTTCTTTTGAATTTTTATCAATTTGGTTGTTTGTAAATTAAAAACAAAAGTTTAAAAATATTAAAAGTACTCCCAGTTTATCTTGAATCGCATGAGGATATTCTAAAAGAGGAAAAAACGTTTTTGGGCCCTTTTAAACCCTTTAACGGCTTTCTGGTAAAAAACAGCCCCATCGTGACCCCTAAGAAAATCCAAATTTTTTAGAAAAATCGGCCCAAATACTTTTTGAGATTTTCATAAAATAAAAAAAAGTTTTTCGCCCTTATTTTTATAAAGGGGGGATTTTTAATGAAATTTGTAAAAAGAAAGGTTATCACAACAATGGCATTCTTATGTGTTTCAAAATTTGACCGTTTTAAAACCGTTTCTTGCATTTGTCCCAAATTTGGGTGAATTTGATATGTACACGGCTTTAACCGTGGGATAAAAGAGGGTTTTCCCCAAAATAAATTTTTCGGGATATAACCGTTATTTGCCGTTTTTTTTTTATTTGGTGGGGGATTAATAAAAATTTTTGTATAAAGAAAAGGTTTTCACAACAAATGGATTCCCTGTAGTGTTTTAAAATCGCCGTTTAAAAAACCTTTTTCTTGACATATTGTCCGATTTTGGGGAAATTTGATATGTACACAGGCTTTTTTTGCCCATGAGGACTAAAAAAACCGGGTTTTAAAATGTATATCGGGTTTATAAACCCTTAAACCCTTTTTTGCCCTTATTTTTAATATTGGTGGGTTTTAATAAATTTTGTATATAGAAAGGGTTCCAACAAAAGGCACTTCCCTGTGTGTTTCAAAATCGCCCTTAAAACCCTTATTCTTTAATATTGTCCCATTTTGGGTGAAATTTGTTGTCCAGGGGTTTTGCCCAAAATAGGACTAAAAACCAGTTTAAAAAGGGACTGGGTTAAAAAACCCTTAAACCCTTATTTGCCCTTTTTTTCTTTTTCCAAGCACTTGGCCAATTTTAAGCGGTTTGGAAAAAATGGGAGTTTTTTACTTCGCATTTGTTTTTTTTCTCAGACATTATAACCAAGTGGGAAACCCTTGTTCCAAATTTCTTGGCCGGAAAAATAAATTTTTTGATGTGCTTTGGAAAAACAGTTTGGGGGCTGGTTTTGTTGGGTGGGGCCCCGAGTTCGAAAAGTTCATGCTACTATTAGGTGTTTGTTGTGTGGGGTGTGTGGTGGGGGTGTTGTTTTGTTGTGTGGGGGGTGCGTGCTGCGTGCTGCGTGCGTGCGTGCGTAATGTTTGTGTGTGTGCACACAAATGACCGTTACCACAGTATTTTACGGAACATGACATTGTGTGCATGTGTCTCAGTGAACAAAAGTATTTCGTGGTGGCATGTTCTGTGCATGTACTTCACTTTCAGTTAGAACTATACTTGATAGAACATCATTGTTCGCCTGTGTTTCAGTCACTGTGTGCCTGCGCTCCAGTCACTGTTTGTGTGCCTGTGTTTCAGCGATGAAAGCATCTTATGGAACATAGTGTGTGACCCTGGCTACGTGGTACGGCTGCAGATTGTGGAGATGGACCTACAGAGTTCAAGGCCGTGCGGGGAGAACAGAGTGACCGTCTATGACTCAGGTTCACATTTGTTTGACCCAACGTCGGTGTACTCAGCCTGTCTATGCACACATATGCACATACCCGCTTGGGGGTACGCGTACGAATAACACATTATTCACATTGCACGCACACATAAACACACGCACACGCACGCACGCACACACGCACGCACACACGCACGCACCCACACACACACACACACACACACACACACACACGCGCTAGCTATCAGTCTATCTGCCTGTTTCTCTGTCATCTACCTGTCACCGATCTGTATCAGCGTGGAAAACATTACAGACGCGCTGAAGGCTCTGTGGCGATGCGTAGCATCATTCCACGATGGTGCGTGTAGGATTACGGCCATATATGGTAGTTGTTGGGTTCAGGGAAGGATGGTGGGGGTGTTTGTACCTGTAGGTTCCAGTCACATACTGGTGTGTGGTTTGCTACCTTGCACTGGCAGGGAAAAGGATAAGTGTGGGGAGAGGGGGAGTGTAGCCTTCCGTTCTGTTTTGTTGTCGTATGGAGTCCGTTTCACTTGCAGTTTATGTAGTAATAGTCAGTACTCAGCAAGGATGTGATTGCTGAAATCATCAGGCTTTAAAGTTTGGTTGGGGCGGGTGGCTAGCACTTCTGCTCAAAATTCCTTGGTGAAGAGCAGTTGGGCTCTTGTTTGGTTGCAGCGTTTTGTGCTGTGAGTGTGAACTTCGGTCGACATGGTGAGCCGGCCCTCGTGTGGTCGTTTTGCTCTTGGCGTTGCAGTCGTCGGTTGTTTCTGTGTTGCTGCGACCTGAGGTTCGGTGCCTGGGGGTGGCCAGCCGCATGTTGTCGTCGTTCTGTGTTGTAGCAGGTATGGTGGAGTTAGTTAAGGTGATCGTAGTGTCTAGGATGGCGTTGTCTTGTGACATTTTGTCGGACTTGTACAAAAAACACAAACGAGTAAATACATGAGCTCATATTTGAATCGGTTTCCAGTTTTCTTAGGGAAAGGAAAAGAGGGAGAGAAAATGGGGGAATATAAGGACTAGAACGAAGCAAGCTGAGAAGTGTGGATGGTGGTTTGTGAACCAGTGGGGTTGTGTTGAGAGGTGGAAACAAGGAAAAGGAGAAAAAGAAAAGAAGGAAATTTGGTTGTGAAGTTTTGAATGGAAATGTAAATAGTTATCATTGGTTTCGTCATGATGTTTGGATTGAGTTGGTACTTATCGTGACAGGGGGTTCGAACGGGAAATGCTTCTGGGAACATAGACAAGGTGTGTTGGCCACTGGGTGCTGTACCGAGGTTATGATTGTGACCGTGTCATGGAAGTTAAGTAGGAAAAAAATAAGTATTGTGTAGTTGTGTGAAGAGGTACTGGTGTCAAGCAGCGCGGTTTTGTATGGTTGTGGGTGTCTAATTCAAATAATATAGGTTAAGATTTTGTTCCACTTACATTGTTGGATATTTGTAGGAGTGTGCCTTATGGGTGGTGATTGTACGTGGAGATATAGCTGTCATGTTCCCATTGGTTTCTTTGGATTCGGAGGCATGACTATTTGTGGTGGATGTTACAATATGACTGAGAAGTGTGTGTGTGGGAAGGTGTATTATTGAGTAGCTCTGTGTATACTGTCCTAGTGTGGAGAGAAATTGGTAACTTTGTGGTATAAACAACGTGGGATGGTGATCGATAGTGGGTTTATAGAGCTTAATAGGCTCTGGGGTTGCGTAAAGGAAATCCTGGGAAGGGGCAAACTAGGGGGTTACCCTAGTGATGTATGGGGTAGCATATCTACGGTTGGAGAGTAACAGACTATGTCAAGTGCAGGTGAGGGGGCGCATTCCCACCATCCTGTGGCCCGGTTACACCGGCGGGTCAGGGCACGTTTGTAGTCGGAAAGCTGTGGACGGCCAGGTGCTTGACATCCCGACTGTCCGGCGAGCGTCGCTGGTGCCTGCATTTACCCCCTCCTGCACTCCCATCCTGCTGTGCCAGACTTGTTGTCCCAGTTCCTTACCCGTCAGGTTTGCAACCCTTTTCCCTTGCTCCCCATCCGGCGGGATCTTCACAGCTGGCCAGATAACGTCGGCCGTTGGTGTCGCGTTGATGGGCTGTCACTGTTATTGCTGCTGGCCGCCATTGCTGGTTGCCATTGATGCTGCTAGTGCCGTTGCTGTGTCGCCGTTGCTGTGTCGCCGTTGCTGTTATCATCGTTGCTGTTGGCGTCGTTGATGTCGTCGCCGCCCGTAGTGATCCTCCGCATCACCGTCTTCCTCCATCGGTGACCGCCGCCATTGATAGGGGTGTCGTCGCACCCTGAGTGATTTGTCACTGGTGGGTGCAGTCGTCGCTGTCGCTGTTGTGTTGGCGGTGGCTGTAAATTCCGTAGTGGCTGTGAAAGCCTGTGTGTACTGTTATCTGTCGTCTCGTCTTCGGCAGGCAGGTTCGGTCTGGTCCACCGTCCCGTCGCTGTCGTCGTCGTGAGACTGTTAACGTGTCGTCGTGTGTGGCCTGTTTTTTTTGTGTGTGAGTTTTTTTTTGTGTGTGGTTTTGTGAGTTTTTGAAACACCTGAAGACATTGGGTTTGGATGTGCGTACATTGAAGGATGGGGATGTTTATTAAAAAAGGGTATGAACTGAAGGCTATGAAATGTTGCGCTGTGGATTTTGCAAAACTGAACATGGTTTTGTGAAGTTTGTATTAGTTTCGGTTGTTGTTTTTTTTTTTTTGGAATTGGTTGTTTTTTTTTTTTTAAATGATTTTATTATGCTCATGGGTAATAAGCTGCTGGTCTTGAGAAACGCTGCACGCCGTCGCCTAACTAGGAATGAGGTTAAATAACTTGTGGCTGTCTCGCCGTAGGAACTGTGTGTTTTTCAGGCTGGGTCTGAGACGAATGAATAGAAGATTCGTTCATTGATTGTTGGAATAAAAAATTTGTTTGTTAGTAAAATTCCCTGTGTGGTGTGTTGTCCATTTAATGGGGTAAGTTGTGGGGGGGGGGGTGTTTTTTTTATGTCCGGTTAGCGTTTCCTGGACAACTTGGTGAGATGCGGGGTAAATCCTTTGGGAGTTTGTAGTTGGGTAGGTGAAGGGTTTATAGGCAGGGTCGGAAGGGGGGTGTCTTGGTCCATGTCTGTGTCGGTTCTTGGTAGTTAGTGGGAGTTGGAGGGCGCGTATCCCTGTACAGGGAGGTAGATACGTTTGTGTACTGTCTAGCAGTATGTTTTTCAGGAGTTAGGTACAGGGAATTAATGTGGTAGGGAAGTGATTGTTCTGTGTGTTTATTAGTGGTGCTTAGTGTTGGTTTAAAAAAAAAATTGTCCAGAGATTCTAGTGCGGCCGTTTGGGCGGTTAGGAAGAGTGGTGACTAACAAAGTACCCAGTTTTTCCCAGTGGTTGGATAGCGTAGGCAAGTGTTCGCCTGGTTAACGCTGTTGTTTATGGGGCGCATAATTCACCGTGAAGGTGTCAGGTGTGGCAGGTTGGAGTTTTTGGCTCATACCTTTGAGAGGCAGTTCCTCTTTGATGTGTTGGAGCCAGCGGAAGGTATAGTCAGGTTGGTCGATTGTCTTAAGGGTTTTGGATTGTGGCCGTGGTGACGGTAGGGGCCGGTACGTCATGCTCGTCATACTAGGGCCTATCCGCTCAGTACAACCAGAGGACGTCATGCAGCTCGGGGAGTCAAGCATGAGAAAGCGGCGCTTAGAGTGGCACTGCATCAGGAGGGACTGACATGGATGTGGACTGAGCTGTATCGCCAGTTGGGAGGATAGGGTCTGAAATGGGACTTGGGCAGGGGTTGCTTTGGCTCGGTTTGTTTCTGACTTCGGTCAAGGTTGAACAAGAGAGAGAAGCTACTGAGCAGCGATGGCTAGGCTGCAACAGAAGGATGAGGAAGAGAGGATGGCCCTTGAGGAGGGCGAGAATCCGACAGCAGCAGAAGGATTGAGGAGGAGAGAAGAGCTCGAGAGTTTGAGCTGGGGACCTGAAGGTTGCGGAAGGCAGCTAGGCAAAAGGAGTGGGAGGAGGAAGAATGGATTCGACAGAGGCGGTTGGTCAGAAGAGAAAGGAGGCATGGAAGGGGAGTTTAACTTGAGAGAGCTTCAGGTTGTAGGCGAGGCAAACGTACCGTGAGGCGTCTCATCGAGGTTGAGAGGACCAAGCACGTACACCTAGATTCCTTTAGGAGATGGAGACGATGTGGATGCGTTTATAGAACACTTTGAGCGAGTCGCTGAGCTGTGCAAATGGTCCCAGCGTCGTCATGGCCCCACTCGTCTGAAATCGCATTACTTCGAGGGAAGGAAAGGAAGCGGTACTGCGATCGGCGCATGAGGAGTTGGGGTCCTATACGGATGTTAAAAGCGCTCTGTTTAAGCACATTTCGCCTGGACGCCGTGGCCTATAGAAAGAGTTCAGTCGGTATGGAAGGATGCTGCTTAGACTTTTGGTCAGCTGCTAGCAAAAATGGAGTGCGCTGGTTTTTCATTGTGGTGCCTCCAGCAGCGGGTGAAGGATGAAAACGACGCGGAGGGATGTTAAGGATCTGAACCTACGGAGCAATTCTTCCAACTCCTTAATCCAGAGTTCACGGTGGAGGGAACGGAATGCCTCAGACGGCAGATGAGGTTGCTAGAGAAGCCACTGTGCTGGCTGAGGCCAAAACGATGGGCAGGGAGGCTAAGTGGGATCGGTCTCGTGGAGAGGATCCAGGTGATGGACCAAGGAAAAGTCAAGGAGGGAACCCACCGCCGGGTCAGACGACAGCAGTCAAGAAATGGCGGGGTGAGAGGAATAGGCGCAAAACCGAGGTCTTGCTGGTGTGTTTACAAATGATGGAAGCCGGGCATGTCGCTAGGAGGTGTACTGAACCTAGTGGGTTACACGCAGTATGGAGTAGGAGGGAGAGCACGGGTCAGGCAGTGCCCCACCTTATGTGGACCTTGTGCTATCCTAAGAGTACAACCCCGGTGGGTGGTTACGTCAATGAGGTTCCCTGCCAATGCATGTAGCGAAACGGAAGCAGGATATACCGTCGTTGCTGAGAGGTGGTCTCGAGAGATGCCTACACAGGAGAGTCTGTACCGGTGGTCTTGGCGTCATCTAAGTGCCAGAGTTTGTTGCCAGTAGCCGTCGTGGCATGTTGTCACCCCTTTTATCCAAGCAGGAAAGAGGTGTTGTTATGGTCAGCCCGTGGAGGAGGTGCTGATAGGGTACTTTGCCAGGATGGAAGGTGATGTCGGATGACGAGAGTTCCCGTGTATGTGATCCCAACTGAGTCAACGCTGTAGTGACCAGGGGCCCAGAGGAAGAAGGAACAGGCCAATGCGTGCTTCCTTCTCCGGTGAAGGAGACGGTGTTGGATGTCACACCAGAGAAGTTGACCCAGTTGCAGGGACAGGGATTGACACGCTTAGTTTAAGGCCGAGTGAGGCTTGCCAGCAGGGCCACCGTTTTCCAGACCATGGAACGGACAGGTCAATTACTTCAGGAAGGCTGGTGTGCTGATGAGGAGGTATCAAGGGCCACGGGAAAAACGTCCTAGGTGTGGTACCAGTTGAGTTACGTTGTCTGTGATGGCTCTGGGGCTCGACATTTCCGATTGTCTGGTCTCCTGGAGCAGCAAAAAGACAAAGGATGGGTGTTCGGAATTTTACTGGCAGAATGTGCGCTCCGATATCCGTCGTTTACTGCCAATCTTGTATGGCGTGTCAGAGGACGGTATTAGACAAGGGGAGAGTCCGAAAGATTCCTCTGGTTAAGATGCCACTTAGCTAAAGGAACCATTTGAGAAGGTGGCAATAGAACATCATCGGTTCATGTTGTTCCAGCATCCAACAAAACGGATATTCGTTTATATTGTGATTGGTGGACTTTGCAACTCGGTTCCAGAGGCGGTGCCGTCGTTGCGTCAAATTTCGGCTTGAGTTCGTAGCAGAAAGCAACTTTCAACCTTGTGGACAAGGACGGGAATTCCTGAAACGTACTGGGACAGAGGGACGCAGTTTACTGGCCAGGTTATGAGTGAAGTGTATCGGCTGCTGTCAGTCAGGGGGGCCCTTCGGACGACACCCCTACCCTGCGTCAGTGCAACGGCTTGGTTGAGCGTTTCAATTGGCACCCTTCAGTGTATGTTGCGTTGCGCCCTAGCTCAGGAAAAAGCCTTGGAATGGGACCGGATGGATTCCAGCACTTTATTCGCTTTTTCGAGAGGTGCACCAGGAGAGTACAGGATTCTCACCCTTCGAGTTATGTATGGACGCGAGTCAGGGGTCCTATGAGAGTGCTCAGGACATATGGGTTCAACTAGAGAGCCAGGAAACGGGCCTGGGACGGTTGGGAGAGTATGTGGTGTCCTTGCGCAACCGGATTGCAGAATCGTGTGCGATTGCCAGGAGAACTTGTCGTCGGCAGCAGCAAGGTCCCCCCTAAAGCGTCATTTTCGACGTTCGAGGCCTAAACCAAGGGGGTTTCAGGCCAGGATGCCCAGGGTGTTAATCCTTCGGGGCTACCCAAGAACCCCCAACCAAGCTTGAGTTAGCTGGCAGGGACCTTATCAGTGACTAGAGCGCGTGGTGGAGAGGTAGACTACAGAATTGCTGTGGGGGCAAAGACGAAACTGTACCATGCTAACCTTCTGAAGCAGTTCAGGGGAGCGAGATTCTCAGGGAAGTCAAGTCGACGCGTCAGCGTGGTAATTGAGGAGGGACAGATGGAGGAGAGGGTTGACCCGTTTAGTGGTCGGGGATTTCCCACCATTCCGTTGGTCCTACAGAGGGACCCAGGATGTGGTTGTGCTCGCTACCGATCCGGGATTTTGCCTAGCAGCTTCGGGCAGTGGATGCTGAAGTTTAGTCAAGTGATGGACAGACGTGCCAGGTTGTACACCCTTGGGAGGCGCATGTCGGGTCAAGTTGAACACTGATACACCTGTAAGGCCAAGCCGTACCCCCCCCCCTGTACCTTTCGCTCAAAGGGAGACAGTTCGAGAGGAAGTTTATGCTATGCTAGAAATGGGGGTTATCGAGCCATCGGTGTCACCATAGTGTTCGCCGATTCGTTTTGGTGAAGAAAAAGACGGAAAAGTCCGTTTCTGCGTAGGATTTCCGGCGCTTGAATAGGTCATGGAGTTCGACGCAGGAGCCGATGCCAGATGTTGAATACTTGTTTGCCATGTTGGGTGAAAAACGATATTCAGCAAGATCGATTGGCTTAAGGGTATTGGCAGATTCCTATGAGCGAAAGACGATCGCCCATAAGACTGCATTCTCTACGCCAGAAGGACATTTTTCAATGGCGGGTAATGCCGTATTCGGGTGCTGCACATTGGGGCTGTGTTCACAAGAATGATTGTGGAAGTGCTGTTTGCCATTGAAAGTGCCAGATGTAGACAATTCATTGATGACTTTTTGGAGGCCACTGAAGACCGGGGGACCAGCATATCCAGACCGTTGATGAAAGTGTTTCAGCGCTTACAGGAGTGTACACTCACGGCCAGACGTCTAAGTGTGAGTTGGAGGGCACGAGATCGTGTATCTGGGTCACACGATTGGTGAGAGGACGGATCAGGCCGAGGAGGATAAGTGGCCCCCCCCCCCCCCCCCCTTTTTGCCCTTTTTTCGGACGTATCAGGGAGGCATCCGGCCATGACCATGTAACAGTGCGGGAGTTTCCTGGGTTTGTGGGGTTACTATCGGCGATTTTGTGCCCCATTTTGCTGTTTTAGCGAAACCCCTGACCGACTTGAACAAGGGAAATAGCCATGAGCCCTGTGGAGTGGGAACGTCAGTGTGAAGGAGCTTTTCAGACACTGAAGTCAGGTTTTGTGAGCCACCTGTTTGACAGTTTGCCAGTACCAGGGAAAGAGTTTGGTTGCAGACAGACGCGTCTGGATCTGGCCTTGAGTGTGCGATGTTTTTTACTTTGGGAAGCGATATGAGGACGAATCGACGGTAGCAGGTGCTGCCAGCAGTGAAAATGAAACCAGGCGGAACTGGAACTACCCCACCGTGGAGAAAAGAGTGTTTGGCAATGGGGTGGGGTATCCAGAAGTTTCAGTCCTACTTGTATGGGGTTTGTTTGTGGTATCAGACAGACCACTCGCCTCTTCAGTTTTTGGACGAGGAAGAAGTCTGCCAGTGGAAGGATCCACTAGGTGGGCTTTGAGCTTCAGCCCTTTCAGTTCACAGTGCGAGGAATCCAGTTGTGAGGAATGTCGCGGCTGTTACTTTAAGCCGATATTGAGGGGTTCTTCCAGGTTGTAGTTCTGAGAGTCGAGGTGACTCGGATGCGAGGTGCATTGGAGAGGAATAGTTCGTTTGGGTATCACGCTAGGGGTTCAGCAGGTCAAGTGTGGTGAGACCTTGGCAGGATGGTTAGTAGTGCGCTTCTCCCCCAATCGGTGTAGTCGGTGATTTGTTGATTTTAACAAAAAAAAGTTTGTGGTTTAAAATCTTTGGCAGGGGGGTATTGTCACCGATCTGTATCAGCTGGAAATCATACAGGACGCGCTGACGGTCTGTGGCGAATTTCGTTGCATCATTTCCACGATGGGGGTGTAGCTTTACCGGGCCATATATGGTAGTTGGTTGGGGTCAGGAAGGATGGTGGGGTGTTTGATACCTGTATGTTCCCAGTCACTTACTGGAGCTGTGCGTTAGTACATGCACAGGCAGGAAAGGATAAGTGTGGGGAGAGAGGGGGTTAGCCTTCAGTCTCCTGTTTGTGTCGTGTGGATGTCCCGTTTCACGTGCAGTTTATGTAGAGTTCAGAATCTCAGCAAGGAGTGAGTGCTGAGTCATCAAGGCTTTAAAGTTTGGGGGGGCCGGGTGGCTAGCACTTCGGTCAAATCATTGGTGAAGAGCAGTTGGGCTCTTGTTCTGGTGCCAGCGTTTGTGCTCGTGAGTGTGACTCGGTCGACTTGGTTTGAGCGGCCCTCGTGGCGTTTTGTCTTGGTCGGTTGCAGTCGTCGGTGTTTCTGTGTGCGCGACCTGAGGTTCAGGTGCTGGGGTGGCAGCCGCAGTTGTCGTCGTTTGTGTTGTAGCAGGGTATGTGGAGTTTGTTAAGGTGATCGTAGTGTCAAGGATGGCGTTGTCTTGTGCAATTTCTGTCGACTGTGTACAAAAGTTGTGTAAATAACATGAGACTTTCATATTTTGAATCGGTTTCCAGTTTTCTTAGGGAAAAGGAAGAGGGAGTGAAAATGGGGGAAAATAAGGACCTAAAACGAAGCAAGCTGAGAATGTGTGATGGCGCCCCCCTGGCCCCCCCCCGCGCTGTTTGTGACAGTGGGGTTGTGTTGGAGGTGGAAACAAGGAAAGGAAAAAAGAAAAGAAGGAAAGTTGGTTAGTGAAGTTTTGAAGGAAAGGTTTATTGTAATCCTTGGTTCGATCATGATGTTTGGATAGAGGTTGGTACTTATTCGTGACAGGGGGGGTTTCGAACGGTAAAATGCTTCCGGGAAGACATAGGACAAGGTGTGTTGGCCACTGGGTGCTGTAGAGGTTAGATTGTGCGTGTCATGGAAGTTTATTTAGGAAATAATAAGTATTGTGTAGTTGACGAGAAGAGGTACTGGTGTCAAGCAGCGAGGTTTTGTTTTTTGGTGGGGGTATCCTAATTCATATATGATAGGTTAAGATTGTTCCTACATGTTGGATATTGTAGGAGTGTGCGTATTGGCGTGGGTGATTGACGAGGGATATAGCGGTCTCATGTCCCATGGGTTTTCTTGGATTTCGTCGGCTTGATATTTGTGGGTGGATGTGTACAATATGAATGAAGAATGTGTGTGTGTGGGTAGGTGTATTATTGAGTAGCTCTGGTTTTCTGTAGTGGGAGAGAAATGCTAACTTTGTTGTTATAAACAACGTGGGGATGGTGTGAACTCTTTAAACACTGAGCTAATAGGCTTGGTTGCGTAAAGAAATCCTGCGGAAGGGGTGCGAACTAGGGGGGTTTACCCTTAGTGATGTATGTGGGTATGCTTATCTACGGTGGGAGAGTAACAGCAATGTCAATGTGCAGGTGAGGGGCGCATTCCCACCTCCTGTGGCCCGGTACACCGGAGGGTCAGGGACGTTTTGTAGTCGGACCGAAAGCTGTGGACGGCCAGGGTTGCTGACAGTCCTGCTGTCCGGCGGAGCGTCGCAAGTGCCCTGCAATTACCCCTCCCTGCACTCCCCATCTGCTGTGCCAGATGCTTGTCCCTGTCCTTACCCCGTCCAGTGTTTTGCAACCCTTTTCCCTTTCCTCCCATCGGCGGGATCTTCACAGCCTGGCCAGTAACGTCGCCGTTGGTGTCGCCGTTGATGGGTGTCACTGTAGCTGTGGCGCCATTGCTGGTTGCCATTGATGCTGCTATAGTGCCGTTGCTGTGTCGCCGGTTGCTGTGTCGCCGTTGCTGTATCATCGTTGCTGTTGGCGTCGTTGATGTCGTCCCGGCCGCCGCTGCTGATCTCCGTTTCACCCAATCCTCACTCGGTGACCGCCGGCCAGTGAAGGGTTTGTCGTCGGCCGCCTCTGAGTGATTGTCACTGGTGGGTGGCAGTCGTCGCTGTCGCTGTTGTTTGGGCGGTTGGCTGGTAAATTCCGTAGTGCTGTGAAAAGCCTGTGTGTTACTGTTATCTGTCGTTCGTCTTCGGCAGGCAGGTTCGTCTGGTCACCGTCACCGTCGCTGTCGTGTCGTGAGACTGTTAACGTTGTCGTCCGTGTGGCCTGTTTTTTTTTGTGTGTTGAGTTTTTTTGTGGTGTGTGTGTGGGTGTGACGTTGAAAACATGAAGACATTGGGTTTGGAGGTGCGTACGATGAAGGATGGTGTTTATTAAAAAGGGTTATGACTGTAGGGATGAATGTGCGCAGTGGAGTGGATTATATGCAAACTGAACATGGTTGTTATGTGAAGTTAGGTATAATTTGGTTGTTTGTTTGTTTTTTGGAAATTGGTTTTTTTTTTTTTAAAATGATTTGTATTATGCTATGTGTAATGAGCTGCTGATCTGAGAACACTGCACGCCGTAACTAGGAATGGGGTTAAATAACTTGTGGCTGTCTCGGCCGTAGGAAACTGTGTGTTTTTCAGGGCTGGGCGGTCTGAGGACGAATGCATAGAAGATTCCGTTCATTGATGTTGTTCGGGTTTAAAAATTTTTGTTTTGTTAGTTCCTGTGTGGTGTGTTGTCCTATTAATGGTGTTAGGTGGTGGGGGGGGGGGGGGGGGGGGGGTTGTTTTTTTATGTCCGGCCTTAGCGTTCCGTGACATTACCTAACTACGATCGATCTGTCTGCTACCTTATCTATGTATCTCTGTTCTTTGTCTTCTGTCTGTCTGTCTGTCTTTCTATCTATCGTCGTTCTTTGATTCAGGTCTATGTTATTTGGGTTTTGCTTCAAAATCCATTTTGTTCCACATTGACGTGAGATTTTTTTTCCAGCTGACGTGTACACAGTCCACGTAGTAATCACGGAAGTTTGCTTAAAAGTGTTTACAATGCCTCTGAAAGTGTTAAAAAAAGTTTCCAAAAAGGTTCCGGAAACTGTTTCCAGAATGGTCCAACAAGATCAAGCAAAAACTACAGAACTGATTTCACTGAAACATGGTTGAAAAACGGTCTGTTGGCCCAGAGACGGACCCATATACATCTTTTGATGTGGGACCCGGGAGAAAGGGCTGATCCAGGATTTTTTTCTGTCTTTTAACTCGTATTGTGTGCTTCAGTATTATTGGCCGTTTTCGAATTCTCATTTCTCTAGGAGGAACAAATTGTTATGTATACTAAGGACGTGGAAGTCGCGCGTTGCAAACCAATTGTGCGCATTGTGACTAATCCTGGTCGGTTGCCGGCCACGGGTAGGACCTGACAGGGAGTCATTCGCAAATGAATCATAGATGAAGGAAAAGAAAAACGACGTGCGTGCGTGCGTGTGTGGTGTGACTGTGTGTGAGAGGAAGAGAGGAGAGAGAGAGAGAGAGAGAGACGAGAGTGAGAAGAAGTGAGAGAGAGAGAAGGAGAGAAGAGAGAGAGAGAGAGAGAGGAGAGAATGCGAATGCGAAAATCTTTTATTCCGATTAAGCAAAGCCCCTTACTGAAGGGGGGGTTTCATAAATGTAATCAATGTCCGAAGGAAAAGAATCAAAATGCTAACGATGAAATACCCGTAAGTTAAGGAAACAAACAAAACAAAACATACCTCAAAGATATTGCAGTCCGAATTCTCTTGTTTTCCTTCATAAACATATTGCTAATTTCAATTAGTTGTGCTCTCATTACTTGTCGATAATAAGTAATGATGTCTAAAGTTACAAGGTTCTGTATAATATTTGGATTGGATTAGTTTTAGTCTTAAATCACTCAGAGGCAGGACAGCAAACAAAAATTGTAATTTCATTCTTCTCTTGCTCTTTTACCATAATCGACATGTTAGATCATTTGCAACAACATTGCTATATCTAAACGATGGCAAGCAATGTCAGATCACCGAATCTGAATTTTGTCAGTGCACACCTAACGTATCTATGCATTTTACTTAATATAATGCTCTAATATGTGCGTCGATTTAATAATTTTGTACTGAACAAATCTATCAATATAATGCATATGGTCATGCCAGTCCTGCCACTGCATCATAAATCCTCTCGTTTTAAAACAAATTTAGAAATCCTGATATAATTTCAACACCTTGGTTATACCCAAACAAATCCTCAAACCCATATGAAGTTAAACATTGTCGAACATTTGAAGGCCATGTCTTCTTACCTTTATTTGTCTAACTTCACACACATCGGTAACTTTATTAGGGTATCCTGCAGTCATTCCTTTCTCGTTAGTTTGAGCCAGTATTTTATACATTTCAAATAAGAATTTAAATAAACTGGATATCTTACAAGTTCCCGTATACCAAATATTGGGAGTTTACTATCCACATTCAAAAAGCGCTTCAACGCATATAAGTGAACTTTCTCAATTAGGACACCTTTCTTCAAAAGCCCATATTTCTGCTCCTTTCTGTAGGATTGGCTGCACCTGCGAATCAAATAATTTGACAAAAACACTGAATGAATTGCAGTCCAACTTATTCAAAATATGTTAGAATAACTTTGACGCCTTTTTCGCGCTACTTTACTATTTACTGCACAAGCAAATCAAAAACTATGTTTGGTTGTAAAATAAATACCAAGATATTTATAAGCATTAAACACAGCAATCCCTCACTCCATATGTCCATCTTTCCGCCCGCCCCATAATACTCCCCCTTTACGAAACACGACAATATCTTGTCTTACTCTTATTAACTTCTAATTCTAGTTTGTTTGCTGCCAGAGTATCAAATTATTTAGTTGTCTTGGGTGTCCGACCACTGTTGATACTGCTAGTAAAAATTGTCATCAGCAAAAAGCAGCATAAACATTCCTGAATGTCAAAAAGTTACTCCATGTCGACCATTTTCAATTATTTTCCAAGGCAACTCATTAATAAACAAGAAATAATACTGGGCTAATACGTCGCTGTGTTTGACCCCACTTGTACTCTGACATGTTCAGTATAATTTTGCACCGATTTATTTTTGGCTTTTACCTCACAGTTACATACTTTTTTATGCCGCGATACAATTACCTTTTATTCCATTTTTTAACAAAAACGGCCATAACCATCTTCGAGAATTGAATCAAAAAAGCCTTCTCATAGCTCAACAAAAGCAACATATAACTTTTGATTATTACCTAATTGTTTTGAAACTGCAGCAAGCAGGGTAAATATATGATCAATGTGGAAAACCCTCTTTTAAATCCCGCCTGATGTTCTCCAGTTAGGTTTAATTTTGACTACCCATTCATACCAATCTACTATTAATAACAGAAACTATAAATTTTGCTACAAATATTATTAATGATTACCTCTATATTTATTTTACATTGTTAACTCGCGCCTTCTTAATAAGGGTAAATAATAGATTCTTTCCAGCTGGCAGGATAAGTGCCATATCGAATAGAAATTTAAATGTTTTACCAGAAAAGAAATTCAATAACCGACTCACCAGAATATTTGAAAAATTCACCCAATTAAACCATCAGGACCAGAGATTTTCATTTTTCAATTTTCTAATGGCTAACAATACTTTTCTGTAGTTATTGCTCTATCATAGGAAATTCTTTCATCTTCATTATAATTTAACTAGATCTCTGTTGAGACTAGTTCCGTCACTTTTTTATATCAAGTTTTAAAATGTTCAACCATTCAGATATAGAAATTTTCATTTGATGGTTGACCATCTTTTCTTTGAAATTTTTGTGTATAGTTTCCAAAAGCCCTTGTTGGCCTCTTCACAGAATCGATCAGTTTCATTTAACATTGACATATTATATTCTTTCTTTTTTCTGTCATTTAAATTTTTATATTCACGTCTTGAAACACAGAACGCGACTCGATCCTCTTTGTCTAAGTTTTACAAAATTTTATCCATAGGCTACGCATTTTTTCATTTGATACTTTACATTCCCCATCATAACAGTTATCATCAGGGGTTTCGCTTATTTAATACTATCTTCTTTTTTCAAATTTTCAGCTTGTTCTTTCACTGATCACATTAAATCCTACATATGCTTCATTACATTCCACTTCGATAAGATCTCTGCTACTGCCATTTTCTCTTTCACTTCCATGAGAGTCCATGGCTGTGTAAATTTCATAAGGTGTATAATCCGTATTCCAGCAATATTTAACTATAAACTGATTTGTTTACATTCGAACTGTACTAATGCATTTTGTAGCATTTGGTTTATCAATACATAGTACGATGGGGCATATGATCAGATTTCAAATCTTGCCAATAACATTAAGTGTTAACTGTTCACAACTGTAACTCAAAACCATTTACTGACATCAGAATTTTAATCGTTCACACTGCATCCTACATCAGAATTATGTGAGGAGACTTCAAGGTGTCGCCATTACACAGTCGTTTAAAATGACGTCCCAAAACTGTACACATGTTTCAAGAACTTCTTACCATATGAATTTAAAATTTTATCTTGAGGAAGTTCTTTCCATGCGGCTATAATTCTTATTATAGTTTACGTGTACTTCATATTCATCTAAAAGGTCAGGGGTCTGTATCAGCAAGTTCTAGCGTTCATATCGCCACATAGTAATATTTCAGTATCCTCCAAATGAGCTGTTTATAACTATACAAATTTTCCAAACAAATCAATTGCCGGTGTCAGACCATTAATTAGAGTCCTACCGGGAATTTTGGGGCGGGTACATACGCTCACACAGCAACAAGCTTTTTTTGAAGACCAATAAACTCCCTTTCAAAAATTAAATAAACATGGAATAGGGACCTCACAATCAACCTCATTACATTAGGGAAAGAACGATATTTTCGTATATTAAGACAAATGATTCACCCCTGAACCTCTCCTTGTCTCGTAATTTAACAGCTGGTTTGACGAATATTGATATTCAGTAATACAAAATCGATTCATATTTTCTGCAAAACGTTGCAACCAGGACAAACAAAATCAAATGATGAAATGACTGAATAAAATGCATTGTCATCTAATTTGTGAAACAATCACATACATTCCAGATTGTAAGGAAAGAAATACTGTTTACTTGCTTACTTCATATGACCAATTCTTGACCATATAAATTGTCATTATGACTTCTGAACTAATGCTCCATCACTCTCATTCATTCTTTTTCATGTCTAGTCACTCCCAGTCACACTGTCTCTGTCACTATCTGATTATTCGACTTCACACTGTTCACCGTCACTGTCTATTTTACTGTCACGACCTAATTCATTCTCCGCCACATTTTCACCGTCATCTTCGTAACAATAACTTGTTCATTGTTTCATCTTTCTTGTCACCACGCTGTGCGCTTCATTCACCCGTCACACCGTCCAATCACCTCTATTGTTTCATGCGTCATTCAGTGTCAGCACTACGTATGTATTTCTGTCTCATCCCTCTGGCCGTGCACTTGTCATCACACTCACAACCACCACAGTCTTTTTTATTAATCAATATTTTGACCGCATTTATCTAGACTTAGAATCATCACAATCTTCGGTTATAGAATTACGCATTGCAATCGTCACCCCTGTGGATTTCCCGACTCTGCCTGCACAATCATCTCCATTTTTACTTGTATTAGAATCCACACACACATCGTCTGCATTCTTAACATTATTTCTCTGTTATGCCAAGAATGCGCCGATCTGTCAGTCCAATGAAAGAAGCTTTATCATCGTACAAACAAAAATTCGTTTCCAATCGACTAGGGACAACCCAACATGACTATGAACTCATCAAAATCATCACTGTCATCGTCATCGCTAATTTTATTCGTGAATCTTCATGCAAACATGTTAACACTTCAAACATTATCAACGTGATATAAGAACTGCCGTTTAACATATCCAGCACAGGTGTCACGCACGAGATTTTCGTAGCACCACTTGCCTCGGTGTCAACAGCGTTCACAATCCGTTTGCTACTCCTCTCTCGCAAATAGAGACATGTAATCGGTGCGGTTGACGACATAACTTTTGCTCCTCAACATATTGGCAGCGGTAAAATCTCAGTTCTAGGGCCGGCCTCCTATACCGCTATCCACATTGGAAATGGTTTCCACTATCATCAAGACTGTATTTAGTGCCCTTATTAACCAAATGGTCGGTATCCATCGATACTTTTTTTGTTTCTGTGATCTGGCAGACTTTAAGTGGGGGACAAGGTTTTTCCGGGATCTCTCGAAAACGCTGAGAAGTCTTCACCTATGAAATTTCAATTCCTTTCAACTTCTTTTTTTGAGCGCAAAATTTGTCTTGGTTGTTTGAAGATGTACACCTCGCAACTATTGGTGAATCTGGTTTAGAGTTGATGCGATGTACGATCAAACTGCACATCATCTGCAAGTTCTAAAACTGTCAACTATCATATCGTTGTACCAGATTTTCACACTCTTGCCTTGTTTCATTTTTCTACGAGGGATTGCATGAATTATTATGTTGTTCCTCTTGGACCTACCTTCCAAATCGTCACTTTTTATCCAGATATTTCACCTTCTCATCAGACTGATCATTTTCACTTTTCACCCCCCCGATCTATCGTTATTTTGCTTTATGTCTGTCACTTCCTGTTTCAAATCAGAAACATCTGCCTGTAAAAGTGGATCAACATATCTTTCAGATTCTTATTATCGTCGTACATGTTATCCAAATTTAGGAATTCAAACTGTTCATCCTCGTCAGCATGCCTTCAGGGAAGACATCACATCTTCAGGGAGGGAATCGGCGGAAGAGGCTGACGACCCGGATGTCGTTCCTGTCCACTGTACTGTCTCTGCGATTGGCTGCCCTCCACTTGCCAAGCGTGTATGCCTCAGACCTTCCTTCGAACCAGGACCAGGGACGGGACCAGGGGTTTGACTCGTCATCCCAACAACGTAAATTATATGTCCGTAGAAAAACAAAGAGACAAACAGTCCGGGGTTACACCGTCACTCCTTGTTCTTCAATGTCATCATGGAAATTCTCATGGGGCTTCATCTTCGAACGCTTCAACATAAAAGAAGCGTACCTGCCGCAAATGTCCCGCAAACAGGTCGAAACCTCCTGCGCATCGGTGATGGCATCTTGTTCACAGTGCTGTACTCCCCCCCCCCCCCAAATTATATTTCGACCACCACACCTCAGTTAACCAGTCAAATACAAACCATATAACACAGGCACATCAAACACGATTCTTCTTTCGGTGTTTGTACTCCAATGATCCCCGAGCAGTGAGAGAGAGAGAGGAGGAGAGAAGGAGAGAGAGGAGAGAGAGAGAGTAGAGAGAGAGAAGGGGGAATGGGGTGGGGGTTTAAGGGGTATGTGTCATATTTTAGAAGTTTCTAGATTTTAGTTGTGTTTCAGTTGTCCGCATTCCGAGTTTCGTGTATGTATATCCCTATTTCTTCAATCTAAGACATTAGAGCAAGCTTTGTTTATAATTCAATATATTATATATATATATATATATATATATATTGATATATATATATTATATATAATATTTATATATATATATATATATATATATATAAATATAATATACAACAATCTAATAAATTCCTAGGATAAGTACCGCACCGTTCCAGCAAATACAGAGCAGCTTGGTGTTGCAATGACTGCTTGAAATATTGAATATAAACCAAAGCTTGCTATTTTGTCTTGTAGGGATTTTTTGAAGATTTGGGGGAGCACGCATTCATTTTCTCCCCTTGGAGAATTAAGCTTGTGAAAGGCTCATTTTGAGAAGCATTTATTTTATTTTCCCGATTCACCCCACATCATGCACATTCTGTTTAGTTAGGCAGAATCATCTTACCTCTGCAGATATGTAAATGCGTATCTCCCCCTTTTTCTTCAATCTAGACTTTAAGAGCAAGCCTTTGTTTACATTCTATATATCTATATTTATATTATAGTATTGTTTATGTATATATATATACTGTGTGTGTGGGTGTGTGTGTGTCTGTGTGTGGTGTGTGTGTGTGTGTGTGTTGTGTGTGTGTGTGTGTGTGTGTGTGTGTGTGTGTGTGTGTGTGTGCAGACAAACCACAGTATTGGCTGTATCATGTGAACTATCAGTTCCAAGGAGTTGATCTTTACTGCAACAGGCGGTGGTTATTTGGTCATTTCACCTCGGGCCTGGCCAGTACAGGGAAAGGACTTCTGTATGGCTACAAGCTGTCATTCCTTTCGACGCCAAGGCCCTGGACCTCCAGAAAATCGTCGAGTACGTTCAGGAAAGTCATCCGTTGTGTGTAGGCGTTGTCTTCTCTGATCTGTTTCTTTTTCGTTCCGTGCTTACTGATATCCAAATCACCCGTCGGTAACTGAATATAGTCTGCCCATTTCATCGTGCTTGTTGTTCCTCTTCCATCTTCTCATATAACTAATTATCCTGCTACTGCTATGCATGCGGTTCGACTCCTGCTCCAACTATTTGTGCAACTGCTACTGGTGCTGCCTGAAAACTGTTTGTACAAAACTTTTTACACGACCTGCTACTATAATAAGTGTTGCTACTTGCTTTTGGTTGGCTTTGAAGACGCTGCGGGTCGAGGGAGTTTACCAGCCAGGCAAAACTTGATGTGCACTCGCCCCCTGTTGAAGTCTGCGAAGGCAGCTCTAAACGTTGTGCTACAAACCAAGATGGAAAGAGGGTGGCTGGCCTAAGATGCAGCCTTGTTTTCACTCCAGGTTTTTCGCGAGGAATATGTGTTCATTCAGAAGAGACCAAATCAGTGATTGTCATAGCCCACCCAAACTTTTTGCGAGGATTTCGGGAGACCGTCTCACGGTTCACATGCCTCCCTCAAATCACTACAATAAATAGCTGGAGATGGTAAATAGATGGGTTGACTTGCTGGGGGAAGGGAAGGGAACGAATGTTCTGTCTTTAACTTGCTGGTGGAAGGAAGGGCGGACTTTCTGTCGTTCTCATATTGAAGTAGAAAGGAGACGGAGGGTATCTTACGACTTCTGAGAATTGATGTTCTGTCTCATTTGTTATGAAGGAGCGGAACAGTGCTCTACTTTGAAGTCGGTTGATGGGGGAAGGAAAGCAAACTTCCACTCTGGTCTGAGACTGTGCCACAGGTATCCCCTATAATTACTTCATAAAACGGCCTGCGTATGTCGATCCAAAGAGGCACAGATACAAATATATGTTGCTCAATGATGTTGGATGAGAAACAGGCTAAGTCATGCATACATGGAATTGGATGAATTTGACTGTTCTCACTTAGCAATAAACACAACCAAGTACACTTGATTAGATGCATGGTAAGACTAGTAAAATCCTCTGAATGTACGTCCTTGATTGGATTCGAACTTGCGGTCTGCATTTCGGCGCATTGCACGTTGTTTTTATGGTTTGTGGTTCCATCTACATTATTCCTCAAGCAGTTCACCTAAACCATTGATGCCTTGTTTGTGTTAATAGTGTGGTGTCTTATGGATTGTGGTTCCATCTACAATTTTCCTCACGCAGTTCACCTGAAACCATTGATGCCTTGTTTGTGTTTAATGTGTGGTGTTTTGGATTGTGGTTCCATTACAATATTCCTCAGCAGTTCCCTAAACCAATTGATGGCCTTGTTTGTGTTAATAGTGTGTTGTTAGGATTGTGGATTGTTCTACAATGTTCCTTACGTAATGCAACTAAAAATTGATGCCGTGTTTGTGTTAATAGTGTGTTGTCTTGGATTGTGGGTTCCATCTTCATGTTCCTCACGCAATTCACCTAAAACAATTGATGCCGAGTGTTTGTGTTAATAGTGTGTTGTTATGGATTGTGGGTTCGTTCGACAATGATTACATTACGTAATTCACCTAAAACATTGATGCCGTGTTTGTGTTAATAGTTGTTGTGATGGATTGTTGGTCCATCTACAATGATCCTCACAATTCACCTAAAACATTGATGCCTTGTTTGGTTAATGTGGTGTTGTTATGGATTGTGGTTCCCATTACAATGTTCCTCTCGCTATTAACCTAAACCATTGATGCCTTGTTTGTGTTACTAGTGTGTTGTTCATGGATGTGGTCCCATCTAACAATGTTCCTTACGCAACTACACCTAAAACAATGATGACATGTTTGCGTTAATGTATGTGTCGATCAGGGCAGTGTGCAGTTAAGAACAATCAGCTGTCTACAAACATTTCTTGTCATACGCGTTGTTTGTTTTGTGCAGCAACGGACCACTTCATCCAGTAAACGCAGGACCCAATATTCATCATCCAGTAAACGCAGACCCAAAACTACGACCATACGTATCGGAACGGCAGGAGGATGTGCGTGCTGTATGGTGCTTTTTTAGCGGACAATCTCATGCGTTCTTGTCGTCGCGGCACCCTGCCTTCCGTCCTGTCGGACGTCCTGCGGCATCCACGCTGAGTCGGCATCTGGGGTCATCCACGACACGCCCCATCACATTATCTACTACCACTCATCTTCCCATAACATACAACTACTACATACTTATAACAACACCATATATCCACATTCCTACCCCCAACCACATCCTCCCTACACTTACACCCCCCATTCCCCCCAACCACATCTACTTCCTTCCCCTCCCCCCTCCAAACCAAACTCACCTCATCACCACCTCCCAACCCTCTTAACATCTATACTAACAATCCTCCTACCCATCCATTTCCCATCTCCCCCTTCCCCCCCCTACACTTAACCATAAATTTCACGTAACCACCCCTAAACAATTCTTCAATACTTACCTCATCATCCGTCCATTGAATCACTTTGGTGCGCTTCAGTTTACGAATGATTTTTCATCATCCATTTCACCCCTCTTTCTATTAATACTTTGAATCCCTGGTAGAGCAGCTGTCGGTCAGGCGCTAAGCCGACTGCAGCTCAAAGCGAAAATCTTCGATATGCTCTTAGACCAGAAAAGTCTGTGTGTCGCCCAAGCGTCCGCCCTGACTTTTCATGACCTGACAGTACGGAAAGCTTTCATTTTGATGATAGAGAGAAAATGCAAGCACACTCGTTCTTCACAATTAACATACCCATCAAATGATCTTTTATGTCCTTGTTCTGTGCAAGATGAGAAAGTAATGATAACGGCTTAACGTTGCCCATGGGTGCTGGAATCTGTGTGTGTATGTTTATATGTGTGGTGTGTGTGGTCGTGTGTGTGTGTGTGTGTGTGTGTGTGTGTGTTGTGCGCGTGTGGTCGTGCGCGCGCGCGTGTGTGTATGCGCCAAACAGGGTTCCATGTCCTTGAGATGAATTGACCAATTTAAATGCATAAATCGACACCGATACACACACACACACACACACACACACACACACAACATACCACGCGCGCGCTCACGCGCGCATGCAAACGCACACATACAACACATATCTATCAATCGATCCTAATCAATAGATAATTAAAATGATTAACCAATCTAAAGCTAACTTTGCTCAGATTTAAGGAGACTTTGTTAGCGTTTTGGCTTTTTTTTTTTTTACAGTTATCGTGACATGTGAGGGATACCTCAATGTTGTGAATTTTATTTTTCAGATTCTGAATGAGCTGGCTTTGGCAAGATTGTCTGAATTTAGGCTAAAAATTGAAATAAAGGCATTGATGTGATGTTAGAGGAAGTATATTCAAAGATTTCCGATAAACGATGAGGATGAAGATAGCGGAACAGATTCCATATTTGTTTATTCTCTGTGTGGAAATTTTAACGCACGATGAAAGAAAAAAAAACCTTTACGAGAGATTTAATGTCTATGATATTAGTACATTTTCTTTGTTCTGTCTGATGTTATTCTTATGGATATGGGAGACAGAAAACTCGTTGAACATGCTACTTATGAAAAAAATTGCTTCATGACGGGTTTGACAGTGTTTTGATGCATATGAACAGATGGTTAAATAACCAATAGGGGGTACAGGAGCAAAAAAAAAAAAAAAAGAAGATTAAATAATGGACGCATGCCATCTCTTGGAATGGATAAAGGTTCCTTAATATGAATTGATTCAGGACTTTTAGGTATTGTAAATATAGTCAACAAAAAATTTTCAAGTTGATGTTAATTCGATTAGAGACATGACGAACTATCACTCTCTTAACCTTTGGCATGTTGAATCCCTCGTTTTGTCTAGGAATTATCTGCCTTTGGTGTTCTACGGGGACACAACAAGGCAAGATTTACCCAATGAATTCATTAATCATTTGCGTCGAAACATGCGGTTTTTTACCTTTTTGTTTAAGCAAGATCCCGTGATGTGATGAAACGTAGTTATTGTTAGAATGATTGACAGTGCCGTTCGTGGATACATTCTTACATGGTTGTGCACATTGACATTTACAATTTTTATCTTAATTTCTGGTACTTGTGGGAACTTTAATTTTGTTTAGTTCTTGTTGTGTGTATGTGTGTGTGTGTTTTGTGTGTGTGTGTGTGTGGATGTCGTGTGTGTGTGTGGGTGTGTGTTTCCTCTAAAAGTGATATCGGACCATATGTGAATGTGGTGAATCCGCTTTTGAATGTTTTTTTTTGGTATTGTTTGCTTGGGCAATGTTTTATGGCGCCCGTCTCTGATTGATTGATTGTGAGAAGAATGTTTATCAAAATATGTTATATACAATCTTTTTATACAAGTGGCTGTGTTATGTCTGTAGGTGTGTGTGTGTGTGTGTGTGTGTGTGTTGTGTGTCGTGTGTGTGTGTCCTCCGAAGCTATGTTGGGTATTTAATGCGGAGTTTTTAAACTAGAAAAAAAGCACCCCCAAAGCCGCAGCTTATACTGTTGTATGTTTGTTATGAGACTGTAAATGCACAGCCCCCCCCCTGACACTACTTTACCCCCCTGCCCCCCTCATCAGTTTTGTTTAGTTTAAAATGCTACTGCATTGGAATTGATTTGAAATGAATCGAATGATGGCGGGGCTCATTGAAAAAAAACTATCATATTGTGGATCCTCCCTTTTATGTCTCTGTATGAAATTAAACATTGGCTCGTTTGCCAGCTGCCGTGGCATCAGTGTGTTGGCATCGCGAGATGCGGTCTGGTAAGTCGTGGGTTCGATTCTCATCAACAAAACCATTTATTTGTTAGCATTGTTTCGTCCCTGACCAGATCCCAAAGTTTTGAGATTGCTGCAGGTTTACTCGGGGATGACTGAACCCTACAGTTGAAGTTTCTTCCCCTTAAAAGGATGCGTCTCTGACTGAAGTTGTCCCGGCAGCAGCGCTGCAGATGTTTTCGTTTTGTGTTGGGATGGGAATGGGTACACTTGAAGGGAAGCGCAGAGTGGGCCTCCAGGCCTGTATGTGGTCCTCCCAACACACCTATGAAGGCAGATAAAACATAGCATCATCTCATCTCCATCATCTGGTATCCGGACTGCCTGAGAGTGAAAACATAAGGCTAAAATTTCGTAGCCCTTAATGTCTGCCTTCGTGGTGACCTCAGCTTCTGATTTTCCTTTCCGCGCCCTTGGTAATTTTTTCTTTTTTTTGTTTTTTTGGTCAAGGTCTCGGCACAGACAAGTTGATTGGGAAAAGTCGTTGGACGACATGGTGGGCGCCGGTGGAAAGGGGGGGTACCCATTGACGCTGGGTCTCGGTGAAGCGTTACTGTTGTCACGTAGGGGCTTATGTCTGGTATCCTTCGAATGTGGATCAGAACAGGCACCCAACGAACCCACCGACATGACGTAATCGCAGTGCGGTTGTTCCTCTTTGGGTTGCTTCAGGGCGACCTGATACCGGCTCTGCTCCCTGTGGATTACCGCCTGCAAGGGATAAACCATGGGTTAGGCTGCCAACTGCAGAGCCGGGAATGAGGCGAGAGTGGGTTATTCCATTCAAGTGCCATGGAAGATTAGAGAGAGAGAACAAAGGAGAATATGTGTGTCTGTATGCATGTAAATACGTTTCTATGTAAGAATATATGTATATGTTTTTCTGTCTCTGAAACTTTCCAAAAATAAAAATTAACCATGTATATACTTACCCATGTTAGAATATATTATTATGTGTATGTTTGGCTTTATGTCTGTTGTCTCTGAACCTTTCCCACCTCCCCCCCCCCCCCCCCACCCCCCCCACCCCCCCCCCCCCCCCCCCCCCCCCCACCCCCCCCCCCCCCCCCCCCCCCCCCCCCCCCCCCCCCCACCCCCCCCCCCCCCCCCCCCCCCCCCCCCCCCCCCCCCCCCCCCACCCCCCCCCACCCCCCCCCCCCCCCCCCCCCCCCCCCCCCCCCCCCCCCCCCCCCCATCCCCCCCCCCCCCCCCCCCCCACCCCCCCCCCCCCCCCCCCAAAAAAAAAAAAAAAGAAATAAAAGCGATTACGTCAAAAACATTCAAAATTTAGCATCAGCTACGCTATAACTCGGGGAATTTTTTATAATACATAGTCTGTAAGTTGTCTGTCTGTGTGTCTATCTGTCTGTCTATCTACCTATCTATATCTATCATCCAGGACAAACTACCCCAATGGCCTCAATGTCTGGGACTAGCTGAATGTAGGGTACCACACTTCTTACTTACATGTAACAGACACATGCGCGCGCGCGCACACACACACACACACACACACACACCACAAACACGCGCGCGCGCGCGCGCGCGCGCGCGCACACACACACACACACCACACACACACACACACACAACGCAAGCACCACACACACACACACACACACACACACACACACACACACACACATAGGCACACACACACACACACACACACACCACACACACACATTAGGCACACACACACACAACACACACACACACACACACACACACACACACACATCACCACACACCACACACACCGCAAACACACACACAGTCACACACCACACACGCACACACATGCTCGCAACACACACACATACACACACACACACACACACACACACACCACACACACACCACACACACACTCAAATGCTCACTCACACACACTCATGTCACTCACTCACACAACACACAACGCATGCTGGAACGCACACACGAAGTATTCACACACAAACGCAAGTATAGACATATAGAAGGAGATCACAACACAACGCAAGTATAGACATATAGAAAGGGATGGGTAGGATTGTATGGTGGGAATGAGAGTTAATGGTGAGGGAGGATGGTGGGGGAAGTGAGAGATAAGACTTTTCAGGTTTCAGTTGAATGTAATGTGAGTCTATACAACAGTACCATTTGCATGTGAAATTCATAAATGTGTTTTCACTACCTTTATTGTAAGCACAAGATGCATTTTAAAAATGATGGAGTTAGGGGAGGGTGTTGTCGGGTATCTTTAGAGGCACCAGTGTGAGCTTGAACTCATTCCGTTTGTTTTTTTTAAGGTCTTGACTGACCCGCCCCATGTTTTTATTTCACATAAGCTCATTGCTGCCTTTTCTTTCTTTAATTCTGGTAGGCTTCTGTTAGGATTTTAAAGCAGTGAGTGAGAATTCAGGTGAATTGTGAGTGAGAGATGATCAGTTTAGAATATAAATGCTGTGCTTTGGGCTGTCATTTAGTGGGCCCTTGGTTTTTTATGCTTGACAAAGGTTTTACCAATAAACCGAAAATTTGCAATATGCTTATTGGGTGTTGTGGTTTTACTGTTCAACATCCATATATCTGTCTATCCATCCATCCATCCATCCATCTATCCATCCTTCCATCCACCTCTCTTCCTTCTCTCTCTCTCTCTCTCTCTCTCTCTCTCTCTCTCTCTCTCTCTCTCTCTCTCTCTCTGTCTCAGTCTCTGTGATTTTATCTCTCTGTCTCTCCTATCTCTCTCCCACTCTGGCTCTCTCTCTTTCTCTCTCTCTCTATACATATGTATATATACACACAGACATATAGATCTGTCTATCTTTCTATACACACATTATATATTATTATGTATATTTATTATACATATTATTATATATACATACATACACACATACATACATTATGTTTATACGTGCGCGTGCGTGAACTCGTTTTGGACGCAAACTTTTGAACCATACAAATTTACCTGTCTGCATGAACCGTAAAAATTCAAACGAGTCGCTTGTGAGGCGAGTTTTGCAATGAAAGAGAATTTTACAAATGAGTACCGCGGTAAGAAGAATAGTAAACTGTGAGCAAAGGGAAAGTACACCATAACATTCTAGATAAGGCAGAGATTCTATACATCGTAAATTAGAAATAGTCTGGACAGTCAGATCAACTTTGTCACGTTTAACCCCCTGATTACATTACTATGTGGAGCTGATCAGAGTTCAATGGTTTGAAGGACAGGAATTACACATTGCACTGGCTTTATCAGTAGATTTGAATCCAGAGAAGCAGCATCATGTGCAAAAGGCCAGACAGTTGAAGATACGTGACGCCCCGGTTTGGCTGCCCCATTCTCTTACAAGGATGTTACAGTCTCTCGCTGAGGAGTCTGCTCATCAGCTGCTGTAAAAGAGTTGAAAGACTGACGTCTTCAGTTAGAGAAATATGTCACAAGACCCGGATTTAGAACGATAACAATGATTACGGGGTCCTGGAGTAAGGCGTATTTACATAGAGGCTTCCACTTTTTTTTTTTTTTTTTGAGGGGGGTTACAATGTGTTCGTAACTCTACATTATTGTTTCTAGATATTACAAGAAGTTGATTTAAATGTAAAATGGTATTTTTACATTTCGTAAAAATCACAGTATGAGAGAGAGGAGAGAGAGAGAGAGAGAGAGAGAGAGAGATGAGAGAGAGATGAGAGAGAGAGGAGAGAGAGAGAGTGTGTGAGAGAGAGAGAGAGTTTTAATTGTCACTAGCAAATAAGCCCAATACGCAAGGGGGTAACAATTACTGCATTAAGAGAAGAGAATGTAAATATGTTTCGTTCAAGACCACCCATCTTATTTTGCACGAAAACCCCCCTTTTCACATACAAATCACGTCCATCTCATATCAGTTTTGGCCAAAATTAACACCTGTTTCTAAACAAAATTAACACCCCAAAACCTCCAAAAATCGACGTAATCGTTATTTTAAAAGGGGGGGCCTTACGTGCAAGATAAGATTTGGTGATCGTGAACGAAGATATTTACATTCTCTCCTGGGACATAAAAATTAAGGGTTTACAGTACGCTCTTCTACTTCCAACACCATTAATAAATTAGAACAAACAACCGGCTCTCCATTTTGGTTAGTTATTTTTTATATCTAATGAATTATAGACCCCCTCAATTAATTCTTTAAATTGACTGTTTCCATCAACTTATATTAACTGATAATCGCAAAACCCTGCCGTAATTGACGGCAGTGCTCGTAAGACAGTAGATGGCCGGCCAATTAAATAAATTAGTATTCGTTTTTTAAACTGTTGTAAATGGACATACAACATTGAGTTAAACGAGAAAATCGGCTGGTCTACTGCCTATACTCATAAGACGCTTTTAAGTACATATGTGTTTTAAGATACAAAGGAGACAAAGAATTTTTATTGCTGTAAAATTTCTGTTTGTATCAACAACTAAACACATGGGAAGAAAATACTGACATACACAATCGTAAATGTTTTTTATTTTAATAAAAACTCTTTTTATACACTGAGAAACTATCCCGAGCACTGAAAACCGGAAGTGACATCGTTACTTGAAGTCCCGCAGGAACATAGTCTGCTGAGAAGCGCGAAGAAACCAGTTTAGTTCTTACCATGGCACATAATGATCATTCGTACACCTCTCTCAGTTCAGAAAACGTTCCAAAGAAGAAAAAGCGAACAGGGTGGGTACTGTTGTGTAGCTGAATGCAACAGTTCGCACAGTCGAGGCTTCAGTTTGCACGGTTTCCCGAGCGACGAGTCGATCAAGAGACAGTGGGTAAGGTTCGTCCAGAACCACGGAAAGATTTTGGACCCAATTTGGGACGCCCAATTCGTATTCTTTCATTTGTGAAAAGCATTTCAATCAGCCTGTCCGCTTACTACTACTAACTACTACTACTACACAGTCCACACTGGCAAGAAAGTGCGCTAATCAAACGATGTGTCAACAAAGTCCTGATCAAGAGATACGCACAAATCTCGCGGTCTATATATACGCTAATCAAGTATACTATAACCATCTTCTACATGCTAGCATACAAACTTATACATCTGACTACTTTAGTAATTATGCATTCTTACCAAGAACTTGAATTCATCGATCTTCACGATCGCTGCTGGCAAGTACGGTCGAGTGAGTGTCGGCTGGATCCGTGGACTCGTCTGCGTAAGGTTCGAATTGGTATGGCCTTTACAAGTCATCTGGTCCTTCAACAGATGCACTGTCGTTAGTATCTGACGCAGAAGGGTCGTAATCACTGCTTTCGCAAGACAAGCACAACTCCGCCATCTTCCGCAGGTCACCTGATGCTACGTCACAAGAAGGGACGCTACTATAAATCTTTTTCGTGTTGTTATCGTTCTTGCTCAAAATTCCAGGTGCGAATTGCGAACTTCGGTGATCGATATTTCATGATCTGATGATCAACGAAATGTAAACTGGGTACTTTTGGGGTTACTGTATCCATAACTATCCAAAAGTGAAAGAATAATTCTTGTCTCTTGTAGTCCTTTAATATGATATGTTTCACCACTATCATAAAAGCCTAAAATTCGAGCAAGGCTTCTAGGAAAAACGTACTCCTTTTTTTTCTTTGGAAAATTCATAGTAATTATAAGATTTGCCTCATTAATTTTTAACTTAATGCCAAAATTGCTAAATACTTCTCTTAAGAAAAAAAAACCGTAGTAACCATCGGGTATTTTTAAATGTTTTAATAGATTGCCTTGTTCGTCCTTAACATCCACCCAGTTATTCTTAGCTCTTTCAGATATGTTAAGCCACATAACTTTAAACCCAATTTCTCTAAGGGCAATTCTACAACTCCTGCGCCAATTGGGAATTGGGTACGTTAAGAACACACGTTTGTTTTTTTGGGTTATAGAGATGTACATCTTTTTTATAACTATTTTAAAAAACTATTTAAAAAATGGAACCTTTTAAATATAACGAAAGTGCTACTTACAATGTAGGAGCGTTTTTATAACCCCAAATCTTTGGACTTCAGTTTACTAACCATTGCATTAGACGAATCATATGGCTTCCAAGTCAGACTGTAAACCCACTAACTAAATATTTAAATCCGCCAATAAATAATGATAGAGTGCCATCAGCATGGTCATCCCGCCCTATGACGTTTTACCAGAATCAGTTAAATTTTGCCATTTACTGCGCAACTACTGGCTGTGGTGTTTCATATGCAAACCATTTAAACCATCCTAATCTTTTAGTAAAGTCAGTATATAACTTTCATGTTTATTACCAGTACAGACGAATACTAGCTGAACTGCAAGTGCCCCTTCCAAGCGACAACGCGTTTAATCCATTTAAAAGTCCAATGGACACTAATGCATATGAAAGAATCTGCAACGAATTTAACATTAATCCTTCAACTGACTTTAGACAAAAGTTAGACCGCAATCATGGGTTAGGCACATTGTATTTGTGGGGTGCAAAAAGAGAATATACTTATGACTACTGGCCTGGTCACACCTCTTTTCAACCAAACAAACAAGTTCGATTAGGGTCAATTGAACAAAAACATCCTAATGCTTGGGCAACATTTATCTTAGATGAAGTAAGGACTAACAATGCCAGGAGTGCAAGACTCAATGACACCATACGGACATATGTTTGGTGTCTATTAGGGGCACAAGCACAGACTAAGTCTAGCATAGTAGATCAATCTACTGGCTTTGATGCCAGAAAACAATTTCTAGGCAATTTAGAAGATGCTATTAACACTGCTGTTGATTTGCCTGCCAGCATACAAAGGTATCAAGACGTTCTTGCACATGCTAGGTCAAAGGTTGACTTTGTTGTGGGTCATGGATTATACATGCTACCCTCTGACCTTAGACTACAGATTGGCATGATACAGAATTATAACAATGAAATCCTCATAGCTGGAGACGACCAAAACTTAGGACACAATCAAGGGTTAAACACAAGACCCGCTCCATCCATTTTAAAAAAAGTACCTAGCCCTGAAGAAAGCGATCCAGTTATAAGCGCCCCACAGCCAGAAGCAGCCCAGAAAGCACGCCACCTGTTAATGTACCTCACACTGACAGTCACACTAACGATAGACAGCCCTTGTTGTGTTTTTAACTTTTACTGGATTGGCCATACTTTATTTCACTAAAAATTAATCCAGCAGCTAGCACTCCTAACGTCCACAGATGGTCAGCCATATAACCAGCAACTTTCCCTATAGTAGATGTCATGAGTCGGCCAAATGTTCTTGAGCATTTAGGAAAATTTAAAGGGGTTTGTTTTGCTGTGTTGAGAGCAAGTCCTTGGGTTCTTCAAGGTGCGAATTCAGGCTCCCAAGGGGGAATACCCCGAGTCGCATACTGAAGGGGGGAGAGATTACTGGAAGTTTTTTCGCATGTCCGAGGGATAGTGACAAGGAGTTGCCGACCTGCCGGTCCTGGGTAGAGGAGTGTCCAGTCCGACCACTGGCTGGCATTCACTGGGTTCTCCAGTGGGCCTAAAGGGGAAAGGGCGATCGTGTCAGGTGACCGTCACGGGTAGGTGACCGTCAGCCTGCAGCAGGGGTACAGCGACCATTCAGTCCCTTGTTCGGGGGGAATGAAGGGAAAGGCTTCGGCCTATTGAGTGGTTTGCACCTTGTTGTCTATAGAGGTAGTACTACTCGAAGCATCAGTCCTGGCTGGTAGAGAAGTCCAGGTGTTAGTACAATGGGTAGCTTTGGGAATCGAACCGGTTTAATAGGAGGTTATGCATTAACCACTTGGTACCGAGTTTTTGTTGGAGCTAACAGCTGGGGGTTGGTGTATGTGTAGGTGACTAGTGATTCCATGGTGGAATAAAAATATTTTGGGGATTTATGGTACAAATCGTGTGATGTGTGTGTGCCCGTGATTCCTTTGGGGTTGAGCCAGCTGAACTCGGGTTCTCCTTTTTGAGAATGAATATAAGGTGCTTGGAAAACCAGGAAGTGTGTGACTCACTTAAGGGAAAGTGAACTCGCCCATCGTGCTGGGGGCTCAAGAAAAACAGCGTGAAGCAGAGGTTAGCGTCGCCTCGTTGTCTCCTGGGTGGGGACGTAAGACAGGGGAGGTTGCTGTAGCCTCGGACCCGACGACGAGAAGAATTGTCTCCCGTGTGGGGACGGTCGACAGCAAGACATGTCAGCCTGCTGGAGCCTAGACAGGAGCGCAGACAACGGTGGGGTGTTTGCAGCAGAGAAGACCTGGGGGGAGAGGCCGACAGGAGCCCTTTCCGGGAGGGGGCGAAGTGTGGTGGAGTCCGGAGACTGGGTGTGAGGGTGCGACTCAAGCTACGTTGCCTGTCCCCCAACGGGGTTTTGGGCCCAATCGGGGGGAAACACGGTGTGGCAGCTTCAGCTCGTAGTCACCAGTGGGATGGAGAAAACTGAGGGTCAACCGAGGAATGCTGGCAAGTTACGGACGTTTTATTTGTTCTTAAGTTTATAATGTGCAAACAGAATTGGGGAATATTGTCTTTCCTGGTTAATGGAAGAGTGATTGAAGGAAAGGGGATGCGATTAAGGAGATTGCCCTGTATGCTGTTTACATTGTTGTATGATACAGACAGTTTTGTTGTGTAGTGAGGGTGGGGGCTGGGAGTCAAGTTAAATAAAGTTGATTATTTTCATGAAAGTTATGGGTTTCCCGTCACCTTTTGTGCGGGCCCGTGTGAGTGACAGAGTGCGTGTGCCTATGCAAGAGCGCTTTTTGGTTGTGAAAGGTAAATACTTCTGTCTATAACCCCCTGCATCCCTGAATGAAAATCATATTTTAATAACGGGGGGGAGCGTCGAGACCCGTCACAAATTGGGGGACTGTCGTCGGGATGAACATAAATGAGCCATAAGTGTTTTTGATTCTGGGTTTTATTCAATTGCAAGGTTTGAAATTTGTCGTAATTGTGGAAACCTAGATTTTTTTTTCTTACCTGGAAAGAGGGTTAGTCATGTGTTGATGTTTTGATCTTTCTTTTTCATGACTGGCCTTGTATTTGAACTTGGCTTGATTTGGTTGCTGTTGAGGTTGATTGTGTGTAGCACAACTATTTGATCGCTTATTTACAAGTGATCGTGTGGATATCTCGCTTGTTACTGTGGTTGTATTAATAGCGATCGAGGTTAGATAGCTTCAAAATGTCGACTAAGAGGGGCTGAGACAATAGGTCCACTGAAAAAGATGGACGTCATAGAAGAAGGAAAAGCTTTAGGACAAAAGGGGTCCGGAACTAAAGGGCATATGTAGATGAGAACTGGCCCGTTAATTGAGGCTCAGAAAATACAGAGAGAACGAGAACAGAAAAGAGAGGAGAGAGAACGAGAACGGGAAAAAAGGAGAGAGAAAGAGAAGGGGAAAAAAAGGGAGAGAGAAAGAGAACGCACGATACACGATATTTTTTTTGTCCTCATAGAATACAAGGAAAATTTGTTTGTGGTGCCATTTTTCAAAATTCACATATTGCAACAACTTATAAACTAGTATATCATTAAAAATATTCCACTTTAAAATAAAAAAAAATGAGTCGGTGCGCGATGCTTTGTTTCAGAGGTACCAGGTAACCGCCGATAGATATAGGAAATTGTTCAGAGAAACCATTCGTAAATCAGGTGAGACCCGTACAGTTTCTTTTCGCTTAGGGCTCTCTTTGACAAATGGATAAGGTTAGGGAACACGAACAAACTTTGAATCTTTGGGAGGAGATCGTTAAGGAGCAAATTCTCTCCACTTGTCGGAAGGATCTCACAGTATTCTTGGCGGAAGAGAATTAGGAAGTTTAGAGGAGTTAGTAAAAAGTTGCAGACGGGGATAAATCTGTCCATGATCAGCTTTAATGGGATGAAGGGATCGAACCAGTCGACCCGTAATGCCCAGACCACACATCAGGGAGTGATTCGCCGACTCCACAAAACGGAGGCGAGACCGCAGTTTGAAGCGGATTCTAAGTCCCGTGGCAACAGTGGGACTCAAGAGAATGTTAGAGTGAAACGCACATGTTTTAAATGGGGGCGAGAGGGTCATATCGCCAAGAATGTAGCGGAGTGCGAATACACTCAGTGTTGCTGTTGATACAATCAACAGGAAGGCAGGGTGCCACCACCAACTACTAGGGCAGTAGTAAACGGGAAGCCGGTGACCTGCTGTTGGGGGTACAGGGCTGACTCTAGCGGGTATGGTAGAGGGCCCGGTTTTGTGAGAGAGACAGACTATACTGGGGGAAAACCCCCCTGCGTGCGATATGAGATGGAAGAACTGATCGGCTACCTTTGGCCCTGTCAAAGTAGAGTCAGAGTTTGTCAGGGTACTCTCACTGCGCAGTGCAAAACAATCTTCCCTATCCACTTTGTTAGGGAGAGGTAATCCTCCCGAAGCCCAACCAGGCTGCCAGTCAAGTAGGGAAAGCAAGGGCAGTGCAGAGTAGGAACCCCTACTGGAAAGTAAACAGAGAGCAGGTGGAGTGCACAGGCGCCGCTAGCAGTAGAGTAGCGTGCGCCATGGAGGTGGCCATAGTGGTGGGTGCCGTTGGCCATGGAGGTGGCCGTTTGTGGCGGTTGCCGTTGGCCATGGAGGTGGCCGTCGTGGCGGTGCCCTGGGCCATGGTGGCCGTAGTGGTGGTTCAAAAAGTTGTTGGCTTTGCCGTGGTAGTCAGAAATGTAGGAGCCACGGTGGCGGACCTCAGGGGCGGGGAAGGGGGACCACAGAGTAACTGGAACCGGCAGCTGGGCTGGAACCAGGGAGGGGGTAATAACGCATGGCAAGAAGGTCGAGGTGACCAGCTATCGTTAGAAAATGCCAAGGAAAAGTCAGCTCAAAGGAGCGATAATCCAGTGTCAGGAAAGGGTAAAGTAAATAAGGCCATCAGTAATGGGCATAGGGCCATGAGCGGGATTCAAACCAAGGAATTTCCTCAGAGAGAAGGAAAACGGTTCGGATAAGATAGTGAGGGGTCATCTCTTAACATTTTGAAAAGGGGAATGATCGTCGTCACAGTGATGGGTGCAAACAGCCCATTCACGTGATCTTCGAACAACAGACCCTGAGGCAATGAATGCAAAGGGGACTGAATATCACGGAGATTTTGCCAACAGGCTAGAAGAGGACCGCGCAGATTTTCACGCGCTCCTTTAAGGACTTAAAATGGAAAGGTGCGCTGAAACTCTTGTAAAACCTGGAATGCGCAAACTATCTGCCCCAGTACTGTTGGCGAGCCACAAACGGCGGTCAAGATGAGAGGGCAGGAGTAGGTTCCCAAGGGGTTTGGAGTAATGCCTCCTGGGGTTGCTGTTGTGTGTGAACAACAGAAGCAGGACAATGGGAGGAGCAATGCCTACGGGGTGCTGTGATTGTGGTGGTGGTGTGAGCAGTCATCTGTTACGGACAGCTACTGTGTAAATAATGTAGCTGGCCAGTTGTGTTACTGATTTTTATTGCCGTATAGGGGGGGGGGTTGAGCCTATGTTCATGTTTATTTCTCATTTTTGATTGATGGTTTTCAGTTGATGTTGCTTGTGTTCATTGCCATTATGATTGAGTGCATGCCAGTGTTATGAGTTTCATTTTCTGGTTCAAAATTTTATTTGCTAATGTTTTTTTGTCACAGCTCGGTAAAGTGTGAAAATGTTGTTAAGTTGTGACATCAGGATAAATGTTTGATTTGCATATTGTGTGGGGGGACCCTGTGAGCAGATTTTGGCCACACGCCTGAATTGAATCTCGTCTTTGTAGACTGGGCCACACGCCTGAATTTGATTTCGATGTAAGTAGGCGGGCTGATTTGAATTCTTGTGTAATCATGGTTGTGCTATATTAGAAGTGAATGGAATGATTAATTAACAAGTATGGACATGTTTATAGCTAACGCTATAGAGAGAGAGTTCTGGATTATATGTGAGCCAGTTTAGAGTTAAATGTAGTGCACAGTCTTTATGATGACCAAAGAGTGATCTATGGACTATTTGATTAATTTATTGGTTTTAATTGGGTACATTATCCATGTTAGAGATGTTGATGGGGAAATGATGTTTTAAAGCATAGAGTAAATACTGTTAATCGACCCATGCAACTGAGTTTTTTTTATCCAATTGGAGAACATTCGTCCTGGAAAAAAGTTGGATTGGAACAAATTCTTGGGACGGGGGTGTCATGAGTCGGCCGAATGTTCTCGAGCATTTAGGCAAATTAAAAGGGGAGTTTTGCTGTTGTTGAGAGCAAGTCCTTGGGTTCTTCAAGTGTACGAATTCAGGGATCACCAGAGGGGAATACCCCGAGTCGCATAAATGAAGGAGGGAGAGTTACTGGGAAGTGTTTCGCATGTCGGGGGGATTTGTGACAAGGAGTTGCCGACCTGCCAGTCCTGGGTAGAGGAGTGTCCAGTCCGACCACTGGCTGGCTATTCACTGGGTTCTCCAGTGGGCCTGAAAGGGGAAAGGGGATCGTGTCAGGTGACCGTCACGGGTAGGTGACCGTCAGCCTGCAGGCAGAGTACAGCGACCATTCAGTCGTCCTTGTTCTGGGGGAAAGAATGGAAAAGGGTTCGGGCCCATTGAGTGTTTGCACCTTGTTGTCTATAGAGGAGTAACTACCGAAGCATCAGTCCTGGCTGGTAGAGAAGTCCAGGCTGTTTAGTACAATGGGTAGCTTGGGGAATCGAAAACGAGTTTCAATAGGAGGTTATGCATTAACCACTTGGTACCCGAGTCTTGTTGGAGCTAAAAGCTGGCGTGTGTGTATGTGTAAAGGGGACTAGTGATTCCATTGGTGGAATAAAAATAACTTGGGGATTTATGGTACAAATCGTGTGATGTGGGGTGTGCCCGTGATTCCATTGGTTGAGCCAGCTGAACTCAGGTTCTCTCTTGTTTGAGAATGAATATAAGGTGTTGGAAAACCAGAAGTGTGGACTCCTTAGGGAAAGTGAACTCGCCCCTTGCTGAGGCTAGAAATACAGCGTGAACGAGGTGCTGTCGCCTTGTTGTCTCGGGGGGACAAGACAATGGAGGGCTGAGCCGGAGCCGACGCGAGAAAATGTCTCCCGTTGGAGGTCCAGCAAGAGTTCACTGTTGGACTAGAAGAGCTGCCAACAAGGGGGTTTGCAGCCGAGAAGCCGGGAGAGCCGACAGGACCCTTTCCTGGAGGCGAATGTGGTGGGGTCGGGAGACTCGGTGTGAGGGCGACTCAACTCTTGCCAGTTCCCCAACTGGGTTTGGCAATCGGGAGACACACGTGTGGCAGCTCAGCGACCACAGGGGATAGTCGCAACCGAGGAATGCTGCAAGTTCGACTTTATTGTTCTTAATTTTAAGTGCAACAAATTGGGAATATGTCTTCTGTTATGAAGAGTGATTGAGGAAGGGAGCGATTTTGAGATGTCTGTGTGACATTCTTCATAGCTGGTCATTTTCATTATAAAATGACGCTATCGATACATGGACGTCTATTCGCTCTGCACTTGTTTATATATTTCTATGTCCAAACGACAAAACTAATTGTTAGTTTTTGCTTTAAGGCAGTACGCTTATGATTTTAAACGTTGTGCAGACTGGTATTTGTATTAATAATAATAATAATTTACAATCTTAGAGCATGGAAAACCATGGTACTGACCAATCGTAGTTATCCAAGTGTCAGTGGTTTCTCCGTCCGCGCATGTGCAGTAAGTATTGACCGTTGCATCATACGATCTGATCAACCCGGTCGACGAGAAATTGGCTCTGCAAGAAAGGTCAAATTATTCGAAGAGCAAGAAACCTTTTGAAGGTATCAGTCGAGGCTGGACTGAAGGGGCACTAAAGGGCATTCGATGACACCCACAACCTTTACGGGGAAGGCCTAAACGAGTCTCATCGTCCGTGGGCGAGTCTGATAGCTGTAGCCATAGAAGACTGTGTTGAGGTAAATAGATCGAAATCATTTCTTCGTATAGCGCAACAAAATTTATTTCAATATAATCGATATAAAAGGCACATTTACCGGTTCAATAATATTTTGTGCGCGCGATTCATTTAAAATGCTCTGAATTAAATATTTCAGATTTACCAGTCAACACATATGATTGATCGTAGAGCTGTCATTTTCATCTGTTTGCTCTCATCATATCGTGTTGCCATGTACTAACCCATATTATGTAAATTCTATTTCAGCTCACCGTTGCATGTAACCATATTTAGAAGATGTGATATTTTTTTGAATGCAGATTATTATTTAAAGAATCGTAAACGAGTTCAAGCTATGAACGAGCATTTTCGTGGATCTAAGTGATCTGTATAATATGAAGATTGACGCCATTTGATTTAATCTGTTCAAGGATTAAATATAATTGTAATTCATCAAGCATTAAGCCTTGGCGAATAACTCAGTCAAGGCAGATTGGAATATTCGTGTACACTTTCCTTCCTTGTTAACGAGTTTTATCGTAAAGCAATTTTTGAAGGAAATCAATTGTAAATGATAGAGCAAGCTAGTGCAATAAATTGTAAAGTGTGTTTAGAGCGTGTAATGGGTGGATTAGTGATTGTGCTACTATAGTGCAAGATCTAAGACGATTGTTATCTTGCAGGTCCTACTACTACTCCTCCTACTATACTACTACTTGTACTCCTACTTTTCCTTTTTTATCCATCCTGATCATTCTCCGCATCTTTATCTTCACCTTCGTCACACATCTTTATCCCGCTACATCCTTCGTCGAGAGGACGTGCTGGTGTGTCAACCTTGCCGGGATCTGGAAGTGAACTGTGAACGTCAGCGGAACTCCGGAACGCTACACAATTCCGTGAAGCTGAGTGGCAATCACATAAACACATCCCTCCACATTCAAGCACGCTACAACACACTCAGACATTTTTTTGTATATTTTCTTGTGCATAACTATATTCTGTGTGTATCTCCGGAAGATATTTTTGTAGCACGAGCGGACAATCGATATTTGTTCTACTGCAAGAAGCGAAGTGGAGAAGGTCAGAGACTTTGTTGTTACAAGTGTATGTGCATGATTAATTTCTTTTGTGTGTAATTCATTTCATAGGGAACAAACGGACATCAGCATTCAAAGCAACAATACGAGATATTAACTGCAGATCATCATCATCGTTATTCATACTTTATTAAATTCAGTTGTTTGTTATCAAAATCAAACCTCTTATTCCATCTGTAGAAAGAAAGTGAAGGGTGTGGACAAAAGTTTGACTTTCCTACAACGGTCTATCATTCTTGTCTGAGCATTCAACCATCATTTATGAATGGGGTCTTATTAAAAACGTCACATATTATTTGGGGCTCGTCCCGGGGATCTTTCGATCTGAAAGTACCTGGAGATTCAGTGACGCAGGCAAGAATTGTAGACCGCAACCTTCACCTTTTTTCTAGTGGGAGGTTGGGCGGTGCGCTCCGTGATCAATTGTATGTGTTGACCATCTAAACATATAACTAGAAAAATTTAAATTTCACATTTTTGTTCATAAATATTTTGTACTTATTTCGTTAGTCGCGACGCTATTTGTTCATTATTTCCCTAATTTTAGAAAAGGCCTCAACACAGTACAGAGAAAGTAACGACCTTGGCCAATTCACGTCATATACCACGACATGTTTTAACTTCTTATTAGATCTATTTCACTAGATCTATTGTGAAGAAAAAGATTTTATTCCAAGTTGCCAGGTTAGTGCAATCTTGACGTTACTGCATTGGTGTGGTGCAGTGGTATTGTATTTGTGTCGGATTGGGACACAACGATTAGAGTAAAGTATTGATACTCTAAAGCGGCATTTCAACGTAAGCTATTAACGTGGGTGCGAGGTGGCACCACGGGCTATTTTGCGGGCGCCGTATTAGAGAGCTTTAGCATCCACGTCACGTATCCCATAGGGGCTAGAGACGTTACGTATCTATCACGTATCGCGGATTCTCGCGCGATTTCGTCAGAGCGTGCGCAGACAATACGGACGTGAACTACGTGCGTAAGTCGTATCACACGTTACTTTTCCCGTAAGTGTTTCACAGGAACATCTTTCAAGTTTTATGGTAAGTAACATTTTGGTTGTCTTTTTCAACTATTTTTTTCATTTGATGTGCATGCTTTATGTCACCTAAGTGTATAAACGTTGTGCACAATCCTTTCAAAGACACCACCTGCCCATGCGCTAGAACCCAGCTGCCGGGAAACAGGTATCACCGGTTGGCCTACTTACATTGAGAACGAGATTTGAGACAGCGGTCCCACTTCAGTCAGATTTCAGCTCGAAACAACCATTTTTAGGCTAAAAAGCAAGAAATGTGTCTTGACACATGCTATAGGAAAGGGTATTGATCAATTGGTGCCATAATCTTGATATAAAAAGATAAATTGCACGCAATTGTAAACTCGCGTCAAGGGGCTGACACAGATTCTAGATCTACATTGCACTGTCAGTGAACTCTTGTCTGTCATCAAGCTAAGGAGGCCTACACCACATGGAGGATGGGAGCCGAGTTAGAATACACACACGCAAGTACAGGCGACAGAGAGCACAACTTTTAGTTTTAATTCCAACAGCTTTTGGGATGCATTGTATGTTGTTTAATAGTTGATATACATCAACTAAATAGCAACCAAATAAGAATGAATGAATGAATAAATAAATAAATAAATAAATAAATAAATAAATAAATAAATAACGAATTCAAGGAATCTCAGCTGTCGCAGTTGTTTTGAAGTATGTATCATCATCATCATTCTCTTGCCCATGATGGGCTAGAGGAGAGATACTCTCGAAGCCAGGCACTGCCATCCGGCCCTGTCCTCTGCCTGTCGCATCAGCGTAGGGCCATCCATCCTGGTCCATTCTTTGATGTTGTCCATCCAGCATTTGGCTTGTCGTCCCCTTCGTCTGCCGCCTTCCAGCGTGCCCTGGATGACTGTTTGGGGCAGTGAATTGTGGCGTATGACATGCCCGAACCACGACAGCTTCCTCTTCTTGACTGTTGCCAAGAGGGGTTCTTGGGGGCCTGCAAGTGATGTTATTTGGCTCCTTACAAGGTCGTTTGTCTTCCGGTCTTGCCAAGAGATCCCGAGCAAGCGCCTGAAGCATTTAGTTTCAAACGTCTGGATTCTCTTGGTGGTCTCTGCTGTCATGGTCCAGCTTTCGCAGCTGTCACAATGGCCGTGCCTC
>CM031603.1:89253949-89258949 GCA_018398815.1 Conus ventricosus
CAGGGGGTCGGCCTCTCCCACGGTCTTCTCTGCTGCCCAAACACCCACCGTTGTCTGGCAGCTCCCTGTCTAGGCTCCAGCAGCTGACATGTCTTGCTGTCGACCGTCCCCACACGGAGACAATTCTTCTCGTGTCGGCTCCGAGGCTACAGCAACCTCCACTGTCTTACGTCCCCACCCAGGAGACAACGAGGCGACAGCTAACCTCTGCTTCACGCGTATTTTCTTGAGCCCTCAGCACGATGGGCGAGTTCACTTTCCCTTAAGTGAGTCACACACTTCCTGGTTTTCCAAGCACCTTATATTCATTCTCAAACAAGAGAGAACCCGAGTTCAGCTGGCTCAACCAATGGAATCACGGGCACACACACATCACACGATTGTACCAGTAAATCCCCAAGTTATTTTTATTCCACCAATGGAATCACATAGTCACCTACACATACACACACACCCAGCTGTTAGCTCCAACAACTCGGGTACCAAGTGGTTAATGCATAACCTCCTATTGAAACTCGTGTTCGATTCCCAAAGCTACCCATTGTACTAACAGCCTGGACTTCTCTACCAGCCAGGACTGATGCTTCGAGTAGTTACTACTCTCTATAGACAACAAGGTGCAAACCACTCAATAGGCCGAAGCCTTCCATTCATTCCCCAGAACAAGGACGACTGAATGGTCGCTGTACTCTGCTGCAGGCTGACGGTCACCTACCCGTGACGGTCACTGACACGATCGCCTTCCCTTCAGGCCCACTGGAGAACCCAGTGAATAGCCAGCCAGTGGTCGGACTGGACACTCCTCTACCCAGGACGGCAGGTCGGCAACTCCTTGTCACTATCCCTCGGACATGCGAAACACTTCCCAGTAACTCTCCCTCCTTCAGTATGCGACTCGGGTATTCCCCTCTGGTGATGCCTGAATTCGCACACTTGAAGAACCCAAGGACTTGCTCTCAACAACAGCAAAACTACCCTTAATTTGCCTAAATGCTCAAGAACATTCGGCCGACTCATGACATCTACTATAGGCAAAGTTGCTGGTTATATGGGCGACCATCTGTGGACGTTAGGAGTGCTAGCTGCTGATTAATTTTTAGTGAAATAAAGTATGGCCAATCCAGTAAAGTTAAAAACACAACAAGGGCTGTCTATTCGTTAGTGTGACTGTCAGTGTGAGGTACATTAACAGGTGCGTGCTTTCTGGGCTGCTTTCTGGCTGTGGGGCGCTTATAACTGGATCGCTTTCTTCAGGGCTAGGTACTTTTTTTAAAATGGATGGAGCGGGTCTTGTGTTTAACCCTTGATTGTGTCCTAAGTTTTGGTCGTCTCCAGCTATGAGGAATTTCATTGTTATAATTCTGTATCATGCAATCTGTAGTCTAAGGCAGAGGGTAGCATGTATAATCCATGACCCACAACAAAGTCAACCTTTGACCTAGCATGTGCAAGAACGTCTTGATACCTTTGTATGCTGGCAGGCAAATCAACAGCAGAGTTTAATAGCATCTTCTAAATTGCCTAGAAATTGTTTTCTGGCATCAAAGCCAGTAGATTGATCTACTATGCTAGACTTAGTCTGTGCTTGTGCCCCTAATAGACACCAAACATATGTCCGTATGGTGTCATTGAGTCTTTGCACTCCTGGCATTGTTAGTCCTTTACTTTCATCTAAGATAAAATGTTGCCCAAGCATTAGGATGTTTTTGTTCAATTGACCCTAATCGAACTTGTTTGTTTGGTTGAAAAGAGGTGTGACCAGGCCAGTAGTCATAAGTAATATTCTCTTTTTGCTCCCCACAAATACAATGTGCCTAACCCATGATTGCGGTCTAACTTTTGTCTAAAGTCAGTTGAAGGATTAATGTTAAATTCGTTGCAGATTCTTTCATATGCATTAGTGTCCATTGGACTTTTAAATGGATATAAACGCGTTGTCGCTTGGAAGGGCACTTGCAGTTCAGCTAGTATTCGTCTGTACTGGTAATAAACATGAAGTTATATACTGACTTTACTAAAAGATTAGGATGGTTTAAATGGTTTGCATATGAAACACCACAGCCAGTAGTTGCGCAGTAAATGGCAAAATTTTAACTGATTCTGGTAAAACGTCATAGGGCGGGATGACCATGCTGATGGCACTCTATCATTATTTATTGGCGGATTTAAATATTTAGTTAGTGGGTTTACAAGTCTGATTGGAAGCCATATGATTCGTCTAATGCAATGGTTAGTAAACTGAAGTCCAAAGATTTGGGGTTATAAAACGCTCCTACATTGTAAGTAGCACTTTCGTTATATTTAAAAGGTTCCATTTTTTAAATAGTTTTTTAAAATAGTTATAAAAAAGATGTACATCTCTATAACCCAAAAAAACAAACGTGTGTTCTTAACGTACCCAATTCCCAATTGGCGCAGGATGTTGTAGAATTGCCCTTAGAGAAATTGGGTTTAAAGTTATGTGGCTTAACATATCTGAAAGAGCTAAGAATACTGGGTGGATGTTAAGGACGAACAAGGCAATCTATTAAAACATTTAAAATACCCGATGGTTACTAACGGTTTTTGTTCTTTAAGAGAAGTATTTAGCATTTTGGCATTAAGTTAAAATTAATGAGGCAAATCTTATAATTTCTATGAATTTTCCAGAAGAAAAAAAGGAGTACGTTTTTCCTAGAAGCCTTGCTCGAATTTTAGGCTTTTATGATAGTGGTGAAACATATCATATTAAAGGACTACAAGAGACAAGAATTATTCTTTCACTTTTGGATAGTTATGGATACAGTAACCCCAAAAGTACCCAGTTTACATTTCGTTGATCATCAGATCATGAAATATCGATCACCGAAGTTCGCAATTCGCACCTGGAATTTTGAGCAAGAACGATAACAACACGAAAAAGATTTATAGTAGCGTCCCTTTCTTGTGACGTAGCATCAGGTGACCTGCGGAAGATGGCGGAGTTGTGCTTGTCTTGCGAAAGCAGTGATTACGACCCTTCTGCGTCAGATACTAACGACAGTGCATCTGTTGAAGGACCAGATGACTTTGTAAGGCCATACCAATTCGAACCTTACGCAGACGAGTCCACGGATCCAGCCGACACTCACTCGACCGTACTTGCCAGCAGCGATCGTGAAGATCGATTGAATTCAAGTTCTTGGTAAGAATGCATAATTACTAAAGTAGTCAGATGTATAAGTTTGTATGCTAGCATGTAGAAGATGGTATAGTATACTTGATTAGCGTATATATAGACCGCGAGATTTGTGCGTATCTCTTGATCAGGACTTTGTTGACACATCGTTTGATTAGCGCAACTTTCTTTGGCCCAGTGTGGACTGTGTAGTAGTAGTAGTAGTAGTAGTAGTAAGCGGACAGGCTGATTTGAAATGCTTTTCACAAATGAAAGAATACGAATTGGGCGTCCCAAACTTGGGTCCAAAATCTTTCCGATGTGTCTGGACGAACCTTACCCACTGTCTCTTGATCGACTCGTCGCTCGGGAAACCGTGCAAACTGAAGCCTCGACTGTGCGAACTGTTGCATTCAGCTACACAACAGTACCACCCTGTTCGCTTTTTCTTCTTTGGAACGTTTTCTGAACTGAAGAGGTGTACGAATGATCATTATGTGCCATGGTAAGAACTAAACTGGTTTCTTCGCGCTTCTCAGCAGACTATGTTCCTGCGGGACTTCAAGTAACGATGTCACTTCCGGTTTTCAGTGCTCGGGATAGTTTCTCAGGTGTATAAAAAGAGTTTTTATTAAAATAAAAACATTTACGATTGTGTATGGCAGATTTTCTTCCCATGTGTTTAGTTGTTGATACAAACAGAATATTTTACAGCAATAAAAATTTTTGTCTCTTGTAGTCCTTTAAAACACATATGTACTTAAAAAGCGGTCTTTATGAGTATGTAGGCAGTAGACCAGCCGATTTTCTCGTTAACTCAATGTTGTATGTCCATTTACAACAGTTAAAAACGAATACTAATTTATTTAATGGCCGGCCATCTACTGTTCTACGAGCACTGCCGTCAATTACGGCAGGGTTTTGCGATTATCAGTTATATAAGTTTGATGGAAACAGTCAATTTAAAGAATTAATTGAGGGGTCTATAAATTCATTAGATATAAAAATAACTAACCAAAATGGAGAGCCGGTTGTTTGTTCTAATTTATTAATGGTGTTGGAAGTAGAAGAGCGTACTGTAAACCCTTAATTTTTATGTCCCAGGAGAGAATGTAAATATCTTCGTTCACGATCACCAAATCTTATCTTGCACGTAAGGCCCCCATTTTAAATTAACGATTACGTCGATTTTTGGAGGTTTTGGGGTGTTAATTTTGTTTAGAAACAGTGTTAATTTTGGCCAAAACTGATATGAGATGGACGTGATTTGTATGTGAAAAGGGGGGTTTTCGTGCAAAATAAGATGGGTGGTCTTGAACGAACATATTTACATTCTCTTCTCTTAATGCAGTAATTGTTACCCCCTTGCGTATTGGGCTTATTTGCTAGTGACAATTAAAACTCTCTCTCTCTCTCACACACTCTCTCTCTCTCTCTCTCTCTCTCTCTCTCTCTCTCTCTCTCTCTCTCCCCTCCTCTCTCTCTCTCTCTCTCTCATACTGTGATTTTTACGAAATGTAAAAATACCATTTTACATTTAAATCAACTTCTTGTAATATCTAGAAACAATAATGTAGAGTTACGAACACATTGTAACCCCCCTCAAAAAAAAAAAAAAGTGGAAGCCTCTATGTAAATACGCCTTACTCCAGGACCCGGTAATCATTGTTATCGTTCTAATCCGGGTCTTGTGACATATTTCTCTAACTGAAGACGTCAGTCTTTCAACTCTTTTACAGCAGCTGATGAGCAGACTCCTCAGCGAGAGACTGTAACATCCTTGTAAGAGAATGGGGCAGCCAAACCGGGGCGTCACGTATCTTCAACTGTCTGGCCTTTTGCACATGATGCTGCTTCTCTGGAT
>CM031603.1:89263949-89268403 GCA_018398815.1 Conus ventricosus
TCTCTCTATCATCAAAATGAAAGCTTTCGTACTGTTCATCATGAAATTCAGGACCGACGCTGGCTACACACAGACGTTTCTGTCTAAGATGCATCACTAAGAATATCGCTTTGAGCTGCAGTCGCTTAGCGCCTAGACCGACAGCAGCTCAACACTGGATTCCAGGTAAACTGACAGAGTGGTGAAGCTGGCTGCTGCAACATCATTCGTAAACCAGAGCGCACCAACGGTGATTCACTGGCCGGCTGCATCGTCAGTCACCTCCTTGTAACTGGGAGAGATACGTGACAATCATGAACTCGGAGTACGGGGGTGGCCGTGGCTCGATCTCCAGCTGGACTGCGTGCAATAACGACACGGCAGAAGCCGGCTGTGAAGGCTGAGGAGTCAGCTGGAGAGAAGAGTACGGGGGCGGGTCCTTGCCGTACGCAGAGAAGGCCAGTTGGTGTGAGCAGTGACGGCGCTGTGGAATGGTGTACGGCCTGGGAGGATCAGCTGGTGTTGTAAAACGGACAGTTCGTCTGGGAGTAGTTGATGGCCGCGAGGCGATGTAGACGCTCATGTTGCTGGGGCGTGTCGTGGATGACCAGCTGCCGATCTCAGCGTGGATGCGCAGGACGTCCGACACGTGGACGTGAAGGCCGTGTGCCGCGACGACAGAGCACGCATGTCACGCTAATTAAGACCAACAGCACGCACAATCCTCCTGCCGTTCCGATAAGTATGGCGTAGTTGGTCTGCGTTTACTGGATGATGAATAGTTGGGTCTGCGTTTACTGGATGATGTGGTCGTTGCGCACCAAAACAAACAACGCGTTATGACAAGAAATGTTGTAGACAGCTGATTGTTCTTAACTGCACACTGCCCTGATCGACACACCATTAACGCAAACAAGGCATCAATGTTTTAGGTGAGTTGCGTAAGGAACATTGTAGATGGGACCACAATCCATGACAAACACACTAGTAACCAAACAAGGCATCAATGGTTTAGGTGAATTGCGTGAGGAACATTGTAGATGGGACCACAATCCATAACAACACACTATTAACACAAACAAGGCATCAATGTTTTAGGTGAATTGCGTGAGGAACATTGTAGATGGGACCACAATCCATAACAACACACTATTAACACAAACAAGGCATCAATGTTTTAGGTGAATTACGTAAGGAACATTGTAGAACGAACCACAATCCATAACAACACACTATTAACACAAACACGCATCAATGTTTTAGGTGAATTGCGTGAGGAACATTGTAGATGGAACCACAATCCATGACAACACACTATTAACACAAACAAGGCATCAATGTTTTAGGTGAATTACGTAAGGAACATTGTAGAACGAACCACAATCCATAACAACACACTATTAACACAAACAAGGCATCAATGGTTTAGGTGAACTGCGTGAGGAATATTGTAGATGGAACACAATCCATAACACCACACTATTAACACAAACAAGGCATCAATGGTTTAGGTGAACTGCGTGAGGAATATTGTAGATGGAACCACAATCCATAACAACACACTATTAACACAAACAAGGCATCAATGGTTTGTGAACTGCGTGAGGAATATTGTAGATGGAACCACAATCCATAAAAACAACGTGCAATGCGCCGAATGCTGACCGCAAGTTCGAATCCATCAATGACGTACATTCAGAGGATTTTACTAGTCTTACCTGCTATCTATCAAGTGTTTCTTGATTGTGTTATTGGCTCAAGTGAGAACAGTCAGAATTCATCCATTCCATGTATGCATGACTTAGAATGTTTCTCAACTTCATTGAGCAACAATATTTGTATCTGTGCCTCTTGGATCTGACAGACGGCAGGCCGTTTTATGAAGTAATTATAGGGTATAACCCTGTGGGCACAGTCTCAGACCAGAGTGGAAGTTTGCTTTCCTTCCCCATCAACGACTTTCAAAGTAGAGCACCTGTCCGCTCCTTCATAACAAATGAGACAGAACATCAATTCTCAGAAGTCGTAGAGATAGACCCTCCGTCTCTTTCTTCTTCAATATGTGAAAGACAGAAAGTCCGTCCCTTCCTTCCCCAGCAAGTTAAAGACAGAACATTTCGTCCCTTCCTTCCCCAGCAAGTCACCATCTATTTACCATCTGCCAGCTTATGTTGTTGATTTGAGGGAGGCATGTGAACCGGGACGGTCTCCCGAAATCCCGCAAAAGTTTGGTGGGCTAAGACAATCACTGAGTTGGTCTCTTCTGAATGTATCACATATTCCTCGCGAAAACTGGAGTGAAACAAGGCTGCACTTAGCAGCCACCCTCTTTTCCATCTTGTTTGTAGCAACGTTTAGAGCTGCCTTCGCAGACTTCAACAGCGAGTGCACATCAAGTTTTGCCTGGATGGTAAACTCCTCGACCCGCAGCGTCTTCAAGCCAGACCAAAAGCAGTAGCAACACTTATGATAGTAGCAGTCGTGGTTAAAAAGTTTTGTACTAACAGTTTCAGCAGCACCAGTAGCAGTTGCACTAATAGTTGGAGCAGGAGCGACCGCAGCAATAGCAGTAGCAGGAGAATTAGTTATAGAGAAGGAGGAAGAGGAACAACAGCAGCGATGTAATGGCACACTATATTAGTACCGACGGTGATTTGGATATCAGTAAGCAAGGAACGAAAGAAACAGATCAGAGAAGACAACGCCTACAACACACGGATGACTTTCCTGACGTACATCGAAGACTTCTGGTGGTCCAGGGCTTGGCGTCGTAAGGACTGACAGCTTGGTAGGCCATACTGAAGCCCTTTCCTGTACTGGCCAGGCCCGAGGTGAAATGAACATATAAGCCACCGCCTGTGCTGTAAAGATCAACTCCTTGGAACTGGTAGTTGCACATGATAGCCAATACTGTGGTTTTGTCTGCACACACACACACACAACACACACACACAACACACACACACACACACACACACACACACACACAACACACACACACACACACACACACACACACACACATTATATATATATACATATACATATATATATATATATATATATATATAAGAATTGTAAACAAAGCTTGCTCTTATGTCTTAGATTGAAGAAATAGGGGAGATACGCATTCATATCTGCAGTGGTAGATGATTCTGCCTAACTAACAGTATGTGCTTGAGTGGGTGAATCGGGAAAAATAAAATAAATGCTTCTCAAAATGAGCCTTCAGCAAGCTTATATTCTCCAAGGGGAGATATGAATGCGTATCTCCCCCTATTTCTTCAATCTAAGACATAAGAGCAAGCTTTGTTTATAATTCAATATTTCTTGCAGTCATTGCAACACCAAGCTGCTCTGTAAGTTGCTGGAACGGTGCGGTACTTATCCTTGGAATTTATTAGTTTGTTGTATATTATATATATATATATATATATATATATATATATATATATATATATATATATATATATATATATATATATATATATTTATATATATATATTGAATTATAAACAAAGCTTGCTCTTATGTCTTAGATTGAAGAAATAGGGGATATACATACACGAAACTCGGAATGCGGACAACTGAAACACAACTAAATCTAGAAACTTCTAAATATGACACAATACCCCTTAACCCCACCCCTTTCCCCCCTGTCTCTCTCTCTATCTCTCTCTCTCTCTCTCCTCTCTCTCTCTCTCTCTCTCTCTCTCTCTCGGGGGATCATTGGAGTACACGAAGAGAAGAAGTCGTGTTTGATGTGCTCTGTGTTATATGGTTGTATTTGACTGGTTATCTGAGGTGTTGTGTCGTATAATTTGGAGTACAGCACTGTGAAGCAAGATGCCATCCGATGCGCTGAGGTTTCGACCTGTTTGCGGGACATTTGCGGCAGTGTACGCTTCTTTTATGTTGAAGCGTTCGAAGATGAAGGCCGCCATGAGAATTTCCATGTTGACATTGAGAACATGGAGTGACGGTGTAACCCTGGGACTGTTGCTCTCTTTGTTTTTCTACGGACATTTAATTTTACGTTGTGGGGATGTCGAGTCAAACCCTGGTCCCGGTCCTGGTCCTGGTTCGAAGGAAGGTCTGAGGCAGACACGGCTTGGCAGTGGAGCAGCCCAAACGCAGAGACAGTACCAGTGGACAGGAACGTACATCCGGGACGTCAGCTCTTCCGCCGGATCCCTCCCTGAAGGATGTGATGTCTTCCTTGAAGGACATGCTGACGAGGATGAACAGTTTGAATTCTAAATTTGATAACATGTACGACGATATAAGAGATCTGAAAGATATGTGTTCCACTTTACAGGCAGATGTTTCTGATTTGAAACAGGAAGTGACAGACTTAAAGCTAAATAACGATAGATTGAAAAGTGAAAATGACAGTCTGAATGAGAAGGTGAAATATCTGGATAAGAAAGTGGACGATATTGAAGTAGGTCCAAGAGGAACAACATAATTATTCA
>CM031603.1:89276903-89284076 GCA_018398815.1 Conus ventricosus
GGTCACCAGGTCCATCTTGCAGTCGTGTGAGATGCATCCCCACACCATGACGGAGCCGCCGCCGAAAGGTACAGTTTGTTTGATGTTCCTTGCAGCATAGGCTGTTTGGGGATGCCTCCATACTCTCGCTCGGCCATCTGTAACATGCAGTAAGAAGGAGCTCTCATCAACCAGTGGATCTTCCTCCAGTTCCTTAGGTTCCAGTGCTGTCGGTCAAGGACACCAGGTCAAACGTATCTCTTATGATTGTCTGTAAGGTGTGGACGCTTGATGACTCTTCTTGCTATCAGTACTATAGCTTGCAAGCGATTTCTAACGGTTTTTTGGACAGAGGTCGATTTGGCAGCCACTGCGTTTCAGTGTGGTTGAAGTTGCGAATCGCTGTGCCGTACCAGTCGGTGGAGCGCCCTGTCTTCACGCTGGGTAGTGACACGTGGTCTGCCTGATCGTGGCCGGTCATTCACTGTGTTCGTTTCAGCATGTTTTCTTATCAATCGGCTGATTACTGACGTTTGGTATTCCAGTTGACGTCCAATAGCTTTGCTGGTCATACAGTAGAATGCATGCCAATAATTTGCCAACGTTGTCCTTCTGACATTCTTCTTCGCTCCATCTTGTTGGACAGTGACGGGCAGTGAGAAACTTACTCAAAAACGCACGTTTCTGTGGGGTGAGAAAAACTTCATTTTTGCGAGTGCACGGATGGTGTGATGCTCGTGCACGCCACATGCAGCCAGAGACTCACTGTCACACTTGGCTGGATTTATCATCTCTATGGAATACCCGTCTTGTCAGAATTACTATTTGTGCCATGTTAATACTCACAGTTACCTGGGACGGTATGTTTCATTTAGGGTTGCTTAACTTTTTTCCATGTGTATATATGGGAGACAGAAACTCGTTTGAACATGCTACATGTATGTATGTGCATGACGAGTTTGACAGTGTTTTGACTGCATATGAACAGAGGTTAAATAACCAATAGGGTACAGGAGCAAAAAAAAAAAAAAAAAAAAAAAAGAAAAAGAAAGATTAAATAAGACGCATTGCCATCTCTTGGAATGGATAAAAAGGTTCCTTAATATGCAATTGATTCAAGACTTAGGTATTGTAAATATGTCAACAAAAATTTTCAAGTTGACGTTTAATTCGATTAGAGACATGAAGAACTATCACTCCTCTTCTTAGAGTGGCATGTTTGAAATCCCTCGTTTGTCTAGAATTATCTGCCTTTGGAGTTTCTTCGGGACCCACAAGACAGATTTACCCAATGAAATCATTAATCATATGGTCCGAAACATGCGTTTTTTACCTTTTGTTTTACGCAAGATCCCGTGATGTGAAACCGTAAGTTATGTTAGAATGATTGACAGTGCCGTTCGTGATACATTCCTTACATGGTTGTGCATATTGACATCTTACAATTATTATCTTAATTTCTGGTCTTGTGACTTTAATTTTGTTTAGTTCTTGTTGTGTGTGTGTGTGTGTGTGTGTGTGTGTGTGTGTGTGTGTGTGTGTGTGTGTGTGTTTGTGTATGTGTGTGTGTGTGTGTGTGTGTGTGTGTGTGTGTGTGTGTGTGTGTGTGTGTGTTTCCACATAAAAGTGATATCGGACCATATGTTGAATGATGGTGAATCCGCTTTTGAATGTTTTTGGATTGTTTGCTTGGCAATGTTTATATGGACGCCCGTCTCTGATGATACGATGTGAGAAGAATGTTTATCTACATTTGTATATACATCTTTTTATACAAGTGGCTGTGTTATGTCTGTAGGTGTGGGTATTCTTGTGTGTGTGTGTGTGTGTGTGTGTGTGTGTGTGTGTGTGTGTGTGTGTGTGTGTGTGTGTGTGTGTGTCTCCTCCGAAGCTATGTTGGATTTAATGCGAGTTTTTTAAACTATGAAGCGCCAGATAAACTGATGGTATGTTTGTTATGAGACTGTAAATGCACAGATGAATATTTATGTTCATCAGTAAAGTGCTACTGCATTGATTGATTTGAAATGAATCGAATGATGGCGGCTCATTGAAAAACTATCATATTGTTGATCACCCTTTATGTCTCTGTATGAAATTTAAACATTAAGCTCGTTTGCCAGCTGCCGTGGCTCAGTGGTTGGCATCGCGAGCTGCGGTCTGGTAAGTCGTGGGTTCGATTCTCATCACAACCATTTATTTGTAGCATTGTTTCGTCCCTGACCAGCTCCCAAAGTTGAGATTGCTGCAGGTTTACACGGATGACTGAACCCATACAGTTGAGTTTCTTCCCCTTAAAAGGATGCGTCTCTGACTGAAGTGTCCAGAGCAGCGCTGCAGATGTCTTTTGTGTTTGGATGGCGAATGGGTACACTATGAAGGAAGCGCAGAGTGGGCCTCCAGTCCTGTCATGTGGTCCCCACCAAACTGGAAATCCATAGCATCATCTCATCTCCATCATCTGTATCCGGACTGCTGAGAGTGAAAACATAAAGGCTAAAATTCTGTAGCCCTTCATGTCCTGCCTTCGTGGTGACCTCAGCTTTGATTTCCTTTCCGCGCCCTTGGTAATTTTCTTTTCTTTTCTTTTTTTTGTGGTCAAGGTCATCGGCACAGACAAGTTGATTGGGAAAGTCGTTGGGACGAACATGGTGGCGCCTGCTGGAAGGGGGTACCCATTGACGCTGGGTCGCGTTGAAGCAGTTTACTGTTGTCACTGTAGGGGCTTAATGTCTGGTACCTTCGAATGTTGGATCAGAACAGGTACCCACCGAACACCACCGACATGACGTAATCGCAGTGCGGTGTCTCCTCTGTTGGGTTGCTTCAGGGCGACCGGGTACCGACTGCTCCCAGTGGATTACCGCTGCAAGGGATAAACCAGGGTGCGGCTTCAACTGCGGAGCCGGAATGAGCGGAGAGGGGTAATTCCATTCAAGTGCCATGGTAGATTAGAGAGAGAGAAACAAAGGAGAATATGTGTGTCTGTATGCATGTATATACGTATCTATGTAAGAATGTATGTATATGTTTTTCTGTCTCTGAACATTCCAAAAATAAAAAATAACCATGTATATACTCACCTATGTAAGGATATATTATAATGTGTATGTTTGGCTTATGTCTGTCTGTCTCTGGACATTCCAAAAATAAAAAATAACCATGTATATACTCACCTATGTAAGATATTATTATAATGTGTATGTTTGGCTTATGTCTGTCTGTCTCTGAACATTCCCCCCCAAAAAGAAATAAAAGCGATTACGTCAAACATCCAAATATTTTGGCATCAAGCCTGCGCTATAACTCGGGGAATTTTTATACATACATAGATCTGTAAGTTGTCTGTCTGTGTGTCATCTGTCTGTCTGTCTATGCCTATCTATATCTATCCATCCATATATCTGTCTATCCATCCATCCATCCATCCATCTATCCATCCTTCCATCCACCTCTCTCTCTCTCTCTGCTCAGTCTCTGGGATTTTATCTCTCTGTCTCCCTATCTCTCTCCACTCTGGCTCTCTCTCTTTCTCTCTCTCTCTCTATACATATGTATATATACACACAGACATATAGATCTGTCTATCTTTCTATACATATATATATATGTATATTTATATACATATTATTTAATATACATACATACACACATACATACATATGTTTATACGTGCGCGTGCGTGAACTCGTTTTGGACGCAAACTTTTAAACCATACAAATTTTACCTGTCTGCATGAACCGCAAAAATTCAAACGAGTCGCTTGTGAGGCGAGTTTTGCAATGAAAGAGAATTTTACAAATGAGTACCGCGGTAAGAAGAATAGTAAACTGTGAGAAAAGGGGAAAGTACACCATAACATTCTAGATAAGGCAGAGATTCTACACATCGTAAAATTAGAAATAGTCTGGGGCAGTCAGATCAACTTTGTCACGTTTAACCCCCTGATTACATTACTATGTGGAGCGATCAGAGCTCAATGGTTTGAAGGACAGGAATTACACATTGCACTGGTTTTATCAGTAGATTTGAATCCAGAGAGCAGCATCATGTGCAAAAGGCCAGACAGTTTGAAGATACGTGACGCCCGGTTTGGCTGCCCCATTCTCTTTCAAGGATGTTACAGTCTCTCGCTGAGGAGTCTGCTCATCAGCTGCTGTAAAAGAGTTGAAACACTGACGTCTTCAGTTAGAGAAATATGTCACAAGACCCAGATTAAACCATAACAATGATTACCGGGTCCTGGAGTAAGGCGTATTTACATAGAGGCTTCCAATTTTTTTTGAGGGGGTTACAATGTGTTCGTAACTCTACATTATTGTTTCTAGATATTACAAGAAGTTGATTTAAATGTAAAATAGTATTTTTACATTTCGTAAAAATCACAGTATGAGAGAGGAGAGAGAGAGAGAGAGAGAGAAGAGAGAGAGAGAGAGAGAGAGAGAGAGAGTTTTAATTGTCACTAGCAAATAAGCCCAATTCGCAGGGGGTAACAATTATTGCATTAAGAGACAACGAGGAAGACATGCAGCAGGAGGAAAGAGAACTCACACCATTTAACAAATAATCTAAATCTGCGGCGGACCCACCCCCCAAACACACACACACACACACACACACATACACACACAACACACACACACACCACACACACACACACACACACACACACACACACACACACCACACACGAATCCTTTGCAAGGAAGCGCTGAATGTCAGTTCATGTATTGTCACAAAATTTCAGCTCAACAGACGTTTGTGATATTATTGAGAGAGAGAGAGAGAGAGAGAGAGAGAGAGAGAGAGAGAGAGAGAGAAGAGAGAGAGAGAGAGAGAGAGAGAGAGAGAGAGATGCACACAAGCAAACACTCTTCTTGCTAAAATTGTTTAAGAGTCACAGAGAACAGGTAACATATTATTCACGGTATTCCATTATATTCTTCATCGTATTACACTATCGTAAAACGTCACAACTCGCGTATACGCACAAAAATGTTGTGTGTAGACTATTTTGAACCTAAAAACGTAATGACCTACGTTTGTTATAAACCATAAAGCAGAATTCTTTAATTGAGGAAAAGCAGAAAAGAGTTAGAAAAATAGAATTTAAGACCTTTTTAGAATTCTATGAAAATTCAAACAATTTTGTATAATCAGTGTGTCCTCGATAGATTTATGGCCCAGACTGGAATACTCTCCCCACATTTAGCTACTTTTAAAGGAACTTTCTTCCTCAATAAAAGATTTTTGTGCATCCCTAAACTACTTCTTTGATGTGTTAAAGGAGTGAAAGACAAAACTATCCGATCTGAATGTGTAATAATCCACAAAATCTACAGGTGAAAAAAGAGCTCAATTTGAAATACACTTCCCTAGTATCCACATATATCGCTTTGACAAAACTGACGGAATTCAAAATATTTCTGTCCTTTCTCTCTCTCTCCTACCTCCCTCCCCCTCCTCTCTCTCTCTCTCTCTCTCTCTCTCTCTCTCTTCTCTCTCTCTCTCTCTCTCTCCCCTCTCTCCTCTCTGTCTCTCTGTCTCTCTCTCTCTCTCTTTTCATCTCTCTTCTCTCTCTCTCTCTCTTTTCTCTCTTGCACACAAGCGCCTTCAAGTACATGCTCTCCTTGTCTCATCTTCTTATGATTTGCTCATATATGATATGTATGGCTTTTAGATATGGTAACTCAAGATATCTTAGCCTGTCTTATAAGTCATGTATTGTTTTGGGAATATCTTAGCGCTTTCTCTGGACCTTTTTTAACCCGACGCCGTTGTTTAGCAGGGGGTACCGAAAAAAATTCCGCGTTTAAAAAGTGGTTTGAAAAAATTTTTGTAAAATTTTCAAAATGCTGTATCAAAAAGGAAAAGAAAGCCCCGCTAATCAACCCAAAAATTGGGGTTGGGTTTTACTAATCCTTTTTTTATGTGGGGGTAAAAACTAAGATCGCAATAAAGGTGACGCCCAAGGTTTTTCCTCTGAGCATTTTTTAACCCCGTTTTCATTTGAATAACCAATTTTCATTGGCATCTTTTTTTGGTTTTTTCTTCCCTAGGGCACCCCCTTACATTTTTGGACATTGAAATAAAATTTCACTTATGCGACCATCCCGCACGTTGTCAAGGTCCTTTTTGGGTATCAAGTATTGACAGAGTCACCGTAAATCTTTGTATGTGGGAAAAATTTTTACGTTTTGGGATCCCCCGGTTAAGTCATTTAAAAAATATAGTAAAAGGGCTGGGCCCCAAATCTTCCCCGTGGGGGCTACTTTAAAATGGTTTGTCCAAAGATCTGACCCCCACCCTCCCCCTCTGTCTTCGGGCATCAAATGTCCCCGAACCACAGGGGGGGGCGCAATTCCCTAATTTTTCAACTTTATCAGTTCTTTATCGTCCCATCAAAGGGGTTTTTCGGAAAACTAAATACCTAATCTACTGATTTTTTTTTAAAAAGAAAATGCAGTTAAACATCCATACTTTGGGTAGTTGGCAGCAACTTTTTTTTCGAAAACCGTGTTACAGTCCGCAAAAAATTTTAAACATTGAAAAATGGCACAATAACATCTCCACAATTGCTCCAGTAATTTTTCATTAACACAATTTGGATGACCGGCCTATAGTTACCCGGGGCCCGTTTGGAGCCCTTTTTGAAATTAGCAAAAACAAAAACCCCACACAAAAAAAGAGAAAACCCTAAACCCCCCCCCCCCTCCCCAAAAAAAAAAAGAAAAAAAGAAATACTCCCCGGACAGGGTTTTTTAGCGGGAAAAAGACATGCCAAAAACCATGGGGGGGGCTTTTTTAAAAGAGCAAAATCTCACGTTTGCGACCGAAAAGGGGGCCAGTGTGGGGTTTTACTTTCGACGCTTTCCCAGACACATCGAAAAAAAAGGAAAAAAAAAAGAAACCCGGGGGAAAAAAAGAATGAATTTGCCAAGCCCCCAGAGAAACAGGGTTTGAGTTTTTTTGGTCGGGGGGGAAGGTATTTTTTACGTAGAAAACAGGTAAAATGTGCGGGGACGAGGATTTGGCAGGGGAAGCCAGCGGGAAATGCGCCTCGCTGGAAGTGTTCACTGACAGTCCGGGTGAAAAAGAACGAACCCCAAGTACAGTAAAACCGGGGAAGGGGGGCCCCCCCAAAGAAAGGGCCCGGGAACGGCAAAAAATTTTCCTTAAAGGAACTGTAGCCCT
>CM031603.1:89287576-89300135 GCA_018398815.1 Conus ventricosus
GAAAGCCGCAGGCTAGACCAGTCCAGATGGAGGAGTAAGGCCCCCACCGAGAAAGGAAGGAACTCTGTGCAGGCCCACCGGCGCGTGGACACGCCCTGACACTGCTCCAAGCCTTACCCCAGCCATGGGATAAATGGCAAGAGCCGAAGTCGGATGTGCTGGTCCTGACTTGTCAGGGGCGTAACGGCAGCACAACGCAACCCCGCTCACATGACAGACAACCTTGGAGAATCTCGATATGGTGCTCGACCGTTGAGGACCCGACAGGGTGGAAGAACGGATCTCTGGAGGACCTCCGCCGGACGGCAGCCTTCATCAGTGCATCTGGGGTTCCTGTCTGAGCGAACGAAGAAGAAGAAGAAGAAGATATTTTAGAAGTTTCTAAATTTAGTTGTGTTTCAGTTGTCCGCATTCCGAGTTTCGTGTGTGTGTGTGTGTGTGTGTGTGTGTGTGTTGTGTGTGTGTATAGATATATAATGTGTGTGTGTGTGTGTGTGTGTGTGTGTGTGTGTGTGCAGACAAAACCACAGTATTGGCTATCATGTGCAACTACAAGTTCCAAGGAGTTGATCTTTACAGCACAGGCGGTGGCTTATATGTTCATTTCACCTCAGGCCTGGCCAGTACAGGAAAGGGCTTCAGTATGGCCTACCAAGCTGTCAGCCCTTACGACGCCAAGCCCTGGACCACCAGAAGTCTTCGATGTACGTCAGGAAAGTCATCCGTGTGTTGTAGCCGTTGTCTTCTCTGATCTGTGTTTCTTTCGTTCGTTGCTTACTGGTATCCAAAATCACCGTTGGTACTAATATAGTGTGCCATTACATCGCCGCTGTTGTTCCTCTTCCTCCTTCTCTATAACTAATTCTCCTGCTACTGCTATTGCTGCGGTCGCTCCTGCTCCAACTATTAGTGCAGCTGCTACTGGTGCTGCTGAAACTGTTAGTACAACACTTTTTACCACGACTGCTACAATTACAAGTGTTGCTGCTGCTTTTGGTCTGGCTTGAAGACGCTGCGGGTCGAGGAGTTTACCATCCAGGTGTGACGTCAACGTAAATTATGACGTCAACTTGAAATGACATAGGTAACTACATGACGAAAATAATAATATTAGACAAGAGAAGAGAGCAAGAACTAACGGCCGAGGCTTTGGTGTCCAGCCTACTTTATTTTGTTTTGATCATCGTTTTCTCCGTAGTGTTACTATGTGGAGAGGCTGACTTTCAAGTCAGTAATAGATCGAAATTAATTGTGTATGTGGGATACTTTTGATGACGGTACCAGCGGAATATGTACCAGGAAATTTATTTGTTATAAAAATGTTGTGAAGGCTGTGTCGCCGAGAGTGACTTAAAACTCCTGTAAGAATATTTATGTGCTCTAATTGTACCACCGCATGTGTGTCGGTGGGCTGAATTTATTGATGTGAACACTGTAATATCAATTCACGGAGAAGTTAATATTTGTTTTAGATCAACGGTACGTCGAATCGAAGTTTATTGTATTCTATGGGACTTTGCTCAAATTGTGTTCTCCGGGGATTCAATATAGATTGCTGTGCTTTGTGAATCTGCAGTTCTTCTATGGTTTACTGTGCTTTATGAATCTGCAGTTCTTCATCTGTGGATTGCTGTGCTTTATGAATCTGCGGTTCTTCTATGGTTTACTGTGCTTTATGAATCTTCAGTTCTTCATCTGTGGATTGCTGTGCTTTATGAATCTGCGGTTCTTCTATGGTTTACTGTGCTTTATGAATCTTCAGTTCTTCATCTGTGGATTGCTGTGCTTTATGAATCTGCGGTTCTTCTTCTGTGGATTGCTGTGCTTTGTGAATCTGCGGTTCTTCTGCTATGGATTATTGTGCCTTGTAAATTTGCGGTTCTTCTTCTGATAGTTCGACGTGATTTATTGTGCTTGTTGTATAGAGACCCTGTTTCTTCTTCTTCATCGCTTGTGTTTGTGAACGGCTGTGCTTATCATGTGGGGACCTTGGTTATCCTTCTTTGTCTTCTTTTAGTGTTGTAGACTGTGGCTTGGGTACTGTGGAACCGAGTCTGTTGACTGTATTATGCGAGACACTGTGGAAGGCGCCGGCGAGATCTGTGAGTGATATCAAGATATGTAATATGATATCTGATGATTGAAGTTCCTATGTATTGATATCTTGATCTATATGCTGTGTAGTGACATGTATTAATTTGTACCAATTCACATGAATGTATGTTTTGATTGTTCAGGCAGCATAATTATAAAGAAAAGAAATCTAACTCGTGTGTTGCTGGCTATCCATGTACGTATGGTGTGGGTGTGTGTAGGGAATAATTATTACACGCATCCAAACTTTTGAGAGCGAGAGTCAGACAACAAAACACGCACCGCACACCATCCGTAACACCAGGCAAAACTTGATATGCACTCCCTGTTGAAGTTACGAAGGCAGCTCTAAACGTTGCTGCAAACAAGATGGAAAAGAGGGTGGGTGCTCAGATGCAGCCTTGTTTCACAGCAGTTTTTCGCGAGGAATATGTGATACATTCAGAAGAGACCAACTCAGTGATTGTCTTAGCCCACCCAAACTTTTTCCGGGATTTCGGGAGACCTTCCCGGTTCACATGCCTCCCTCAAATCAACAAACACAATGTCTGGCTGGCAGGTGGTAAATAGATGGTGACTTGCTGGGGAAGGAAGGGACGAATGTTCTGTCTTTAACTTGCTGGGGAAGGAAGGGACGGACATTGTCTTTCACTTACTGAAGAAGAAAGAGACGGAGGGTCTATCTCTACGACTTCTGAGAATTGATGTTCTGTCTCATTTGTTATGAAGGAGCGGACAGGTGCTCTACTTTGAAGTCGTTGATGGGGAAGGAAAGCAAACTTCCACTCTGGTCTGAGACTGTGCCACAGGGTTATACCCTATAATTACTTCATAAAACGGCCTGCCGTCTGTCAGATCCAAGAGGCACAGATACAAATATTGTTGCTCAGAGAAGTTGAGAAACATCATGCATACATGGAATGGATGAATTCTGACTGTTCTCACTTGAGCCAATAACACAGTCAAGAACACTTGATAGAAGCAGGTTTAGACTAGTAAAATCCTTTGAATGTACGTCATTGATTGGATTCGAACTTGCTGTCAGCATTCGGCGCATTGCACGTTGTTGTTATGGATTGTGGTTCCATCTACAATGTTCCTCACGCAGTTCACCTAAAACATTGATGCCTTGTTTGTGTTAATAGTGTGTTGTCATGGATTGTGGTCCCATCTACAATGTTCCTCACGCAATTCACCTAAAACATTGATGCCTTGTTTGTGTTACTAGTGTGTTGTTATGGATTGTGGTTCCTTCTACAATGTTCCTCACGCAATTCACCTAAACCATTGATGCCTTGTTTGTGTTAAAAGTGTGTTGTCATGGACTGTTGGTCCCATCTACTATGTTCCTTACGCAACTCACCTAAAACATTGATGCCTTGTTTGTGTTAATGGTGTGTCGATCAGGGCAGTGTGCAGTTAAGAACAATCAGCTGTCTACAACATTTCTTGTCATAACGCGTTGTTTGTTTTGGTGCAGCAACGAACACAACATTATCCAGTAAACGCAGACCCAACTATTCATCATCCAGACCCAACTACGCCGTACTTTTCGGAACAGTAGGAGGATTGGGCTTAATTTGCGTGACATGCGTGCTCTGTCATCGCGGCAAACGGCCTTCATGTCCACGTGTCAGATGTCCTGCGGCATTCACGCTGAGATCATGTCCACGTGTCAGATGTCCTGCGGCATTCACGCTGAGATCGGCAGCTGGGTCATCCACGACACGCCCCAGCAACATGAGCGTCTGCATCGCCTCGCGGCCATCAACTACTCGCGGCACACGGCCTTCACGTCCACACGTCGGACGTCCTGCGGCATTCACGCTGAGATCGGCAGCTGGGTCATCCACGACACGCCCCAGCAACATGAGCGTCTGCATCGCCTCGCGGCCATCAACTACTCGCGGCACACGGCCTTCACGTCCACACGTCGGACGTCCTGCGGCATTCACGCTGAGATCGGCAGCTGGGTCATCCACGACACGCCCCAGCAACATGAGCGTCTACATCGCCTCGCGGCCATCAACTACTCCCTGGCGAACTGTCCGTTTTACAACACCAGCTGATCCTCCCAGGCCGTACACCATTCCACAGCCGCCCGTCACTGCTCACACCAACCTGGCCTTCTCTGCGTACGGCGAGGACCCGCCCCCGTACTCTTCCCTCCAGCTGACTCCTCAGCCTTCACAACCGCCTTCTGCCGTGTCGTTATTGCACGCAGTCCAGCTGGAGATCGAGCCACGGCCACCCCCGTACTCCGATCCATGATTGTCACGTATCCTCCCAGTTACAAGGAGGTGACTGACGATGCAGCCGGCCAGTGAATCACCGTTGGTGCGCTCTGGTTTACGAAAGATGTTGCAGCAGCCAGCTTCACCACTCTGTCAGTTTACCTGGAATCCAGTGTTGAGCTGCTGTCGGTCTAGGCGCTAAGCCGACTGCAGCTCAAAGCGATACTCTTAGCGATGCATCCTAGACAGAAACGTCTGTGTGTGGCCAGCGTCGGTCCTGAATTTCATGACTGAACAGTACGAAAGCTTTCATTTTGATGATAGAGAGAAAATGCAGCACACTCGTTCTTCACAACTTAACATACCATCAAATGATCTTTTATGTTCCTTGTTCTGTGAAGATGAGAAAAGTAATGATAAGGTACCGTTGCCCCATGGGTGCTGGAATTGTTTGTGTGTGTGTGTGTGTGTGTGTGTGTGTGTGTGTGTGTGTGTGTGTGTGTGTGTGTGTGTGTGCGCGTGTGTGCGCGCGCGCGCGCGTGTGTGTAATGCGCCAACAGGGTTCCATGTCCTTGCAGATGACTTGACCAATTTAAATGCATAAATCGACACCCGATTACACACACACACACACACACACACACACACACATGCACACGCACACCACACACACACACACACACACACACCACACACCACACACACACACACACACACACACACACATGTTTGCGCGCGCACGCAAACGCACACATAGGCCTACACACACATATCTATCAATCGATCAATCAATATATAATTAAAATGATTAACCAATCTAAAGCTGAATTAGGCTCTGATTTAAGGAGACTTTGTTAGCGTTTTGCTTTTTTTTTTTTTATAACAATTATCGTGACATGAGAGGATACCTCAATGTTGAGAATTTATATTTTCAGATTCTGAATGAGCATGGCTTTGGCAAGAATGTCTGAAGTTAGGCTAAAAAATTGATAAAGGCATGAAGTGACTGTTAGAGGAAGTATTATTCAAAGATTTCCGATAAAGAGAGGATGAAGACTAGCGGAAACAGTTTCCCATATTTGTTTATTCTCAGTGTGGAAATTTTAACAGCATGATGAAAGAAAAAAAACTTTACAGAGAGAATTGAATGTCTATGATATAGTATATTTCTTTGTTCAGTCTGCTGTTATTCTATATGGGAGACAGAAACTCGTTTGAAACATGCTACATATGTGCATGACGAGTTTGACAGTGTTTTGACTGCATATGAACAGAGGTTAAATAACCAATAGGGTACAGGAGCAAAAAAAAAAAAAAAAAAAAAAAAAGAAGATTAAATAAGACGCATTTGCCATCTCTTGGAATGGATAAAAAGGTTCCTTAATATGCAATTGATTCAAGACTTTAGGTATTGTAAATATGTCAACAAAAATTTTCAAGTTGACTGTTAATTCGATTAGAGACATGAAGAACTATCACATCCTCTTCTTAGAGTGGTATGTTTGAAATCCCTCGTTTTGTCTAGAATTATCTGCCTTTGGAGTTTCTTCGGGACCCACAAGACAGATTTACCCCAAAGAAATCATTAATCATATGGTCCGAAACATGCGTTTTTTTACCTTTTGTTTTACGCAAGATCCGTGATGTGAAACCGTAAGTTATGTTAGAATGATTGACAGTGCCGTTCGTGGATACATTCCTTACATGGTTGTGCATTTTTGACATCTTACAATTATTATCTTAATTTCTGGTCTTGTGACTTTAATTTTGTTTAGTTCTTGTTGTGTATGTGTGTGTGTGTGTATGTGTGTGTTGTGTGTGTGTTGTTTGTGTATGTGTGTGTTGTGTGAGTGTGTGTGTGTGTGTGTGTGTGTGTGTGTGTGTGTGTGTGTTTCCACTAAAAGTGATATCGGACCATATGTTGAATGATGGTGAATCCGCTTTTGAATGTTTTGGATTGTTTGCTTGGCAATGTTTATATGGACGCCCGTCTCTGATGATACGATGTGAGAAGAATGTTTATCTACATTTGTATATACATCTTTTTATACAAGTGGCTGTGTTATGTCTGTAGGTGTGGGTATTCGTGTGTGTGTGTGTGTGTGTGTGTGTGTGGTGTGTGTGTGTGTGTGTGTGTCTCCTCCGAAGCTATGTTGGATTTAATGGGAGTTTTTAAACTATGAAGCGCCAGATAAACTGATGGTATGTTTGTTATGAGACTGTAAATGCACAGATGAATATTTATGTTCATCAGTAAAGTGCTACTGCATTGATTGATTTGAAATGAATCGAATGATGGCGGCTCATTGAAAAACTATCATACTGTTGATCACCCTTTATGTCTCGTATGAAATTTAAACATTAGCTCGTTTGCCAGCTGCCGTGGCTCAGTGGTTGGCATCGCGAGCTGCGGTCTGGTAATTCGTGGGTTCGATTCTCATCACAACCATTTATTTTGTAGCATTGTTTCGTCCCTGACCAGCTCCCAAAGTTGAGTTTGGGCTGCAGGTTTACACGGGATGACTGAACCCATACAGTTGAGTTTCTTCCCCTTAAAAGGATGCGTCTCTGACTGAAGTGTCCAGAGCAGCGCTGCAGATGTCTTTTGTGTTTGGATGGCGAATGGGTTACACTATGAAGGGAAGCGCAGAGTGGGCCTCCAGTCCTGTCATGTGGTCCCCACCAAACTGGAAATCCTTAGCTCCATCTCATCTCCATCATCTGTATCCGGACTGCTGAGATTTGAAAACATAAGGCTAAAATTCTGTAGCCCTTCATGTCCTGCCTTCGTGGTGACCTCAGCTTTGTTTTCCTTTCCGCCGCCCTTGGAAATTTTTCTTTTCTTTTCTTTTTTTTTGGGTCAAGGTCATGGGCACAGACAAGTTGATTGGGAAAGTCGTTGGACGAACATGTGGCGCCTGCTGGAAGGGGGTACCCATTGAGCTGGGTCGCGTTGAAGCAGTTTCTGTTGTCACTGTAGGGGCTTAATGTCTGGTATCCTTCGAATGTTGGATCAGAACAGGCACCCACCGAACACCACCGACATGACGTAATCGCAGTGCGGTGTCTCCTCTGTTGGGTTGCTTCAGAGCGACCGGGTACCGACCGCTCCCAGTGGATTACCGCTGCAAGGGTATAAAACCAGGGTGCGGCTTCAACTGCGGAGCCGGAATGAGCGGAGAGGGGTAATTCCATTAAAGTGCCATGGTAGATTAGAGAGAGAGAAACAAAGGAAAATAGTGTGTCTGTATGCATGTATATACGTATCTATGTAAGAATGTATGTATATGTTTTTCTGTCTCTGAACATTCCAAAAATAAAAATTAACCATGTATAACTTACCTATGTAAGGATATATTATAATGTGTATGTTTGGCTTATGTCTGTCTGTCTCTGAACATTCCAAAAATAAAAAATAACCATGTATATTACTTACCTATGTAAGGATAATTATAATGTGAAATGTTGGTTTTATGTCTGTCTGTCTCTGAACATTCCAAAAATAAAAAATAACATGATATACTTACCTATGAAAGGGATTATATAATGGGTTGTTTGGCTTATGTTTGTCTGTTCTCTGAACATTCCAAAAATAAAAAATAACCATGTATATACTTTCCTATGTAAGGATATATTATAATGTGTATGTTTGGCTTATGTCTGTCTGTCTCTGAACATTCCAAAAAATAAAAAATAACCATGTTATACTTACCTATGTAAGGATATATTATAATGTGTATTTTGGGGCTTATGTCTGTCTGTCTCTGAACATTCCAAAAATAAAAAAAAACCATGTATATACTTACCTATGTAAGGATATATTATAATGTGAAAGTTTGGCTTATGTCTGTCTGTCTCTGAACATTCCAAAAATAAAAAATAACCATGTATTACTTACCTATGTAAGGATTTTATTAAAATTTGTGTATGTTTGGCTTATGTCTGTCTGTCTCTAAACTTTCCCAAAAATAAAAATAACCATGTATTACTTACCTATGTAAGGATATATTATAATGTGTATGTTTGGCTTATGTCTGTCTGCCCTCTGAACATTCCAAAAATAAAAAATAACCATGTATATACTTACCTATGTAAGGATATATTATAATGTGAAATGTTTGGCTTATGTCTGTCTGTCTTCTGAACAATTCCAAAAATAAAAAATAACCATGTATATACTTACCTATGTAAGGATATATTATTATGTGTATGTTTGGCTTATGTCTGTCTGTCTCTGAACATTCCAAAAATAAAAAATAACCATGTATAATACCTTAACCTATGTAAGGATATATTATTATGTGTATGTTTGGTTTATGTCTGTCTGTCTCTGAACATTCCAAAAATAAAAAAAAAACCATGTATATACTTACCTATGTAAGGATATATTATTATGTGTATGTTTGGCTTATGTCTGTCTGTCTCTGAGCATTCCAAAAATAAAAAATAAACCATGTATATACTTCCTAGTAAGGATATATTATTATGTGTATGTTTGGTTTTATGTCTGTCTGTCTCTGAACATTCCAAAAAATAAAAAATAACCAGTATATACTTCCCTATGTAAGGATATATTATTATGTGTATGTTTGGCTTATGTCTGTCTGTCCCTGAACATTCCAAAAATAAGAAAAAAACCATGTATATACTTACCTATGTAAGGATAATTATTATGTGTATGTTTGGCTTATGTCTGTCTGTCTCTGAACATTCCAAAAATAAAAAAATAACCAGTATTACTTACCTATGTAAGGATATTTAAATATGTGTATGTTTGGCTTATGTCTGTCTGTCTCTGAACATTCCAAAAATAAAAATAACCATGTATAAAATTTAAACCTATGTAAGGATATATTATAATGTGTATGTTTGGCTTATGTCTGTCTGTCTCTAAACATTCCAAAATAAAAAAATAACCATGTATATACTTACCTATGAAGGATATATTATTATGTGTATTTTTTGGCTTATGTCTGTCTGTCTCTGAACATTCCCCAAAAAAAGAAATAAAAGCGATTACGTAAAAACATTCCAAATATTTTGGCATAAAGCCGCGCTATAACTCGGGGAATTTTTTTTAATACAAACATAGATCTGTAAGTTGTCTGTCTGTGTGTCTAACTGTCTGTCTGTCAATCTACCTATCTATATCTATCCAACCCTATATCTGTCTATCCATCCATCCATCCATCCATCTATCCATCCTTCCCTCCACCTCTCTCTCTCTCTCTGTCTCAGTCTCTGTGATTTTATCTCTCTGTCTCTCTATCTCCTCCCACTCTGGCTCTCTCTCTTTCTCTCTCTCTCTCTATACATATGTATATTATACACACAGACATATAGATCTGTCTATCTTTCTATACATATATATATATGTATATTTATATACATATTATTATATATACATACATACACACATACATACATATGTTTATACGTGCGCGTGCGTGAACTTCGTTTTGGAAAGCAAACTTTTTTAACCATACAAATTTACCTGTCTGCATGAACCGCAAAAATTTTAAACGATGTCGCTTGTGAGGCGAGTTTTGCAATGAAAGAGAATTTTACAAATGAGTACCGCGTTTAAGAAGAATAGTAAACTGTGAGCAAAGGGAAAGTACACCATAACATTCTAGATAAGGCAGAGATTCTACACATCGTAAATTAGAAATAGTCTGGACAGTCAGATCAACTTTGACACGTTTAACCCCTGATTACATTACATGTGAGCCCGATCAGAGCTCAATGGTTTGAAGGACAGGAATTACACATTGCACTGGTTTTATCAGTAATTTGAATCCAGAGAAGCAGCATCATGTGCAAAAGGCCAGAACATTTTAAGATACGTGACGCCCCGGGTTTTGGCTGCCCCATTCTCTTACAAGGATGTTACAGTCCTCGCTGAGGAGTCTGCTCATCAGTGCTGGTAAAAGAGTTTGAAACACTGACGTCTTCAGTTAGAGAAATATGTCACAAGACCCAGATTAGAACCCTAACAATGATTACCGGGTCCTGGAGTAAGGCGTATTTACATAGAGGCTTCCAATTTTTTTTTGAGGGGGGTTACAATTTGTTCGTAACTCTACATTATTGTTTCTAGATATTACAAGAAGTTTGATTAAATGTTAAAATAGTATTTTACATTTTTGTAAAAACACAGTATGAGAGAGAGAGAGGAGGGGAGAGAGAGAGAGAGAGAGAGAGATTTTAATTGTCACTAGCAAATAAGCCCAATTCGCCAGGGGTAACAATTATTGCATTAAGAGACAACGAGGAAGACATGCAGCAGGAGGAAAGAGAACTCACACCATTTAACAATAATCTAATCTGCGGCGGACCCACCCCCCCAAAACACACACCACACACACACACACACACACATACACACACACACACACACACACACCACACACACACACACACGAATCCATGCAAGGAAGCGGGTGAATGTCAGTTCATGTATTGTCACAAAATTTCAGCTCAACAGACTTTGTGATATTTTTGAGAGAAGAGAGAGAGAGAGAGGAGAAGAGAGAGAGAGAGAGAGAGAGAGAGGGGAGATGCACACAAGCAAACACTCTTCTTGCTAAAATTGTTTAAGAGTCACAGAGAAAAAGGTAACATATTTTTCACGGTATTCCATTATATTCTTCATCGTATTACACTATCGTAAAACGTCACAACTCGCGTATACGCACAAAAATGTTGTGTGTAGACTATTTTGAACCTAAAAACGTAATGACCTACGTTTGTTATAAACCATAAAGCAGAATTCTTTAATTGAGGAAAAGCAGAAAAGAGTTAGAAAAATAGAATTTAAGACCTTTTTAGAATTCTATGAAAATTCAAACAATTTTGTATAATCAGTGTGTCCTCGATAGATTCATGGCCCAGACTTGGAATACTCTCCCCACATTTAGCTACTTTTAAAGGAACTTTCTTCCTCAAATAAAAGATTTTTGTGCATCCCTAAACTACTTCTTTGATGTGTTATGGAGTGAAAGACAAAACTATCCGATCTGAATTGTGTAATAATCCACAAAATCTACAGGTGAAAAAAGAGCTCAATTTGAAATACACTTCCCTAGTATCCACATATATCGCTTTTGACAAAACTGACGGAATTCAAAATATTTCTGTCCTTTCTCTTCTCTCTCCCTACCTCCCTCCCTCCCCTCTCTCTCTCTCTCTCTCTCTCTCTCTCTCTCTCTCTCTCTCCTCTGTCTCTCTGTCTCTCTGTCTCTGTCTCTCCTCTCTCTCTCTCTCTCTCTCTCTCTCTCTCTCTCTCTCTCTCTCTCTCTTGCACACAAGCGCCTTCAAGTACATGCTCTCCTTGTCTCATCTTATGATTTTGCTCATATATGATATGTATGGCTTTTAGATATGGTAACTCAAGATATCTTAGCCTGTCTTCATAAGTCATGTATCTGCATTCTGGTAATATCTTAGTCGCTCTTCTCTGGACCTTTTCTACCGACGCCGATTGTCTCTTAAGCAGTGGGTACCAGATAACATTTCCGCGCTACACAAGTGGTCTGATAAGCACTTTGTACAATTTCAGGAATATGTCTGTATCAATAAAGGAGAAAGAACCGTCTAATCAACCCAATAATTTGGTTGGCTTTACTAATCCGTTTTTGTATGTGTGGGTCAAAACTAAGATCGCAATCAAAGGTGACGCCAGGTCTTTTTCCTCTGAGCATTTTTTAACCGTTTCATTTGAATCACCAATGTTCATTGTGCAGTCATTTTTGGGGATTTTTCTTACCTATGTGCATTACCTTACACTTTTGGACATTGAAATACAAGTTCCACTTATGCGAACCACTCCTGCACGTTGTCAAGGTCCTTTTGGATATCAAGATAGTTGACAGAGTCACCGTAAATCTTCGTATCGTCGGCAAAAATTTTGCACGTATTCGGTGTCACGTCCGGTAAGTCATTAATAAATATAGTTAAAATGGACTGGGCCCGAAATGCTTCCCTGTGGGATGCTACTTAAAACTGGTTTGTCTGAAGAGTATGCTGACCCTACCCTCACCCTCTGTCTTCGGTCAGTCAGAATGTCCTCGATCCAGTCTAGGGGGAGCCGTCAAGTCCATAATTTTTTCAACTTGATCAGTAGTCTTTTATGCGGTACCGAGTCAAAGGCTTTACGGAAATCTAAATACACTACATCTACTGATTTTTTGTCATCAGTAAGTGCAGTTAAATCATCCATGACTTGGATC
>CM031603.1:89300235-89311027 GCA_018398815.1 Conus ventricosus
AGTTGGATCATGCAAGATCTTTTATTCGAAAACCGTGTTGACAGTCCGCAAAAAGTTTTAAATCATTAGAATATGGCACAATAACATCTCTTCACAATTGACTCCAGTACTTTGCATGTAACACAATGTTAGGATGACCGGCCTATAGTTACCCGGTCCTGTTTGGAGCCCTTTTTGAATATTAGTCAAAACACAAAAACACCACACACAAAAAAAGAGAAAACCCTAACCCCCCCCCCTCCCCCAAAAAGAAAGAAAGAAAGAAATACTCCGCAGACGAGGTTCTTTAGCGGTAAACGCACATGCGCAATAAACCATGGCGAGGGCTTTGACCAATGAGCAACATCTCACGTTTCGCGACCGAAATGGCGCCAGGTCGTGTGTGTTTTACTTCGACGTCTTCCCATGACACATCGAAAAAAGAAGAAGAGAAAAGAAACCTGGTGAAAGAGAATGAATTTATGCCAGAGCACGCAGATGAATCAGGTTTGTAGTTTATTTGTGTCGGGAGGAAGGTATTTTTGACGTAGCTAATGCTAGGTAAGATGTGCGGAGACGCACGGATTCTGTGCACGTGGGCAAGCTCAGCGGAAGTGCGCCTCGCGTGAGAAGTGTTCACTGACAGTCGGGTGAACAAGCAGACGAACTCCGAGAGTACAGTACATGGGCTCGGAGAGGGCGGACCGGCAAATTCGTAAAGGAGCTACGTCGTGCTGACAGTGACACTAGTGACAGGCCAGTGCTAGGGCCTCCAGTTAATAGGAGACAGTTTAGCCCTAGGCCCTAGCAGTGTGACAGAACAACCGTACCACTACTGTAAGAGACTCGGATTCGACATAGTTGGTGGTGCCATTGAAGGGCTTGGGAAAGAATCCTGACGAAACCCCCAAGACATTGTTTGGACTGACCCGGTAAGATAGAGTGCATGTGTGTGAATGTGCGAGTGCTTAAGTATAAATAAACGAATTTCTCCAAAGTGTAGGTAAAACACTTTAATGGTGTCAGGAATGGGATATAGGCTACTTAGCACTTTTAATTAGTACAACCCTAGCTGTAATTTAACATCAAAAGAAAACGGCGGTAGTTCATAGCATTGGGTGTTGGTTGTGTTTTACGCAGACCAGGCACTGATTGTACTCAACACTAGGCCTAACGCTTACCAGCAGCTCCACTGATAAAAAAGGGAGGGGGGGGGGGGGGGGGATTTATTCAGTAAACCATAGGGCTGAATATAAACACAGCAAATTGATTGAGCAAGTGCAGCTTGTGTGTTCAAGGCAAAGGAAGGGGGAATTTACATTATGCATGATGTCCGTTCTGTGTGGCAAACCCAGTGACAACCTGCTTGCACTGATTGATGTTGGAAAGCAGCAGGGGGCCATAGGAGACTCTACAGAGCAAAAACAGGCCAATGAATTGGGGAAAAAAAAAGTACTCCCATTCCCACACAAATTGAACAGCAGTCCATGGATGATTTTTGAACCTCTTCACTTAAAGGCAAGCCAGAGCATATAATGATATATCAAGCTGCTGAACCCAGTGATGCCAGTTCCTTGCTTGCCGTCATCCACCAAATTTTGTGGACAGCCTGGTTGAGTTGGAAGTAGGCTCTCCTGGGTCTGCTGAAAAGTTGGATTCCCATCCCTCCAAAAAGGTGAGAAAGCTATCACCAGGAAGGAGCAAGTCTATCAGACTTGATTACTCAGATCGAGGGCGTGGACAGAGATTGCATAGGTCTACATTGTCATGATCAGCCTCCAGCAGACAGCATTGCCACAGAATTGGGTCAGTCTGTCTCAGGAATACATGCAAACTCTGAAGCAGTCAGATCCCAAAGCAATGTCACAGGCATGACAGCACAGACACCATGATGGGGACTTTAAACCTAAAGACTGCAGGCAACTTTCTCCCAACTCAAGTTGGTATAGGTCTCCAGCACCGACTGGCCATGGGCGCCAGGATTTTGCGTGAGAATGTAATAGAGATGGGGAGGAGCACCTGTATACTGGCAGGACAGACGACGACGGACCCGATCAGGCTCTCCCTCCCTCAAGAGTAACTTGGAGCAGGCACCAAAGGTCAAGGTCACACAAACAGAAACATATTACTGTCATGACCACCATGATTGCGCCAGGAGTGAGTCAGAATTCTTTTGACTCCTCAGACAGCAGCAGGGAAAACAGTTCTCTTAGGCAATACCAATCTGGACCAAAATGAGAACCCTGGAAATTACAAAAAAAATCTTCAGTATGATGGGAAATCAAGTTGGCTGTCATTAAAGTACAGGTTCGACAGCTGTAGAACAGCCCTCAACTGGTCTGAGAATGAGAGTCGTGATTACCTGGGATGGTGTTTGGAAGGAAAAGCCCAAGACTTCTTCATTGTAGTCACCAAGATGGGCAGTCAGTGCTAATATCGTCAGATAAAGAAGTTGGAAGCGTACTTCAGGGCCAGAGAGCTGATTGAAACAGCAAAGCTAAAGTTCCAGCAAGCCAGTCAAAAACCAGGGGAGTCCTATGAGAACTGGGCAGTAGAATGGCTATCTGGAGAGACTCAGAAGGCCGTCCAGAAAGTGAAATGGTATCGTCACGTTTCCCTGGTCATAGATGAGCCACAGAGGAAAAATCAGGAGCCACAGGTCAGTTCTGTTTTTTTCCAAGCAAGATCTGGACAGCTGTTATCAAGCAGATCATGGAAAAGTTGACCACTCATCTGCAGCTTATAGACAAAGAAAGGACAAAGCAAGCTTCTGACAGCCCAGATTCCAGTATCAAGTGCTTTTATTGCAAGCAGGTATGGCACAGGAAAATAGACTGCAGGCAGTAAGGAAGTGCCAGACCTCCCTCAGGTCACGCCAGTGATCTTCGATTGTTTCTTCAGCAATTTGGTCAAGTACGCTGAATCTGTTTCTCAGTTCCAGTTTGAACCCCTCTGTTGTTGCTCTCTCCTTCAGACTGTGTACATTGTACTTATGTGATAGTCGGCCTGCTTGGTCTTTGTAGGCTTTAATTTGGTCTTTAGCACAGCTATCACAAGGTTGGGGTCTGATGCTGCGTCTGCTCCTCGTTTCACTCTCACGTCATGTAAACTTCTGCGCCATTTTCTGCCGATGGTAATGTGGTCGATTTGGTTCTGGGTCTTCCCATCAGGTGAATTCCAAGTCATCTTGTGAATGTTTTTGTGTGGGAAAACAGTGCCTCCGATGACCATGTCGCTGAAAGCATAGAATTCCACAAACAGTTCTCCATTTTCATTTTGTATTCCTGTTCCGTGTATGCCCATAATCTGCTCTCTGCCCTTGTTTTTCCCGTTCCCACTTTGGCATTGAGATCTCCCATGAGGAATCTTAAGCACTTTCTGGAAAGACCAGCAACCCCAGTCGCCCGGTCAAAGACAAGGAGGGAAACACCATCGCAGGAGAAGCTGAGCAGAGAGCAAGGTGGGCAGAGCACTTTAAAGAGACACTGAATAGACCTGCACCACCTGTCCCCCCAGACATTCCACCACCAACCCAGCTTCTGGACATCAACACAGGCCCACCAACCAAGACTGAAGTTACCAAAGCCATCAAGTCACTGAAGTCAGGTAAAGCAGCGGGTCCAGACGGAATTCCACCTGAAGCACTGAAAGCAGACATCCAGACGTCAACCGAGATGCTGCATCCACTCCTAAGCAAGATCTGGGAGCAGGAACGAGTGCCAGAAGACTGGAAAAGAGGCCACCTGGTGAAGCTGCCGAAGAAAGGGGACTTGTCATCCTGTAAAAATTGGAGAGGGATTATGTTGCTGTCCATCCCGGGGAAGGTGCTGACCAAAATCATGCTAGAGAGACTAAAGACCGCCCTAGACAAGACCCTCCGCCAAGAACAAGCTGGATTTCGCCAAGACAGATCATGCACAGACCAAATTGCCACCATGAGAATTATCATCGAGCAGTCTCTGGAGTGGCAGACCCCCTTGTACGCAGTATTTGTGGATTTCCAGAGGGCATTGACAGCATCGACAGAGATACCATCTGGAAACTCATGCACCACTATGGCTTCCCACCCAAGTTTGTTGCCATCATCCAGCAACTCTACGAGGATGCCACATGCCAGGTCGTCCACGATGGGAAGCTAACGAAGCCCTTCACTGTACAAACCGGCGTCCGTCAGGGGGGTCTACTATTGCCAACAATTTTCCTGATGGTCGTTGACTGGATAATGCGGCAGTCTACAGACGGCAAGAGGACAGGAATCCAGTGGACTTTCACCAAGCAACTGGAATACCTGGACTTCGCCGACGACATCAGCCTTCTGTCCCACAAACAGCAAGACGCACAAGAGAAGCTGTGCCGGGTAGCAGAAGAAGCAGGAAAGACAGGCCTCCAAATCAACATAAAGAAAACAGAAGCCATGAGAGTCAACAACCAGCAACGAGACCCCACTACAACTACAACAGGAAGACATCATTGAAGTTGACAAGTTTGTCTACCTGGGCAGTGTGGTCAGCAAAGATGGAGGTAAAAGATGAGGATATCAAGAGTCGCATCAATAAAGCCAGGTACACCTTTACTACGCTACGGCCTATCTGAATTCCTCTGCCCTCTCACTCCATAACAAGATCAGAATCTTCAACTCAAATGTGAAATCTGTCCTTCTGTATGGTTCTGAAACGTGGCGAACAACAAAGACAAATGCCCACAAACTCCAAACATTATCAACAGATGTCTGCGAAACATTGTGAACATCAGATGGCCAGATGTTATTGCCAACGCAGAACTGTGGAACAAGACCCAGCAAGTTCCAATAGAAATAGAAATCAGAAAACGAAGTGGGGATGGATTGGCCACACCCTCAGAAAGTCTCCATCCAACATCACAAGACAAGCCCTTGAATGGAACCCTCAGGGCAAAAGAAAAGTGGGAAGCCCAAAGACAGACATGGCGAAGGAGTACCGACGCGGAAATGAAGGCCGCCGGAATGACGTGGGCCAAGCTGAAGAAGATCTCCCAAAACCGTGTCCGCTGGAAGAGTGTGGTTGCGGCCCTATGTTCCCCAGGGAAATCAGAGCTAAGTCAAAGTAAGTAAGGAATGGCTGCAGAACCAGTCTGGGAAAAGAGATGGAAGGAAGGAGGACAACTCCAGCTCTTCAGTCAAGGCTCCAGTTCCTTCACACTCTAACAAGGTAGAGAATTTAAATCATCTCATTTGCTTCCTTTCTGTTTCTTTTGTATGTTTTAGCACCCATTGCCATCATATTGTCTTCATTGTCATCACGCACGTTTAAGAAATAAAACGATTCAAAAGACAAAGAGTGTTCCCACTTATTTATGAAGACAATATAGGACAATCATGGCAACCGTCAAGTGCCCAGCACCCGACTGCGATGCTGAAATGGCCGACGGCCACGCCGACTGACGTCCTTACCCGCCTTCTGGACATTCACAATGCCACAGCCCATGCAGCTCGCGCGCACGTGCCTGCTCCAGCTACGGGGGCCCAAAGGGCAGAAAAGGTTCGGCGTCCCACGGTGTCAGCAGCGGGTACCAGCGAAGAGTGGGCGTACTTCGCCGAAGATGGACAGACTACAAACAGGCCACCCACCTCAAGGGGTCGGACATTGTGTTCCAACTGTTGGAGTGCTGTGATGAGGGGACTGCGCAAAGACCTCACGCGGACCTTCGGTGCTCTGGCCTCCAGTGACGAGGAGACCATTCTGACGAACATGAAGACGCTTGCAGTGCGCCAGGAGAACATAATGGTCGCACGTGTCCAGTTACAACAGATGCGGCAGGACATAGACGAGCCTATCAGAGGCTTCGCTGCTCGACTTAGAGGGCAAGCAGGAGTCTGTAGCTTCAACGTTAAATGCCCATCTGATACATGCGGTGCAAGCGTCGACTACAGTGACGTCATGGTTCGGGACGTCCTCATCAGGGGCCTTAAACGATGAAGAAATCTGGCTAGACATCCTGGGTGAGTCACGACAAACATGTCACTGGAGGATGCGCTTCGCTATGTTGAGGCCAAGGAAAGTGGCAAGAGATCCGCCAGCCGCCTCGTTGGAGGCAGCTCGCCCATCGTTGCTGCGTCAAGCTCCTACAAACGTCAGGACAAACTCCGCGCAGAGGGAGGCAGAAATCCGACCTCGTCGACCACGTGTAGCTATTGTGGCAGATCGGGGCATAGAGCAAGCAGGCAAGAGCACATGAAAAGCTGTCCAGCGTACGGGAAAACAGTGTACCAAGTGCGGGACCGCCAACCACTTTGCAAACGTCTGTAGGAAAACATCACAGCACAATGCCAACCCTGCCCAATCTCCCTCACCTAACGCCGTGGACGACACTTCTGCCACCTTTGACAGCCTGTGCAGTTCTGAGGAAGCGACTCCAGTGTCTAATGCTGACTCCATCAGCTTAGACCACCATGTGTACAACGAATTCTGTGAGGCATGGGAGAAACGAGCTTCTGACCCTCAGCCTTTCGTTGACCTCGCCATCCACGCTGTGCCCTCAGACATCCAGTCCCTTGGCTTCCCCACGCCCCTCTCTGCCCCCACCCGTCCTGTCACCTTCCCAGCCATGGCAGACACTGGATGCCAGTCATGCCTGGCTGGGGATGGCACTTCTCAGTAAGATGGGCCTCGATCGCCGGCACCTCCTGCCCGTCAAGATGAAGATGACGGCATGCAATCATGAGACTATAAACATTATTGGAGCCCTCGCCCTCCGGATTCGGGAACATCCACGTCTTTAAAACAGAGCTGGAAACTCGCCAGATGGTATACTTTACCACTGTCACTGACCGGTTGTTTTCTAAGCAAACAGGCATGCATTGCACTTGGGATGATTCCACCCAGCTTCCCCACCATCGGGGAGACAATGTGCCGCCAGCAGTACCGAGGACGCTCCACCCACTGACACACAGACATCCCCATGCACGTGCCCCCGACGCCAACCACCACCACCACCCCCAACGTCCCTCCCATTCCCTGCTACAGAAGAGAACAGGGAACGTTTGGAGAAGTGGCTGCTGGACTTTTACAGCTCCAGCTCTTTCAATGTGTGTGAACACCAACCACTCCCAAAGATGTCCGGTCCGCCTATACGCCTCATGGTTGACCCTGACGCCACCCCATCGCCCACCACACCCCTATCCCAGTCCCCGTCCACTGGCAGGACGACGTCAAGGCTGGGCCTCGATCAAGATGTCCGTCTAGGGGTCATTGAGCCGTCCCGATTGGCACCCCGGTCACTTGGTGTCAAAAAGATGGTCATCTGCCCAAAGAAGTCAGGGAAGCCCCGGCGCACGGTTGGACTTGCAGCCCATGAACCGACACGCCACGCGGGAGACACATCACACCCAGTCACCCTTCCACCAGGCTCGCAAGTGCCACACCACACGAAGAAGACCGTGTTTGACGCTTGGAACGGATATCACAGTATCGCTCTAGATGAGACGGATAGACACCTGACAACAATCATTACCCCATGGGTCGCTACCCCTACCTCGTCGCCCCCCAGGGATACATCACATCTGGAGACGGATATAGCCGCCGCTTGACGAGATCGTCGCCGACTTTCCCCAGAAGACCCAAATGTGTGGATGACACCCTCATGTGGTCCAAACACCATCGAAGACTCGTTCTTCCAAGCCGTGAGGTGGCTCGACATCTGTGGTAACAACGGCTTCATCCTCAACCCTCCAAATTCCAGTTCGGCAAGGGACACGGTCGAATTTGCTGGGTTTGAGATCACACCCACCACTGTGCGCCCTTGTGCACGCTACCTCGAGGCATCAAACACTTCCCGACCCCACAGAATATCACGGATGTAGGGAGCTGGTTCGGCTTGGAAACCATGTGTCATACACCTTCGCGGCGGCTGAGCGAATGCTGCCTTTCCGAGAACCCTCTCAAGACGGCACTCGATTCCACTGGACAGACGAGCTTGACCGCCTCTTCAAACAGACGAAGGCGCTGATCGTCGGCGAAATCCACCAAGGGTGGAGATCTTCGACAAGTCCCGACCTACCTGCCTCGCCACAGACTGGAGCAAGGAGGGCGTCGGATTCTGGCTCTTTCAAAAACACTGCCCCTGCTTCTCCTCCAGACCTTTCTGCTGCAAGACAGGATGGCGTATCACTTTGGTGGGAAGCCGATTCACCTCGGGGCTGAATCCCGGTACGCACCCATCGAAGGCGAAGCTCTAGCTGTCATTGACGCCCTCGACAAAGCCCGTCACTATACCCTGGGCTGCTCTGACCTCATCATCGCCGTGGACCACAAACTCTGCTGAAGACATTCGGTGACCACTGCCTTGATGACATTCCCAACCCCCGTCTTCGCAATCTCAAGGAAAAATCACTTCGATACTGCTTCCGTGTCGTCCACATCCCCGGCCTACGTCACGCTGCGGCAGATGCTGTCTCCCGCAAACCTGTAGGCAAGCCCGCCACTCTGGCACTTCCTGAAAGACGTAGCGTCCATGGCCCCCACCGCTGACCCTCCCCCACCCACTGGACTGCCACAGTCTTTCCTATCCGCCATAAAGCACCCATCAGCAGGATGGCACCCTTCAAGTCTGTACGCAGACTGGCTCGGCACCAGTGGAGGTGATCAAATCAGTGACCTGGGATGACATCCGCCTCGCCACAGTCAGCGACCCCACCATGACCGCCCTGAGTAACACCATCGAAGATGGCTTCCCAGAAGACAGAACCTTGCTAGCCCCTGACCTCCGCCCATACCACCAATTCCGTGACTTCCTCACCACTTTGATGGAGTCATACTCTACAACGATCGTGTGGTCATACCCCCATCACTTCGAGACCGCGTCCTCCAGTGTCTTCACTCGGCGCACCAGGAGTCACACGATGTGCTCTCGAGCGGAGTCATCCTTCTTCTGGCCCGGAATGACCCCGGCCATCACAGACATGCGAGCCCAAAGCCAGTCCTGCAACCGCATGGCACCCTCTCAGCCCAGCGCACCCCCAACACCACCGATGAACCTGGCGTACCCGTTCCAGTGCATCGCGGCTGATTACTTTCATTACCGTGGCCACAACTACCTTGTGGCTGTTGACAGATACAGTAACTGGCCGATCGTAGAGGAGGCTGCACACGGGGCTACTGGGCTAGTCGCTGGGCCCCCGCGCCGGATCTTTGTCACATACGGGATCAGCGATAAACTAACTTCCGATGGCGGACCCGAGTTCACCTCCCTCACCACAAAACATTTCTAAAGAATTGGGGCGTCAACCCCCGGCTCTCATCAGTTGCCTTTCCCCATGCCAACTGCCGTGCTGAAGTTGGAGTCAAGACTGTCAAACGCCTCATCACGGACAACACTGGCGCGCAGGGGTCCCTGGACACTGACAAGTTTCAACGCGCAATGCTCCAATACAGAAACACACCTGACCGGACACTCGCCTCTCCCCGGCCATGTGCATTTTTGGACGCCCCATTCGAGACTTCATTCCCATTCACCCCGGGAAATACCAGCCTCACACTACTTGGCGGGAGACACTCATGTCCCGCGAGGAGGCACTGAAAAAACAGACACATGTGTGCAGCCGAGCGCCTGTCAGAACACACCCGCATTCTCACACCATTGGCTGTCGGTGACTGCGTCCGCATCCAAAACCAAACTGGACCTCATCCGACCAAATGGGACAAGACAGGCATGGTCATCGAGGTGCGCCAGTTCGACCAGTATGTCGTGCGTGTTGATGGCTCTGGTCGCGTCACCCTCCGCAACAGAAGTTTCTACGGAAATACACACCGGTCATCCCCACGGACGCCCATCCTGATGGCCCCAGGCCACACACCCACACTGCCTACGGCCCGCACAGAGCCCACAGCCCCCATTGTTCCTCTGCCCAGGCCGCCCCCTCAGCCGGGTTCACCACTCCCGACTGGCTCCCCACACCCACCAATCATGAACCCACAGCCGCCAGCCCTTGTTCCCTCACCCCCACCACAGCCGCCCATCACATCAGACCCGCGTCCAGGTCCCGCAGCTGAGGCGACACATCCCACTTCGAGGGCTACGGTCGTCAGCGTCCCAAGAGCTGTACGCGCCCTGATGCCGCACAACGCCCCTGGCCTGAAGGAGCAAGCTGTTGCCCCTGGTGCAGACCCCTCCCCTGGCCGTCCCCAGCGCTCAACCAGAGAGACCTAACTGTCACGCTGCTGAATGACACTCTTTTCATTTATACTCGTTATAGTCACCCTTTATATTTCATTTATGCTGTCCAGCTTTCAAAATTTCTTTTTCAGAAGCAAGAGGCCAACTATACTTTTCGAACTCTTATCTTTTGACTCAGCTAGAGTCCATGAACTTTTTGATTCAGTCTTTTCGTGTCACTCCAAAGACTTGGGGGGGGGGGGGGGGGGCGTAGAGAATTATCATCTCATTTGCTTCCTTTCTGTTCTTTTGTATGTTTTAGCACCCATTGCCATCATATTGTCTTCATTGTCATCACGCACGTTTAAGAAATAAAGACGATTCAAAAGACAGAGTGTTCCCACTTATTTACAAGGCTGTGACTGTGAGGACCATATCCCATGGCAAGATTTCCAAGGTGCGTCCCTTGATACGGTCCAAGGCAGTGGGAGCTACTGGCAATACTCCACCACATATGCCAAGTGCTTCACAGCTGAAAGTACATGACCAGCCCCAGGCAGCTTGCCACTCCCTGCAAGAATTCGAAAGAATCGCCTCAAGCAGGGCCTGAAGTTGTTCGTATTGATAGGGTCAGGGCTGGTCCCAAGGTGAAAGTGACCATGAGGGAGAACAGGTCAAGATACCA
>CM031603.1:89311127-89318627 GCA_018398815.1 Conus ventricosus
ATTGGGTAAAAACAATTTTTGTTTTGCTCATGACTGTTTTTTGTGAGGTTAAGATATAGGCCAAATTATGCAGCGATTAGTGCATGCATGCAAGTGTCCTTTTTTTTCCTTCAGCATTTTTTCTTCATTCATTTGCAATGTTGATGCCAAAATTGTATTTGTTTTTGGTGTATATATATATACACATGTAGTTGAAACACCATTTGTCTAATAAACATTCAACTGAGAACATGTTTGTGTGTATTTCATGTGTTTTCACTGAAACATTCTCTTTGTTTTCTGTTGTTTACTGTTTACTCAAAGCAGTGTTCAGGTTTTACATTCATGACAACATGAACTTATCTAGTTTACAGATCTAACTTATTGTTTGCACTCTACATTACATTATTGACCACCTTGTTCATAAAATATATTGTAGAATCCAACATGGACACATACATAATAAATACCAACAATAATACCAATTGAACGGGATGCAGTTGACTGGCTGACATGAAGCAGTTCTCCAACTGCGTCTTCAAATGTGCCAGTAAGCCTAACACAGATGCTGAACACCCTACAACTCCCTCCACTACAGCAACGCAGACGTGATCTGCGCCTCATCCTTATGTACAAGGTGGTTGAGGGGTTGGTACCGGCCGTACCACCTGCTGAGTACCTGACCCCAAATAAACCAGGACGCTTGATAAAACCTAAACAAGCAAGCGCCTACAACACCACCAGCGCCATCTCAGACCACATTAAAAACAATTCAAAATCCTTCAAAGTTAGCAGGTGCAAGACAGAACAACTCAGGAACTCATTCTTTGTTAGTGCCGTCCGTGACTGGAACCACCTGGAAGAAGAGACAGTGACAGCACCATCAGTCGAGTCCTTCAAGTCGAAAATCAACTCTCTAGGACAAATGTAGAAGCTAGGCTGCGCACTCCCCCCGTCCACTGCGCTAATGCCATATTCACATGGCGACAGCAGTGTAATGTACAGATACAGATACAGATACAGAAACGAATGGCTAAGCATACTTGCTGTACCTGGCAACAGTGCTCCCCTTCGATTCAGGTGTTCAGTTTCCTCGTTTATTGCGTCTGTGAGACTCAAAATGTGCTCACGACGAAATCTGAACTTGGTGAACAGTTCCGCGTCGTTTAACGAGTCAATTGGATTATTTCTATCGCGAAACACTCGTTCCCGTCGCAAAACACGCCGTCGGAAATTTCGCATGTACACGAACGCCGCCATATTTAACTTCTGGTTAGGCAGTGTAACGGCGAGGGCCCCCTCTGTTAAAATAACCTCCGGTCAAGACTACCGGTTAGCCGTAACCGATGGCAATGAATGCGCGGTTGTGGGAGCTAACCTCCGGTTTAGAGAGTTAACAGGCGGAAGTCGGGTTTAACCTCCGGTTAAGTCTGTTCATGAATATAAGCCCTGGAATCTGGAATCTCTCTCTCTCTCTCTCTCTCTCCAGCGCACTTCCGGCTTGCAGACGGTAAACAGCTGGTGACACGAGCCCCGGTATCTAAGTATACATACATGTTCTGCATGCATTCTGTAGGACTGAACCTCGCGTGGTCAGCATCATGCCGACGAGACCTTTGACCTCACGGAAGCTTATGACTGTTTCGCGCTTGTTCTGATCATTTATATATCGTTGTGATGTGTGAGACAGACTGAATTTTTCTTTCGGAAATGAGGATGCGGAAGATGTTATAATGGTTAAGTTAATCCTGGACCACTTGCAACAGCAAGAAGGACATGGCCGTCATTTTTTTTTGTCTGGTCCCATCTTCCGTGCCACCTCAGTGACACCGCACCCACGTTGCTCATTCACACCCCCTGTCCACAGCCACAGCCCGGTCCGACCCGCCGCGGACCCGGTACCGGCAATCCACGGGGACAGTCATGTCAAGTCATGAGGCAACAGGACGGAAGACTGCTGCCGAAGCACTTCGGTGGTGTTCTGATACAGCATACTTAGGACACCACATACTAAGCCCTCTACTGACTACAATAACTGATCAGTCGCGAAGCAGGCAAATGAGCTCTCCCTCCGGGGAGGGGGGAGGGTGAAAAAGAATGTCCCTCTGGAACTTTGAGCAAACACACTCTGAGACGCATCCACTTAGTGGATGAAACTCGACTGTGTTGTCCCGGTCTTCCCAACTGAGCCCGTAGCAAAGTCAAATCTGGGTAGGACCCGGGTGAGGCAGAAAAATCTAACATGATTCGAGGAATCGAACCCACCATTTCCCCGGGCCGGGACCCCAATGGGGGCCAATTGGTGACCAATCACACGCGGGGTCCCAAAAAAGACCCCACCACACCCCCCCCTTCCTCCAGTCACATATGTCCTAATGGCCAAAAGGGATGCCCCTGTCATCATAGGGATCGAACAAATGTTTGGTGGATTGAAAAACAAAAAAAACAACAACAAATTAGAGAAAAGGGAAAAAAAGCGGAAAAAAGTTAACTGAACATTGCAGGTTTCTGAAGGATGGTTTAATGAAGGTCTGACCTCACATTCACTATGTAGCGCCTAGGGTGTGTGTGTGTTCTTTTTGGGCGTGTGTGTGTGGTGTGTGTTGCGTGCGTTGTGTGTGTGTGTGTGGTGTGTGTGGTGGTGGGGTGTGTGTGGGGTAGGTTGGGGGTGGGTGTTTTTGGGGGTTTGTGTGTGGCCCGCGCGCGCGCATGTTGTGTGTGGCGTTTTGTGTTGTGTGTGTGTGTGTGTGTGTGTGGTGTTGGTGTGGGTCTGTGCTAAATGCAACACACCACACACCACACACACACACACACCACCACACACATGTCACCGCAATCACAAACACAAAACACACGCACGCGCGCGCGCGCACACCACACACACACACACACACACACACACACGCTCGCGCGCAAACACCCAACACCCCACACACCACACACACACAAAAATATATATATTATAAAAAAATTTTAAAAAATATATAAATTTTATATATATATTATAATATAAATATATTAAATATTTAATATATTAATAAAATATAAAATATATATATATATATATAATAATATGTAAAATGATGTTAAAAAGAAGGTAAAACTCGAGTTAAAACCGAAAAATTTGTTTTTTTAAGCGCGTGCGCTGTCATCAGATGTTTTTGTTTCCCCACCCCCGTGTTATATAGCGTGGGGCCACGTTTTGGGGTTTTTTTGCACGGGGGGTTTGGCTGCAGGGTTTTTTTTTGGGGCTTTCATTTTTTTGTTTTGGATGTGTTCACAAACAACATTTCCATTTATGCCTGCAGTTTTTATATTTCTTTTTTGGTTTTTAAAGTTGCTAAGGGGGTTTTGCATAGTATTAACCTTTTTTTCAGTTAACAATTTGCCCCTTTTTTAAAACATGCTGTAGGGTGATGCTCTTTTTAATGTTTCCGGGAAATTGTAGCTTTTTTTTTGCTCAGTTCTGTTTGGTTTTTATATTTTTTTTTTTTGAATGACTGTTTGTGGTTTGCAATCTTTTTTTGAAGTGGTTTTCCAGTGATCCCTATGTATGTTTCTTTTTCTTTTTCTGATGTTACGTAGCCTGGTATACAATTTTGTGGGGAGACATTATTGTTTAGGGGGCACGTTTTCCTTTCTCGTGCAATTGCAAGTTTTCCCTTTTCTTCACCCTTCTTTGCTGGTTGATTTTCTTTTTGTTGGATGCGTCAATCGGGTTTTTTTGGGTTTGGGGGCATACATGAGAAACGATAGTTTGACAGGTTTTTGTTAAATATTTGGACAGTTTGTGCTTTTTTGGGAAATGAAGTTGCTGGGTTTTTTTGAAGAATTCTTTCCCTATGTTTGTTTTATTTCCCGTCGAGGGGGGGTTAACCATTTTTTCCCCTTTTCCTATTTTTCTTGCTTTTTTTTGTGTTTTTGTCCGGTGTATTGATTTGTAATTTTTATCCATTTGTTTGTAGTGCCTCCTGGTATTCCACGCTGCATTGAACACCCTCCATTGCTGACAGGTTTGATGCTCTTTTTTATCCCATGGGGGGTTTTTAAAAACAGATGGGGGAGGGTTTTACTTTTGGGTGTGTACAAAAGAGGTTACGTTGGTTTCTTGTAGGGTTTATATATATGGTTTTGAGATCCAGTTTATGCAAGTATTCACTACTTTTGTTTGCTTCAATGGTGATCTTTTAATTTGGGGTTTTTTGGAAGATTTTACATAGTTCTTTCTTCTTGTTTTCGTTTTTTTCGGGTGTTTTTATGCAGAAAGGGGCCACCTCTGACAGTCCGACTTTTTTTCCGATTTTTTTTGATTTTGGGACAGAAATAAATAGTCCCCAGTTCACATGTTTCTGCCCCACATAGAACCCATGGTTACGTCGAATGTTAGTTTCTTTTGGTTTTTTCCTGTTTCCAGGTTTCTTTCTCTGTGTAGTAATTTTTTTCTTGGTGTGGAGAATGATTTCCATTTCTGACCCTTTTTGTCTGTGTGTTACGGGCAAACTTCGGGGCTTTGGAGAGTAGTTCCCATCTAGGAGGGGTAAAATCACTTTCAAATGTGAAAAACTGTATTACTTTGTTTTTTGAGTTTTTTGAAACCATTGGATAATTTCGTATGTGTTCTTCCAGAGGTTGTAATCAGATTTTGTTTTTTTATGCCTTTTTATTTTCGAAAATTTTTTTCTTGCTTATTTTGCCTAATTCAGTTTTCGGGGGGTTTATTAGTCTGCATTTTGGATTGTTAGAAATTTGGGGTTTTTGTGGTCTTTGAGTGTTTATGAAAGCTTCTTTTGTTGCTTCGCTTCTACCTGTCACTTGGGTCACGCTCTGAAAGTTCTTTATCTTTATGGGGAACTGCATGAATTTTTGTCAGTTTTTTTGTAGTTTTTCTGGATGTTTTTGTAAAGGGAGTTGAAAATTTTTTTGGGCCATTTTAAAAATTTGCTTTTTTGTCACCTTCACAAATTTTTTTTTTGTCATTTGACTTGTTTTATTTTTTTTTTAATGTTGTTTGAAATCTTTGTAATTTTTAAAATTCAATAATGGTTACATTTTTTTCATTTGATCTTCAAAGGGTTTCATACGTCTAGACTGGTGGGATCGCCATGTTTTGAAATCGTAGGTTTTTTGTCCTTTTTTTTGCATTGGGGGTTCAGGAAAAAAAATGCTTTCCATCCATATTGCTACGAATTTTTTCGGTTTGTTCTATAATCTTTTAAGTAAAATTTGGGGTTAGAGAAGGGTATGTTTTTTGTTGACTCCCAAAAATTTGATTTCCTCCATTTTAAAATTTTTCGGCCACAGTGCTAAAACTGAGAGCAATAAAGAGAATTAACCAAAGAGCCAAAATGTTTTTAAAAGTGCTCGACCCCTTGGGGAGCAACATTTTCAATGAGTTAAAAAGGGGGTTTAAAACTCAGGAAAAACCGAAAATTTTTTTCAGCGGCGTTGCGCTGTCATCAGGATGGTTTTTTTTGCCCACCGCCGATTTTAATACGGTGGGGTCACTTTGCGGGTTTTTTGCACGGCGGGTTGGCTGCACGTGTTTTTTTTTGGGGTTTTAGTTTTTTTTTTGGGTTGTTCCTAACAACGATTTTCCATTTACCTGCAGTTGTTTTCTTTTCTGTTTTTTGGGGTTTAAAGTTGCTAAGTGTGGTTCAAAGATTAAACCAATTTTTTTAGTTAAACAAGGTTCAAAACCTTTTTTAAAAATTTCTGTATGGGGATGCTCTTTTTATGATTTTTCCCCGGAATATTTACTTGTTTTTTTGCGTCTTTAAGTTTCCGATAAATTTTCTCAGTTCTGTTTGGTTTTTTATATTTTTTTTTATTGAATGACTGTTTGTGGTTTTTCAATCTGGTTTTGAAGTGGGTTTTTAGTGCCCTATGTATGTTTCTTTCATTTCGATGTTTCAGTACCTGGTATAAGTTTTTTGTGGAAAACTTTATTGTTTAGTGGCACGGGTCCTTTCTCGTGCAATTTTCAAGATTTCCTTTCTTCACCCTTCTTTGCTGTGTTGATTTTTATTTTTTTTGGATGCCCCAAACAGGGTTTTTGAGGGTTTGGGGATACATGAGTACGATGTTTGACATGTTTTTGTTTAAAAATTTTGGACAGTTTTTTGCCCCTTTTGGAAAAGAATTCTAGGATTTTTAAGAATTCTTTCCCTATTTTTGTTTTTGGTTTCCCCTCATGGGGGGTTTTAACCCTATGAATTTTTCCTTTCCTATTTTTCTTTCTTTTATTTGTGTTGTTGTCCGGGGTTTTATTTTATTTGTAATTAACCTTTTTGTATCCTCCTGGTATTCCATGCGCATTTTGAACACTCTCTCATTGATGACGGTTTGATATCCCTTGTTTATGCCAGGGGTATGGGCTTTTTAAAACAGATGGGGGATGGTTACTTTTTGGTGTTACAAAAGAGGGATCGTTTGGGGGTTTTTATGGTTTATATATAGGTTGTTGAGATCCGTTTATTTCAATAGTTCACTACCTTTTTGTTTGCTTCAATGGTGACTTTAAGTTGGGTTTTGGAAGATTTTTCATAGTTCTTTCTTCTTGTTTTCGATGTTCTTGGGTTGTTTTTAGTGCACAAGGGCCCTCGTTCTGTACATCCGACTTTTTTCCGAGTTTTTTCTTTATGTTGGAAAAGCGAATAGTCCGACCCCGTTTCACATTTTCTGCACCCAATGAACCCATGGTTACGCGAATGTTAGTTTCTGTTGGTTTTTCCCGATCCAGGGTTTTATTTTTGCTGTTAGAAAAGTTTTTTGGTGGAGAATGATTCCATTTCTGACCCGTTATTCTTGTGGGTTCTGGCAAACTTTAGGCTTTGAGAGTAGTTTCCCCATCTTGGATGGGGAAAAGTCTATAGTCAAATGTGATAAAACTGTATTACTTTTTTTAATGATTTTTTGAACCCATTGATAATTCGTATGTGTTTTCCAGAGGTTTAATCAAGTTTTTATTTTATGCCAAACCAAAAAAACAAACAATAAAGAAAAAAAAAAAAACCAAACAGAACTACAAATAAATCTGGAAACTTAAAGACGCAAAAAAAAGCTACAAAATATCCTGGGAAAATCATAAAAAGGGGCACACCATACAGCAAGTTTTCAAAAAGGGCCACCTATGTTTTTAAATGAAAAATGGTTAATACTATGCAAACCACACTTGCAACTTTTAAACACCAAAACAGAAATAGTAAACAACTGCAGGGATAAATGGAAATCGTGTTAGTGAACACATCCAAAACAAAAACCTGAAACCCAAAAAAAAAACGGCAGCCAACCCGCCGTCAAACAACCGCAAACGTGAGCCCCCACCTATATAACATCGGCGGTGGGGAAACAAAAAAACCCTCCCGATGACAGGCAACGCCGCAAAACAAATTTTTTTCGAGTTTTTTAAAAACCCCGATTTTTTAAACCCTTCCTTTTAACACATGACAATGTTGCTCCCCAAGGGGGCGAGCACTTTTTAAAAACATTTTTGGCTCTTTGGGTTTTAAATTTATATATATA
>CM031603.1:89326127-89351127 GCA_018398815.1 Conus ventricosus
TCAGACTCACTTGCTACTCCACCACGTTTTTGGGCGAAAGTGGCCTAAAAGCCGCCTATTCCTGTTCTCTGACAAGTAACTAAAAAATAACGACCCTACAAACAAACATACTGTGTAGGGTTATCCGTTTTCAATACTAATTTACTAAACTTTTCAGATTTCAGTTTTTGTTTAATCCTATGTTTTTCCTGGTCATTTTCAATAACACATTTCGCGCAAACATTCTTCAAATGAGTCTTTGTCTTTCATGTGAAATAAAACTACAGCCCTTTAACTGTTCTCTAAAGTCTTTTAAAACTGAGTTATATTTTGGCATAAAATCCACACACTTATCCTAGCATGCCTTCCACTGAAAGCTAGTTTTGACAAAGTGTTTCTCTTTTTAACTATGTCTCTTTCTGCCGAACAGTCATCTATAATAAATAGTGTCTGCGTTCCTTCAAACAGTCTATAAAACTGTTCTAAACACTCACTCAGTTTATTGCTAGGATTAACTAAAAATATGTTATTATCATCCATATAAACCTTCTATCATGATATGCTTTGTTCCATTTAAGTGTTGGACAGAAAACCACAATATGATTAAAATTATAACGATAAACTGTTTGTAACAGGTCAAGGATAAATATTGTTTTTTCCACAACCAGTTTGCCCACAAATCAATGAGCAATGAGGAGTTTTTGTCATAAAGTTTAACTGCTCCATATTTTTATAACAGAGTTTAATCTAATTCAGTTATTATTTTTATCATACTCTCCGTCAAAACTTGTTCAGTATAATAAAACCCTATGAGGCCTAAATGTGTAAGATTAATCCAATTTAGTCCTGTAAGATTGTTTCTATTTAAGTCAACAGTGATTTTTGTTGCTTGTTGTTATGATCTTAATATCCTCGCCATTGTGAAGAACGACGATGGTAACGTTAAGGCGTTTAACGTCTAAGTTTTGCCAGCTAATATTAATTCCTTTTATAAGGTCATCACTAACGCCCACAACCCCATCCCTCTCCACATCTTTAAAGACAGAAATTTCAAATATCATTGTGAACGTGTCTCCTAATTTTCTGCTTGGAAAGAACTGTAATTTTGTAGAAGCTTTTTTTACAACTGTTTCTTTTCTGTGGAGGATGTACTGTTTTTTCCCATACGGCGTTATTTCAATTTCTTTCCGACTATTATCGTCCGGTATAAGACTTACATGTAAAGGGCCAGAGTTGAATGCTTTTCTGAAACTTTTTTGACGGCCAAAAAATGTAAATGGGCTTATGAATTCAAATTTTATTTCCCATTCTAAATAGGGTTCTAAGTGCCATTTGAGGTCAGGTTTTCGAACTATTTTATATTCATACTGGCCAACATTATTTGCTTCTAGATTGCGTAGTTGTTCTAGTTTAGGAAACCTTTTGTTGTCGTCAACCTCTTGCGTTTATAATCACCATCTTTAGTGTACTCAAAACCATACAAAGTGCCTATCTCACCATTCTGTTCAAAGTCCGCAACGTCTGCAAGGTCTTTTAATTCTAAAGTTATACACCTCACAGGCGCTAATGTAACTCCTGGTTTTTCTGGCCCACGCGACATTATTTTTTAGTAGCGTATTATTTTATTTCCAAAACAATGTGCAGGTTATCACATTTCACGACTTTCCCTGTTTTGTCTTTGATTTTTATATTAAATGATCCGACCCTCCCACAAACTAATCTTTTAAACTGTAAATTAGGAATTGTATAATTTCATAATCGCAATATGCTGCTTTCCCTGACGGAAGAGCTCTTAAAACAGTTGAGGGCCTTCCATCATATAAGTTTTCATCAGTGCTCAGCTCATCCAAATGAACATAGAGTAATGAATGTAATGCAAGATCGAGCGGATTTTCCCCCTCATAAGTAGTTTTGTCTGGCCCAGCAATAAAACTATGAGTGGGTAAATTGCTAGTTGTAAAGCCTAACATTTTAGCTAGCTCTCTATCAAAAAAGTAAGATGTTTCCTTCGTCTTCAAGCTTAAATGTTAACATTGTTTTAGATTTGCATTGTTAAGTTTGAGAGTAATGTCAAAGTTACTCATTGCTTCTTTTAGTGAGCAAAACCCGTAATAACCATCAGGTATTGTTAACTGGCTCATTTTGGTCCCTGCTCTGTTAACTTTTAGAACCTTATTATTCTTCTTGGCTTTGCTTATATTAAACCAAAACGACTTTGTAAAATATTTCATGGAGCGCGACCGTTCTGGTTCCGCATTGTTATTAATAGCATTTCTAAAAACGAAGGGCGGTCTTGAGTTGTTATTGTTACAAACATTTTTTAAAACAAATTAAAAATGAGTGCATTCAAATATACTGATGCAAAATATTCTGTTGGGCCGCACTACAATCTTAAAAATATAACAACTGACACCCTCGACATTTCTGTGACCCAGACTGTCGCTTTTCATAAAAAGGTGAGTACTCCATTGAAGAGCTATCTTAACCCCCCTATTAAAAAAGACTACATCGCGAAAGCGTGGTTTAGTCATCCGATGCAGTTTTATCAGAACCAGTTAAACTTTGCTGTGTTTTGTGCATCAACTGGTGTGGAGTGTCGTATGCTGATCACTTAAATCATCCTAAATCCTTTGGTTAGGTCAGTGTACAGATTTCATTTCTATTACACCTTCAGACGTATTTTAACTGAACTGCAAGCGCCATTACTGAATGACAAACCGTTTAATCCATTCAGCAACAGAATAGACATGAAGGCTTTTGAAAGGATCTGTAACGAATTCAATATTAACACCAAGACGGGCTTTAGACAAAAGTTGGATCTTAATCATGGTCTAGGCACCCCTTATTTTTGGGGCATGCACAGAAAGTTTAAATTTGACTGGAATCCTCCTTACACATCTTTCTCTTCAAGCGAAACAGCTTTTCACCTCGGGTCCATAGAGCAAGAGCATAAAACAGCATGGACAACATTTATCTTAGACACTATCTAAGGGCCTAACTAGAGCGGGAATAGAACGAATAAACGACTCTATTCGTACTTACGTTTGGTGTTTGCTAGGGTCGCAAGCACAGGCAAGATCAAGCATAACTGATCCTTCTACTGGCTTTGACGCACAAAAACAATACTTAGCAAATTAGAGGACGCCATTAATTCTACAGTTGATTTACCTTCAAGTATTCAAAGGTACCAACATGTTTTACAATACGCAAGATCGAAAGTAGACTTTGCTGTTGGCACTGGTTTATACATGTTGCCTTCTGACCTTAGACTCCGGGTAGGAATAATAATAAACTATAATAATGAAATTCTTATAGCAGGCAATGAACAGAAGGTTGGGAAAAACGACATAAATTCTGAGCCAGTAATATTGCAAGCATAAAAGAACACCCAAGAATAAGTCATCCAATCCCCGCGGCCCAAAGCCCAAAGGCCATTGAAGACTCAGCAAAGCTCGCGGACTCTGTTCGCGATGACCATGAATATGAAAAGACAGCGCTTGTTCTTGATTAACTGGCCTAGGATTACTCGGTCTTTATTTTACTAAATATTAACCCAACTATTAAGAGAACTAATGCCCATAAGTGCTCGGCCATAAAGCCAACTACTTTGCTTGCAGTAGACAAAAGCCAGCTGACAATACTCCCCAATATTCCTGGTAAAGCATCCACGCTTTACCAGCTAATTTTTTTAATAAATTCGCAAGATGATCAAGCTTTTTTTTTTACCCATGATTTATCAGGCGATGGCGTGGAGGCACTGGGCTTTGACCGCTGCCGCCTGTAATAGCCATCACCAGTGTACTTATTGCAAATCCTAAGGCCGTTATAACGCTTGCTAATGTGACTCCTTGCTCTCTAAACAGCGTTCGTATTCGTTCTGCTAGCGTTGTGTCTTCATATAAAATTTTCCGGATAGTTTCTCTTATTCTATTTACTTGAGTTCGTAATTGTTTTCGGTTAGTAGACAGCACTTCTAGTCTTGCTGATCTCTCTTGTTCAAGATCTTTTAGTCTTTGGGTTATTCTTTTTTAATATCAGCCCTAAGTTGGCGTCATCAGCCTCAACGAGTTTTTCTTTTTCTCTTTTTATATGCCCATCTAGTTCACCTAGTTTTGCTAAATTGTTTGTTAATTCGCCTCTGACGGTTCTTAAAGTACGATCAAGGGCTAATAATTCTCGCATAGGCAATGGGGAATCATTAATTGTTTTTAACGCTGTTTCTTCTGAAAAACTAGTTTCTGCTTCTATTGTATTTATTAATTCGCCTGCTGATTGATTTAATTCTTTAAGTTCCATGTTTTGCATTTGGTTATCTGTTGGGAGTTCTTGTAGTGTGTTTTGAAGTTTAGCAACTGCCCTCCGCCCTTAATTTTGGTTTAGCAATGCCAAGGCGATTTTGATCTTTCACACTGAGTCTATTTCTAATTGAACCCACGGCTAAAAACTTTGATGGGTCGGGTTTAGTTGTAAGCCGAACAAGTTGCCCTTGATCGTTTTTTACAGACAAATGACCATCTTTTAATTCAAAATCATTTGGGTCTATAAATTCGGGAGGTTCTTGGCCTAAACTTTTGTAAAATGCTCCGACCGTACTTCTGTTAATTCACGCTGCATTGAGAGCGTTGAGCGATGCTGTGTCAAAGGGATCATTTCACTCATGTCGTCTCCAGGATTAAAACATCATAATCTTCTTCATCTTCAATTCCTGCCATGTTTTTAAATAATTAATTTTTATTTTGCTTCATAAAAATGTCGCAAGCACATGGCTCGATTCTTAACCCGCATAGAAGACTGAAAGAACCCTTTGGCGTGAAGGGAAATAAGCGGACTATTACTGTTCCAAATAATCCATCTACTATGATGCAGATCAAATTCTTACTTTTAAATTTCCAGACTTAGGAGCAGATGACGTGATTGTGCCAGGCTCTGCGCGTCTTACTTTCAAATAGTACTCGATTCAACAACAGACCCAAACAGGACAGTTGTACAGAATCTGGGACGGGCAATCGTTAAGAAAATTTCTATAAAACTTGGGGGGCAAGAAATATTTTCTTTACACAATGCAGACATATTTTTAACCTATTCTGATCTATGGCTAACCGGGAATGAAAGGGCTGATTTTGCGTTTCAAGGAATAGAAAATGAAGAAGCACTAAAACATAGAATAGGCGCTGAAGATACTAAAGACGGCAAAAAGTATGTAGCCGTAAAGTTTGCGTATGGAAATCGCTTTTCCATTCCCTTAGATTTTGAGTTGTTAAAAGCGCATGCGCCATACTTTCAAGGAGCATTAAAAGACAGACTGTCATATGAACTAACTTTTAACGAATACAAACGTGTTATCAGATCAACAGACACCGAAGCAATGTACAGCATTTCTGACATCTCGTTAGAGTTTGACGTTGTTAGCAACTCTAATTTAGCAAGGCAGATTGAGCACCAATATCAGTCAAAATTAGCAATATATTACGAAAGAGTGATTCATCATACAACATATCCTAGAAGCAGGGCAGACACTATATGGAATTTTAGTTTTAGCGTCTCAGCAAGATCGCTTAAAGGTATTTTATTGCTGTGTGAAGATGAAGAACCATTCAAAAGAGGAAGTGAAAAGTTTTTTAATCCAAAAATAACGAAAGTACAATGTTCGATTGAGGGCAGCCCTAACCAAATCTATGCTAGCGGGCTTAAACCTTATCAGCATTTTGATGAATAAGAAAACTGTTTGGAGGTGGGAGGTGTAGAAATCCAACAGTTGACCTTGTGGCTAAAGATCTACACCTTCACAGCGTAAGACTTGATGATTATTTAACAACAAAATACGGTTTATGGATTGACCTAAGGTCAACAGAGGATAATCAGTTACATGGAAGCGGGAGAACTGTGAGAGACGTAATAAACATTCAAATTGATAAAGAAGAAGAAGCTGATAAACCGCTTAATGTACATTTGTTTTTAATATATGATGCGCAGCTGAATATTGAAAATAACAGATTAAAAGATATACAATACTAAATTATTTTTATTTTATAAAAAGCATGTCTGTTCAGGTTTATCCAAACGTGCCTACAGCGCCGCCAAAAGAAGAGATAGCAGGCAATTCTGCTGTTATAGAAACCCCTAACATAAAAACCTTCAGATTAACCAACATTACACAAATGCAGCAAGTACTAGAGCAAGACCTTTCAAAATACAGCAAAACTAAACGAAGGTATTCTGCTGCCTTTAATGCTGTTACATATGTTAATACTGGGGCATCGACTATTAGTGCTCTATCAGCAGGAACGAGCGTAGGTCTCTTAGCAACGGGCATAGGCGCGCCCGCAGCTTTACCTCTAGGAGGTTTGCTTAGCTCTTGGCCTGTGTTCATTAGCTGTAGGTGCCGCCAGCAAAAAAATAAAAACTAAACTCCAAAAGCACACAGCTATGGTTCAACTAATAACGGCTAAACTTAGCTCGTTCAAGCTGATAATAAATAAAGCGCTAGTTGACTCAAACATCACGGATGAAGAATTTAATCGTTTACAGGCCGATTTTGATGACTACAAAAGACAAAAGTTTGATCTTCAAAGAAAGGCGAGGGCAAGTTTTTCTCAACAGCCATACGCCGAGCAGATAAAAAAGGAATGCTTAAAAAAAGTAAACGAAACATTAAACTCTGCCTAAACAGCTCACATTAACAACACCAAAAGGTGTTTATACTTTAGTTTATGAGTCTAAGCGCAAAAAGACCGTCGATATTGATTCTGATTAAAGTATTTTTTTTTTTAATTTAAATAAATATTTTGAGTTAGAAAAGAGACTCAACATGGCTAAGATATATGAAGGACAAGCCGAATTTTTTGAAGCAATGCAAGAAAATTTGACAAGAGCGCTGAATGATATTGATTTAGAAGTCATTGACCCAACAAACGTACAGGCAAGCGTTGTTCATGCTATTTCTCAAGTTCCAAGTAAACTAACAATAGACCCGCCAGTTAAAGTAATGTTAGCTGTTTTAATCGACTATGTAACAATAAATGAAGAAAATCTAGAAGTCTGGTCTCAACTAAACAACAGACTATTCTTTCTCATAATGACTTAACACCCGGTTGGGCAGACGAACTGCTTACACAGTTTGACGCTGCCGCTGAAGAAGCTAAAATGAGAGGCTCTGGTTGGTCAGAGGGCGAAGTTTTAGAGATCAGATTAAAACAGGCTAAGTATGCACCGATTGTAGGCAAGGCTTACATTCCGCTACCCCCAGCATTAGTCGCAAAAAGAGCAGTTCTAAACATAAGGAATTCAGACGACAATGTTTTATGTGGTGTGTTCTCGCAAGGCTGCATTACGCCCGCAAAAACGCAGAGAGAGTGTCTAACTATCGCCCTTACATCAATGATCTTAACTTTAGTGGGGTGTCCTTTCCTGTTAGCGTAGACCAAATTGATCAGTTTGAAGAACAAAACAAACCCATAACTGTTAATGTCTACACAGGGGATGAGGAAACAGATTTGGTGCCGATTAAAGTGTCCAAGAACAGTCCAACGATTGGCGAGCCAGACAAAAATCATGTTGACTTACTGCTGATGCTTTCACCAGAGGGGCTGCCGCATTACACATTGATACGCACAATGAGTAGATTATTGGCCCATACTTCAAAAATTGGGCATAAACAAGAATTCTGCAGAAAATGTTTAACAAGAATGCCATCTGTTCAAGCCGCAAGCGAACATAAGAAACATTGTATTGGCCCAGTTGACTGTAATACAGAACTAACTACGCCCCCCGCCCGGATCTAAAGTTAGTTTTTAAGAACTGGAAAAAACTGCAACATTCTCCATACGTAGTTTACGCAGACTTCGAGTCGCTTATTGTTCCTTATGAAGGGCCAGCACCACAAAAACTTCAAAAAACAGTCTTAATGAGTAATCATCAGATTTGTTCATTTGCCTTCATTATTGTTAGGTCGGATGGCGCTCATTCAACGCCAGAATTATATAGAGGACCAGATGCTGCAGAAACATTCTTAAAACGCATGCAGCAAGTGCGTAATGATTGTTCTAATAATCTGAATTTATCTGAAATCATGATGGCGCCTGAAGACCAACAACAGTATGACTTAGCCACACATTGTTGGATTTGCGGTTTAGAGCTAACGCCCAAGAGTGTAAACCCCACAGTAAGAGACCATGATCACATTAGTGAAAGTTCAGAGGAGCAGCGCATAACAAATGCAATCTTCAACTAAAGTTTGAACCAAAGACATGGAAGCTGCCCATCTTCTTTCATAACTTGCGAGGTTACGACTCTCATCTTATATTGCAAGCAGTAACCAACGCCTTCAGGGTAGCATGCATTGCACAGTCATCAGAAAAGTACATGTGCTTTAATCTAAATAACATGTCTTTTTATGACTCTAAAGCAACACATGATGGGATCATTAGAGTCACTAGCTATGTCCTTAAAGTCCTGCCCAATAACGGAAAAATATTTTGACTCAACGCTTGTTAGAAAGGGTGTTTACCCTTATGAGTACATGAACAGTTGGGAAAGGTTTGACGAAGAGACACTTCCTCCTAAAGGCGCGTTCTTTTCTAGTCTTAGAGGAAAGGACATCAGCGACTTCGATTACCAGCATGCTCAAGATGCGTGGCAGAAGTTAGATTGTAAAACGATGGGAGACTATCATGACTCCTACTTGATGGCAGATACATGTTTGTTGGCGGACGTCTTTGAAAACTATAGAAAGACCTGCATGAAACATTACAGTTTAGATCCTGTGCATTACATTTCTGCGCCCGGGATGAGTTGGGATGCTTTCTTAAAAGATACTAGAGTACAGATTGATTTATTGTCAGATTTACCAATGATTCAGATGATTGAAAACGGATTGCGTGGGGGAATTAGTATGGCGTCGCACCATTACTGTAAAGCAAACAACAAATACTTGGACGACTACGATCCAAGTAAAAGGTCTAACTATCTCATGTATTTAGATGCAAACAATCTGTAATGGATGGGCAATGGCGCAATCGCTTCCATTACGCAACTTTAAAATGTACACAGGTACGAATAATATTCAAAAGGCATTAAAGTGGTTGAGCAGTTTAACGCCTGATCAACAGCGCGTTTCATTCTAGAAGTTGACTTAGAATATCCTCATGAACTCCATGACCTGCATAATGACTATCCATTAGCAGCAGAAAGTCTAAAGATGGACCCAAGAGAGCCGCCTAAACTTGTGCCTAATCTTCGGGCAAAAAAAATTATGTCTGTCATTACAGACTTCTACAATTTTATTTAAGACATGGTTTGAAGTTAACAGCTGTTCATCGCAATAATTGCTTTCGATCAAGAACAGTTCATGAAACCATACATCATGAAGAACACTGATCTTAGAACTAAATCTGCAGATGCTTCAGAAAAAGACTTTTTCAAGCTGATGAACAACAGTTGTTTCGGAAAGACTATGGAGAATCCGCACAAGCGTAAAGATGTCAGATTAGTCACCAGAGAGAACGAAGCAATTAAGCTGACTTCAAAACCTAATTATCAGGACTTCAGAAAATTTCATGATCAGCTTTTTGGCATAATGATGAAAAAAAAAAGTCAAATTGGACAAACCCGTTTTTATTGGTTTACTGTTTTAGAATTATCAAAGCTTTTGATGTTAGAATTTCTTTACGACTACTTTAAGCCCTCGTATCCTGAGTCCGAGTACTTTACACAGATACAGACAGTTTTGTTATAGATATCCCTACTGAAGACATCTATAAAGACATGGAATTAGAAGTAGCTAAAGGGCATGCAGGATGGTATGATACATCCGATTACCCTAAAGACTCGCCTTTACATTCAATTACTAACAAGAAGGTTTTAGGAAAGATGAAGGATGAATTATCTGGAAAGGTAATCAAGGAGTATGTGGGGTTAAGGTCAAAAATGTACAGTATTTCGAGCCAGGAGAAAATCATTAAGAAAGCAAAGGGAATATCTCGCAGCGTTGTGCAGTCAAACATATCACATGACAACTACAAAGAAGCATTGTTTGGCAATAAGACTTTTCATCATACAACGTAAAACTGCGATCTAATCTACATGAGATCAACCACAACTGTTGTTAACAAAGAAGTCATTAGATAGAACAAACACAAAACGGGTGTTTGTTAATCCAGAGTTTTCATATGCAATTGGGCACTGGAGAACCGTAAATTAATTAAAGCGGAACTGTGCCTGGGGGGATTATCTGCAGTTCTTCTTTCACAAAAGATCTTTGAGGAGCTGGTTGTTTTGTTGTGTCAGTTTCTCGTAAATAATACACGGGCGGATTCATTTTACAATTCTTTTTATTTCATATGGATCAACACTCCAAACTGGATCTGTTGCCCTGATGCGAGTGTCCCCTTCTGCTTCCCCCCCGGGAAATAAAGGTACCTTACTTTCAAACCAAACGGTAATAGTTTGCCGGATGAAGACTCTCCTTCAACAACATTTATTGTTTTTCTTTTGATTGCTTGTACTGGTTTTAGTCCTTTAAATTCTTCATTATTCATTGCGCGCAAAACTGAGGGCAGTCTTCTAACCCATTCTGTGTTGCGAGAATTGTCAATAAGCTCTCTGTGATACTGGTAGGAAAAAAGTCTTTCAGCTAACTGTTTGTTAAAGTTTTCGACTAAAGCCTGTGATCTGTGAACTCCCGGAATGCCTCTTTTAATGGGAACTCTATGTTTTAACAATAATTGATTCACTTGGCCTTTAAATTCTTTTCCATCATCGACTTGAATCATGCGAGGGTAAGTTAGCGGGCCTCGCTGGTATATCAGCTGTATGGCAACAGCAACAGCAGAAGCACTCTTTTGTGTTAATGGTTCCGCATCTTTGTATCTTGAAGCCATGTCAATGACTGTGAGTGCGTACTTAAATCTTTTTCGTCTAATCCTATCAGAGGGTAAATATAGAAGATCCATTTGATGGGTGTCGTTCGGTATTGTATTAACAAAGTGTGGTCTCTGTATTCGTCTAGGGCAGGGAAATAAATTTGCCAAATCGCTTGTTTAGATAACCATTCCTTTGCTGTTTGTTCACTAACTCCAGCTGCTTGGCTTAGCTTTTTAATTGCTGTGATGCCCTTCCAATATCCTTTGGGCGAATAATAGATTTTGTTCATTTTTTATTCAGCCAATAAATTTTGTGCAACAAAATACACAACGGTCATACCAACGACAATAAACGCGATTTCTTGCATCTTTTGTTTTTCTGATGGTTGATAAAAGTCACTGAATTTTGGTGGGGGCAATGTCTGGACTGGTTTGCCTGTTACTAGATAATATTCTTTTATTGCTTGATCAACATTTTTAAATGTGTAAGCTGCATGCCCCTGTCTTTTCAGTGTGTCATTAATAAAATCTAACTGCTCAAGTCTCTGCCTTTCATAGGCGTCTTGTGCAGCTGCTAGTTCCTCCATAGCTTTGTTATGCCTTTTTCTCTCGCCGCCATTCCCCAGTTTACTAAATGCAAAATTACTGCCGCTAAAAGCAAGCGCATTCACCACAGCGCCGCCTATCATTATTGCGAGTGAAGCCATTTTTTATAAATGTATTTTTTTTTACATATTTATATTCTCTGGAATTATTCCTTGCTTAACTAGAAAATCTTTCGTGGCAACCGAAGCTGCAATGATAGCAATCAGCTTTGCTGAATCCTCAAAGTCTAGTTTGCCAAGATCTGCTGGTTTTATTTTTAACAGGCTTTTACCAAGCATTGAGTATCCTACACTTAGCCCTCCAATAACAGCAGAATGGTATACAAGGTTAGCAACAGTTTTTTCGGTGCTCATTTTATAAAATAAAATAATTATAATTTAATAAAAACATGAACAGCGATGATCTCCTACAGCTACAAGGCGGCCTAAACCTTTCCCGGACTTATGAATGACCAAGTTGATGATCAAGCTATTATGCCCAAAAAGGAGAGGTTGTATTCTTTGGCAGCGTGTGGAAAAACAAAACAGTTCCTTGGAACTGAATTCAGCATAGAACAGATTCAACAGATGACGCCGCAAGACATTATAAAGTATCATAACAGGTATGAAGCGCAGCTGGGGTCTAGAATGGTGAAAAGTGTGGGGCAAACGGTCTTAGTTTGTACACTAAACTAGTCAGTAGATTTGCCCCCATTGATTCTGAACAGGATTTTATGTATGATTTAACGCAGGATCCAGTTTTAACAAAGTCATTAGAGTCTCTAGGGTGTGATCTGTATTACAGATTTGGAACATTGTTATCGCCATTAATCATGGGATTAATAACTTTTAATCATATAGATTTTATTTCCCTTCAAAATGAGCGAGCTGGAAAATCAGCAGAATCAGAAAACACTGAATCAGGTGGAGAAAGTAACCAAGCCAGAAAATCAGCAGAAAACGCTGAATCAGGTGGAGACCATTAAAAATCCTGGGCGTGTTGAAGCAGGAAAAAAATTAGCAGAGTGGAACAGACAAAAAAAAATTAATGTTACAGAATATGCCTCATCATGAAAACATAACACCGCCAACGCCAAAACAAGTTGATTCAATGCCCGCTATAAAAACTCCATGCGATTCAAGGGCCCCGAAGTCTTCATGGTATATTGAACTTAAAACTGTTTTCCATTTTTGGCGCCCTTGCTGCTGCTGGGGGCAGTTATTACGGTTATAAAATATATAAACAACGCTGGCAAAAACAAGAGCCCAAACAATCTCCACCGCTAAATACAGAAGCCGAACACAACTGCACGCCAAAACCGCCAATAACAAAGCATCATTTTGATCCATTTATAATGGAATAATATTTTAAAAACTTAATTTTAAATTTTTTAAAAAAATAGATCATGGCGTATTATAAAATGATGGTGTCAATAAATAAAGACCTGGAGTCTATAAAAGACATTTCCATAGACCCGAATTGTAATCAATGCGGTTGCTTCGGATGTAAGACCTTCATTAAGATCTATGCAAAGAACGCTGAGCAAGACATCCTCAACGATGACGCGTTTTTTGAGGCGTGTGTGTACTATATTAGACATCTACTATTTAAGATAAAAACATAGATTGTATTTTTTTGATAATTATAAAATAACTTAATAAGAACTTGGTTGTACTTAAAGGATGACTTAGTTATGATCTTAGGTTAACTTGGTAAGAACTTGAGGATGACTTAAGGACAACTTGAATAAAAACTTAGAAGTAACTTGAGAATAACTTGAGGATAACTTGGGTAAGAACTTGTGAATGACTTGAGGATGACTTGTGAATAACTTGAGTAAAAACTTGTGGATGACTTGGGGATAACTTAAGTTAAGAACTTAAAAGTGACTTAAGTGTGTGCATGCGTGGGGTGGGGTGGGTAGGTGGAGTTGGGTGGGGGTGGTGGGGTGGAGTTGGGTGGGGTAGGGGGGGTGTGCATGCGTGGGGTGGGGGTAGAGACGTGCGTGCGTGGGGTGGGGTGTGCATGCGTGGGGCAAAGGCCAAAACACACACACACACAAACACAAACAAACAAACACACACACAAACAAACAATAGACAGGACAGTGCTTGTGGGAAAGTGAAGGGAAAATGCCGCAGAGCAGCAAGATGGCTACCGATCATGCATGATCGTTACTATATTTAGAACCACGTCAGAGCAGCAAGATGGCTACCGATCATGCATGATCGTTACTATATTTAGAACCACGTCAGAGCAGCAAGATGGCTACCGATCAGCATGATCGTTACTATATTTAGAACCACGTCAGAGCAGCAAGATGGCTACCAATCATGCATGATCGTTACTATATTTAGAACCACGTCAGAGCAGCAAGTTGGCTGCCGTATACAGCCTAACAGCGTGCGGGGTTTCAACTACTTCCGAATCTCCGGCCCGAGTCGTGTTCCGTGTCGTCTGCTTTGCCGTTGTTTCACAAACACCACAAGGTGGAGAAGTTTTCTGAACTACAAGGTAGTAACACCTGTCACTGAATCTTCTCACTACACCACACACCTTCAATGACAATACAACCCAGTCTTGCTAACGTGGCGGCCACAAAGGGGAGTGACACGTAACAGTCTAGAACATTCGCTAACGACAACCTGGCGCGCTGTCAACCTGAAATGAATACACCCCCCACCCCCACCCCTCACCTGGCAAGCCCAGTCTCTCGCTTTATTGATTTTTTGGTCGCTTGCCGTGCGCTGTGTAAACAAGGTCGCGCGTCTCGCTAGCGATTAAGTTTCGGCCTCGTGCCAGCCTATCTGTTACACATAGTTTTGTAGGTTGTAGTACATCCGTCATTGTATATTTGAAGCATTTATATGAAGATAGTGCTAGCCACACACTACTCCTCTCCATACTGGTAGATGTACTAAGGTCTGCCTAACCCTATCTAGTTTGTTTGCCAGAACATTCGAAATCGCCATTCAGTTGCATAAGGGCACACTTAAAGGCAGATGAACTGGTTAGAAGTAGAAAAGTATACACATCTTAATACACAAATCAGCTTGCCCCATAAACACTAAATCTGTAGTTAACAATCAATCAAGTCACGAATCAGCCGTGTTTACCTTCGCCTTAAGAAATGAACGCTGTGCGGGGAAACATGTGAATAGTTAGCTTGCCTTCACTGACTAACTCAACTAATTCTTTCAACAAATACTCTAACATGCAGTTAAAATAAAACTTATGGCCTCGAATAACAAACCTGTTTTTTCAGTAACGTTTTAGCCATTTTAAAATAACACAATTAAAACACAGTGGCCACACCAGGGCGCAGTGAAAACACAGCCTTTTTGTTCAATAGCTCCAACACAATGACAGCCCCGGTCGTGCCACGTCGACAGCCTCGATCTCGAATTTCTGATGCAATGTGGCGCAACCCAACTGAGTGTGTTTCGTTTACACAGGACAGGCTAGGTGCAAACTGCCGCAAGCCGTAATTAAGTGATCAGATTTCAGCCCCGTGTACAAAGTTTGTAGGTGGAAATTAGTCAGAAGAAGTGTGCGGATTTTATGTCATTTAATTGAGAGAGAGAAAGAGTGTGTGTGTGTGTGTGTTGTGTCTGCCCGCCCTCTCTCTGTCTGTCTGTCTGTCTGTCGTCTCTCTCTTCTCTGTCTGTCTGCCAGTGATTCTCTCCTCTCATTTCCGCCACAGGAAAAGGCGGCTTTAGGTCACTTTCGCCCAAAAACTCGGTGGTGAAGCAAGTGAGTCAGAATCGGTGTTTATACGTTCTCTGAAACATACATAGGGATTACTGAAAACACTTTCAAAACCAGATACGCAAACCATAAACAGTCATTTAAACATGAAAAATACAAAAATCAAACAGAACTGAGTAAATACATTTGGAAACTCAAAGAAAAAAAAATAGACTACAGCATATCATGGAAAATCATAAAAAGAGCAACACCATACAACAATATTTCAAAAAAATTCAACCTATGTTCCACAGAAAAATGGTTAATATTATGCAAACCATACTTAGCAACTCTGAACACAAAAGTAGAAATAGTGAATAATTGCAGGCACAAGTGGAAATCTTTGCTAGCACATTCCACCTGACAGGCCCGGGACCCCCCCCCCCCCCCCCCCCCCCCCCCACACACACACACACACAGACATCACGTGCAGCAAACGAAACCCGCACACACAGAGACAAGATCAGGTCCCGCACGCCATAAAAGACCGTTGGCGTGCCACAAAAAAGAGACATCCTGAGGAGAGATATGTACACATGTATAGATCTTGAAACAAGCTTGTAGATGAATTTTAGCACTTCATTTTAAAAATATTTTTAACATATATATATATATATATATATATATATATATATATATATATATATATATATATATATAAAGATAGATAGATGTATGTATGTGTGTATATATACATGTGTACATATAGAGAGAGAAAGAGAGAGAGCCAGATAGTGAGGGAGAGAGACAGAGAGATAGAAAGACAGACAGACACAGAGAGAGGTGGATGGAAGGATGGATAGATGAATGGATGGGTGGATGGATGGATGGATAGATAGATAGATAGATAGATAGATAGATAGATAGATAGATAGATAGATAGATAGATAGACAGACAGACAGACAGACAGACAGACAGATGGATAGACACACAGACAGACAACAAACAGATCTATGTATGTATACAAATTCCCCGAGTTATAACGTAGGCTTGATGCCAAAATATTTGGAATGTCTTGACGTAATTGCTTTTATTTCTTCTTCTTTTTTAGTATTCAGAGACAGACAGACAGACAGACAAACATACACATATATTCTTACATAGGTACGTATATACATGCATACAGATACACATATTCTCCTATTTTTCTCTCTCTAATCTACCATGGCACTTGAATGGAATTACCCCTCTCCGCTCATTTCGGCTCTGCAGTTGCAGCCGCACCCTGGTTTATCCCGTCGCGGCCCTTGCAGCGGTAATCCACTGGGAGCAGTCAGTACCCGGTTGCCCTGAAGCAACCCAACAGAGGAGACACCACACTGCGATTACGTCATGTCGGTTGTGTTCGGTGGGTGCCTGTTCTGATCCAACATTCGAAGGATACCAGACATTGAGCCCCTACAGTGACAACAGTAACTGCTTCAACGCGACCCAGCGTCAATGGGTACCCCCTTCCAGCAGGCGCCACTATGTTCGTCCAACGACATTCCCGATCAACTTATCTGTGCCGATGACCGATGACATAAAACAACAACAAAAAAACTTTCCAAGGGCGCGGAAAGGAAACCAAAGCTGAGGTCACCACGAGGGCAGGACATGAAGGGCTACAGAATTTTAGCCTTTATGTTTTTACCCTCAGCAGTCCGGATAGAGATGATGGAGATGAAAAGATGCCTTTTATGAAAAGATGCCTTCAGATAGACGATTCCGGCAACTGAAATGTGAAACCAACAGACTGAATCGTAGTTTCTTGCCTATTTCAATCCGTTCATTGAATAATCACTGACCTGACCATCCTGAGTAAATGTTTAATGCTGTCGTTATAAAGATAGAGGAGAGGGTGAGGGCGAGACTTGGATAGAGAGAGAGGGGTGGGGTGGGGGGGGTGGTGGGGAGAAATGAGAGTGTAGATGTTTTGGGGAGGGGGGATGATAATCAAGTGATAATGATTTAAAAATTTATCTCAATTCTCACCCCGAGTAGAATGTGTGTGTGTGTGTGTGTGTGTGTGCGTGCGTGCGTGCGTGCGTGCGTGCGTGCGCGTGTGTGTGTGTGTGCCCCTTTTTTACGGTTTAATTTAGCGTACAGCTGATTTTATTAAATTGACTGGATATAAAATGGAGTGTATGTTGGGTAGAGTTATTGATTAGTTTTATGTGAAGAATAAGCCCTACTTTATTTATATTGCTTTTAAATTTGTGGGCATGTGCAGGTGTGAGTGCATTTGCACATTTTACATTATTCAATGTTGTGTACTCATATGTCATGTGTTTATGTGTTCCCACCACGACACAAAGTTCTTATAAAAGAAAAAAAAAGTGTCTTGAATTGAACTGAATTGAGATGACGCTTGGTGGAGACTACATGACAGGCCTGGAGGCCCACTCTACGCTTCCTTCATAGTGTACCCATTCGCCAGCCAAACACAAAAGACATCTGCAGCGCTGCTCTGGACATTTCAGTCAGAGACGCATCCTTTTCAGGGGACGAAACTCAACTGTATGGGTTCAGTCATCCTGTGTAAACCTGCAGCAGTCTCAACTTTGGGTAGGAGCTGGTCAGGGCCGAAACAATTCGACAAATAAATGGTTGTGACGAGAACCGAACCCACGACTTACCAGACCGCAGCTCGCGATGCCAACCACTGAGCCACGGCAGCCGGTAAACGAGCTAATGTTTAAATTTCATACAGAGACATAAAGGGTGATCAACAATATGATAGTTTTTCAATGAGCCGCCATCATTCGATTCATTTCAAATTAATTCAATGCAGTAAGCACTTTACTGATGAACATAAATATTCATCTGTGCATTTTCAGTCTCATAACAAACATATTATCAGCTTATCAGGCGCTTCATAGTTTAAAAAACTCACATTAAATCCAACATAGCTTCGAAGGACACACACACACACACACACACACACACACACACACACACACACACACACACACACACACACACACACACGAATACCCATACCTATATACATAACACAGCCACTTGGATAAAAAGATGTATATACAAATGTAGATAAACATTCTTCTCACATCATATCATCAGAGACGGGCGTCCATATAAACATTGCCAAGCAAACAATCCAAAACATTCAAAGCGGATTTACCATCATTCAACATATGGTCTGATATCACTTTTAGTGGAAACACACACACACACACACACACACACACACACACACACACACAACAACAACAACAACAAGAACTAAACAAAATTAAAGTCACAAGACCAGAAATTAAGATAACAATTGTAAGATGTCAATATGGACAACCATCAAAAGAATATACCCACGAACGGCACTGTCAGTCATTCTAACAAAATTTACGGTTTTACATCACGAGATCTTGCGTAAAACAAAAGGTAAAAAACGCATATGTAGGACCATAGGATTAATGATTTCATTGGATAAAACTGTCTTGTGGGTCCCGAAGAAACTCCAAAGGTAGATAATTCTAGACAAAACGAGGGATTTCAAACATGCCACTCTAAGAAGAGCAGTGGGAGTTCTTTCCGTCTCTAATCGAAGTAACAGTCAACTTGAAAATTTTTGTTGCCATATTTACGATCCCTGAAATCTTGAATAAACTGTATATAAAGAACAGTTATTTAAGGAACCTTTTTATCCCTTCCAAGAGATGGCAATGCAGCTTATTTAATCTTTTTTGTTCCTGTACCTTATTGGTTATTTAACCTCTGGTCATATGCAGTCCAAACACTGTCAAACTCGTCATGCACATATGTATCATATTCAAATGAGTTTCTGTCTCCAATATAGAATAACAGCTGACTGAACAAACAAAATGTACTACATCATCGACATTCAATTCTCGCTGTAAAGTCTTTTTCTTTCATCGTGCTGTTAAAATTTCCACACTGAGAATAAACAAATATGGGAAACTGTTTCCGCTAGTCTTCATCCTCTCGTTATCGGAAATCTTTGAATAATACTTCCTCTAACAATCACTTCATGCCTTTATCAATTTTTTAGCCTAACTTCAGACATTTTTTCCAAAGCCATGCTCATTCAGAATCTGAAAAATATAAACTCTCAACATAGAGCATTGAATTTTTTTTTCCAAAGTCAGTGTTTAACAGTCACCCTGGAAGGATCCGTGAATTTCTGTCACTGGCTAAGTTGTGTATTAATCTGTCATCACACGTGTATGTGTTGCACATGAAACTAGTTCAATTCTTTTAAACTTAGTTTTCTTTTTTTTTATTTCTTTCAAAAATGCATTGTGATACATAAGTTTCGTTGAGAAGAGATACTGGGTGCCTCTTCGGCAAAGACTCTTCGTTTTTATTATCCTTAAACACATACACGTACTCACGTGCTTATATTCAGCTGACTCCCCCCACCCCGCGCCTCATTTCTCCTGCTCCTCCTCCTTCTTCATCAAATCGAGAAAAGAAAAACTAGCGTCAGCTTGTGTAAGCCCGATTCTTTCAGAATGTGACCTTGACCCTCAGCTGAGTTCGCTCAGAAGCTATGTTTAGGAAACGTTATTGATGTATCCTCTTATGTTGTTTAGGCGATAACTGTTAAAAAAAAAAAGCAAAACGCTAACAGTCTCCTTAAATCAGAGCCTAATTTAGCTTTAGATTGGTTAATCATCTAATTAATTGTGTGTGTGTGTGTGTGTGGGGTGTGTGTGTGTGTGGTGTGTGTGGCGCGCGCGCGCGCGCGCGCCGTGTGTGTGTGTGTGTGTAATCGGGTGTCGATTTATGCATTCAAATTGGTCAAGTCATCTGCAAGGACATGGAACCCCGTTGGCACACACACACACACACACACACACACACAACACACACACACACAACACACAGATTCCAGCACCCATGGGGCAACAGTAACTTATCATTACTTTTCTCATCTTAAACTGAACAGGAACATTTTCTTTCTAAAATAAAAGATCATTTGATGGTATGTTAAGTTGTGAAGAACGAGTGTGCTGCATTTTCTCTCCATCATCAAAATGAAAGCTTTAATACTGTTCAGTCATGAAATTCAGGACCGACGCTGACTACACACAGACGTCTCTGTCTAGGATGCATCACTAAGAGTATCGCTTTGAGCTGCAGTCGGCTTCGCGCCTAGACCGACAGCAGCTCAACACTGGAATCCAGGTAGTCTGACAGAGTGGTGAAGCTGGCTGCTGTAACATCATTCGTAAACCAGAGCCTACCACCGGTGATTCAGTGGCCGCTGCATCGTCAGTCACCTCCTTGTAACTGGGAGGATACGTGACAATCAAAGGACTCGGAGTACGGGGTGCCGTGGCTCGATCTCCAGCTGGACTGCGTGCAATAACGACACGGCAGAAGCCGGCTGTGAAGGCTGAGGAGTCAGCTGGAGGGAAGAGTACGGGGCGGGTCCTCGCCGTACGCAGAGAAGGCCAGGTTGGTGTGAGCAGTGACGGGCGGCTGTGGAATGGTGTACGGCCTGGGAGGATCAGCTGGTGTTGTAAAACGGACAGTTCGCCTGGGGGTAGTTGATGGCCGCGAGGCGATGTAGACGCTCATGTTGCTGGGGCGTGTCGTGGAGACCCCGCTGGGCCGATCTCAGCGTGGATGCCGCAGGACGTCCGACACGTGGACGTGAAGGCCGTGTGCCGCGACGACAGAGCACGCATGTCACGCAAATTAAGACCAACAGCACGCCCAATCCTACTACCGTTCCGATAAGTATGGCGGCGTCGAGTCCGCCTTTACTGGATGATGAAGGACGGTGTTGTTTGGTCGTTGCTGCAACGTAACAAACAACGCGTTATGACAAGAAATGCTGTAACCAGCTGATTGTTCTTAACTGCACACTGCCCTCATCGACACACTATTAACACAAACAAGGCATCAATATTTTAGGTGAACTGCGTGAGGAACATTGTAGATGGGACCACAATCCATAACAACACACTATTAACACAAACAAGGCATCAATGGTTTAGGTGAACTGCGTGAGGAACATTGTAGATGGAACCACAATCCATAACAACAACGTGCAATGCGCTGAATGCTGACCGCAAGTTCGAATCCAATCAATGACGTACATTCAAAGGATTTTACTAGTCTTACCTGCTTCTATCAAGTGTTCTTGACTGTGTTATTGGCTCAAGTGAGAACAGTCAGAATTCATCCATTCCATGTATGCATGGTTTAGAATGTTTCTCAACTTCTCTGAGCAACAATATTTGTGTCTGTGGCTCTTGGATCTGACAGACGGCAAGCCGTTTTATGAAGTAATTATAGAGTATAACCCTGTGGCACAGTCTCAGACCAGAGTGGAAGTTTGCTTTCCTTCCCCCATCAACGACTTCAAAGTAGAGCACCTGTCCGCTCCTTCATAACAAATGAGACAGAACATCAATTCTCAGAAGTCGTAGAGATAGACCCTCCGTCTCTTTCTTCTTCAATAAGTGAAAGACAGAATTTCCGTCCCTTCCTTCCCCAGCAAGTTAAAGACAGAACATTCGTCCCTTCCTTCCCCAGCAAGCACCATCTATTTATTATCTGCCAGCTTGTGTTTGTTGATTTGAGGGAGGCATGTGAACCGGGAAGGTCTCCCGAAATCCCGCAAAAGTTTGGGGGGCTAAGACAATCACTGAGTTGGTCTCTTCTGAATGTATCACATATTCCTCGCGAAAACTGCTGTGAAACAAGGCTGCATCTGAGCACCCACCCTCTTTTCCATCTTGTTTACAGCAATGCTAATAGCTGCCTTCGTAGACTTCAACAGGGAGTGCATATCAAGTTTTGCCTGGATGGTAAACTCCTCGACCCGCAGCGTCTTCAAGCCAGACCAAAAGCAGCAGCAACACTTATAATAGTAGCAGTCGTGGTAAAATGTGTTGTACTAACAGTTTCAGCAGCAGCAGTAGCATTTGCACTAATAGTTGGAGCAGGAGCGACCGCAGCAATAGCAGTAGCAGGAGAATTAGTTATAGAGAAGGAGGAAGAGGAACAACAGCGGCGATGTAATGGCACTATATTAGTACCCACGGTGATTTTGGATACCAGTAAGCAAGGAACGAAAGAAACACAGATCAGAGAAGACAACGCCTACAACACACCGATGACTTTCCTGACGTACATCGAAGACTTCTGGTGGTCCAGGGCTTGGCGTCGTAAGGCCTGACAGCTTGGTAGGCCATACTGAAGCCCTTTCCTGTACTGGCCAGGCCCGAGGTGAAATGAACATATAAGCCACCGCCTGTGCTGTAAAGATCAACTCCTTGGAACTGGTAGTTGCACATGATAGCCAATACTGTGGTTTTGTCTGCACACACACACATTTTATATATATATATATATATATATATATAAAAATAAAGATAACCTCTTAAGACATAAGTGCTGAGGGCCAGTTCTTGGAATGAATCCGCAAAGGACTAAATTACAATAAACTAATAAATACCAAGGATAAGTACCGAGCACCATTCCAGCAACTTACAGAGCAGCTTGGTGTTGCAATGACTGCAAGAAATATTCAATTATAAACAAAGCTTGCTCTTTGTCTTAGATTGAAAAAATAGGAGGAGATAAGCATTCATATCTGCAGTGGTAGATAATTCTGCCTAACTAACAGTATGTGCTTGAGTGGGTGAATGGGGAATAGTAAATGCTTCTCAAAATGATCCTTCAGCAAGCTTATAATCTCCAAGAGGGAGACAATCTCCAATGGGGAGGGAACTCACTAACATATAACTCCTGGTCAGATACCGGTATTTCGCAACCTGATTGTTTCTCCTCAGTGACCGCGGAAAGTGGTAACTTGACCACTCTGCCTTTTCGGTTTTAAGAAGAATGCTATCCTTTAAAACGGCTGGTGTACAATACCGTAGTATGTTTGTTGAGTTATATTTTCTACTTTTCACATGAAAATGTAGCTTGTTTTGCTCTTCCATGATTTTCTTTTGCTTCTTAGGTGGCACCTTTGGTTGTTTTTTTGAAAACTCGACAAACATACTACGCACACCAGCCTTTTTAAAGGATAGCATTCTTCTTAAAACCGAAAAGGCAGAGGAGTCAAGTTACCACTTTCCGCGGTCACTGAGGAGAAACAATCAGGTTTCAATATACCGGTATCTGACCAGGAGTTATATATTAGTGAGTTTCCTCTCCATTGGAGATTGTCTCCCTCTTGGAGATTATAAGCTTGCTGAAGGATCATTTTGAGAAGCATTTATTATTCCCCCATTCACCCACTCAAGCACATACTGTTAGTTAGGCAGAATTATCTACTACTGCAGATATGAATGCTTATCTCCCCCCATTTCTTCAATCTGGGACATAAGAGCAAGCTTTGTTTATAATTGAGTATATATATTCAATATGTGTGTCTATCATACACACACACGCGCGCGCGCGCACGCACTCACGCACGTCGTTTTTTTTCCCCTTCATCTATGATTCATTTGCGATGACTCCCTGTCAGGTCCTACTCGTGGCCGGCAACCGACAGGATTAGTCACATGCGCACAAGTGGTTTGCACGCGAGATTTCCACGTCCTTAGGTATTGATATCAATTTGTTCCTCCTAGAGAAATGAGAATGTCGAAAACGGACATATGTTGAAGCACACAAATACGAGTTAAAAGAAAGGAAAAAGATCCCTGGATCAGCCCTCTCTCCGGGTCCACATCAAAAGATGTATTGGTTCCCGTCTCTGGGCCACAGTCCGTTTTTCAACCATGTTTCAGTGAAATCAGTTCTGTAGTTTTTGCTTGATCTTGTTGGAACATTCTGGAAACCGTTTCCGGAACCTTTTTGGAAACGTTTTACACTTTTAGAGTCATTGTGACACTTTAAGCAAACTTCCGTGATTAATACGTGGAGTGTGTGTACGTCATCTGGAAAAATCAACGTCATGTGGAACTAAACGCATTAGAAGCAAAACCCAAATATATAGACCTGAATCAAAGAACGACGAAAGGTAAACTGACGGAGTGTGATTGAAGGATAATGACAGTTTGTAGGCAAAATATGTGCATGAATGTAAAATGATACTTTTTTTTCTTTCTGGTGGTCCAGGGCTTGGCGTCGTAAGGCCTGACAGCTTGGTAGGCCATACTGAAGCCCTTTCCTGTACTGGCCAGGCCTGAGGTGAAATGAACATATAAGCCACTGCCTGTCCTGCCTGTACCCCACCGCCCCGCCCCGGAACAACAACTTCTTCGTTATCCCAAATTTTCGGCGAGCACACGTGTGTGTGTGTGTGTGTGTGTGTGTGTGTGTGTGTGTGTGTGTGTGTGTTAACAAAAGCATAATATACAGATAGAGACAGGCAGACAGACAGACAAAGATATAGACACAAAGAGACACATAGACAGATATAGGCAGGCAGACAGATCGATGGGTAGTCAGGTAGATAGAGAAACAGGCAGATAGACCGATAGCTAGATACTAACTGTACTTTCCTCTTCTCCCTCCCTCCCCCCCTCCCCTTCCCCACTTGTTCCTATACTCCCTCATACTCTGCGTGCGCGCGCGCGCGCGCGCGTGTGTGTGTGTGTGTGTGTGTGTGTGTGTGTGTGTGTGTGTGTGTGTGTGTGTGTGTGTGTGTGTGTGCGTGTGTGTGTGTGTGTGTGTGTGCATGTGTGAATCATGTGTTATTCATACGCGTACCCCCAAGCGGGTATGTGTATATGTGTGCATAGACAGGCTGAGTGCACCGACGTTGGGTCAAACAAAATGTGAACCTGAGTCATAAACGGTCACTCTGTTCTCTCCGCACGGCCTTGAACTCTGAAGGTCCATCTCCACAATCTGCAGCCGTACCACGTAGCCAGGGTCACACACTATGTTCCATAAG
>CM031603.1:89353627-89360400 GCA_018398815.1 Conus ventricosus
AATGTTGTGAATGCTGTGTCGCCGAGAGTGACTTAAAACGCCTGCAACAATATTTATGTGCTCTAATTGTACCACCTAATGTGTGTCGGTGGGCTGAGTTTATTAATGTGAACATTGTAATATCAATACACGGAGAAGCTAATTAATTTTTGTTTTAGATCAACAATACGTCAAATCGAAGTTTATTGTGTTCTTTGGGACTTTGCTGAAATCGTGTTCTCCGGGGATTCAATATTGATTGCTGTGCCTTGTGAATCTGCGGTTCTTCTGTGGATTATTGTGCTTTATGAATCTGCGCTTCTTCTTCTGTGGATTGCTGTGCTTTGTGAATCTGCGCTTCTTCTTCTGTGGATTACTGTGCTTTATGAATCTGCGCTTTTTCTTCTGTGGATTGCTGTGCTTTATGAATCTGCGGTTCTTCTTCTGTGGATTGCTGTGCTTTGTGAATCTGCGGTTCTTCTTCTGTGGATTGCTGTGCTTTGTGAATCTGCGGTTCTTCTGCTATGGATTTCTGTGCCTTGTGAATTTGCGGTTCTTCTTCTGATCGTTCGACGTGATTTATTGTGCTTGTTGTGTGGAGACCCTGTTTCTTCTTCTTCATCGCTTGTGTTTGTGAACGGCTGTGCTTATGATGTGGGGACCTTGGTTATCCTTCTTTGTCTTCTTTTAGTGTTGTAGACTGTGGCTTAGGCACTGTGGAACCGAATATGTTGATTGTATATGTGAGACACTGTGGACGGCGCCGGCGAGATCTGTGAGTGATATCAAGATATGTAATATGATACGCTGATATCTGTTGATTGAAGTTCCTATGTATAGATATCTTGATCTATATGCTATGTAGTGACATGTGTTGATTTGTACCAATTCACGTGAATGTATGTTTTGATGGTTCAGGCAGCATAATTATGAAGAGAAAAAAATCTAATTCGTTGTGTTGCCTGGCTATCCATGTGCGTATGGTGTGGGTGTGCGTAGGGAATAATTATTACACGCATCCAAACTTTTGAGAGCGAGAGTCAGACAGTAACACATTCACCGCACACCATCCGTAGCAATAGCTCAGCCGACCGCAAAGGGCCATATCCAGGCCTTCGTCTCGTCACAGTCAGTCTCTACTTAGATGTAATAAACAAAAAAAATCCCATACAAATAACTCCTTAAAACAAACATTTCTTTAACAAAAACCGCTAGCGTTGCTTTAGAATACTATCCTCCGAAAATTGTTTTATGAAAATAAATAAACGTTTATCACTTTCAGAAAATAATACAAAATCACATCGAGCGAGGCATTTCTAAACAAGATGTTCATTAAGCCATTTGTAAAGTATTTTTATGTCTGACCTTACGTTTCAGTCTAACACTCCATAAGAACATGTTTTAGAATGAGTGGCACAGCACATGGAACGCACCGCACAGCTTCTTCGCCTTTTTGAGTGGGTGTCAGATCAATAGGAGTGGCCTGTGTGCACTCGGCATACACTGTTTCTTCTTAACTGCCACCACTGGCTTCTGATGAAGGCTCTTTTAAAGGTTTATGACGGATTTGAAAGACTTCGCTATCCGTCTGCGCGTGCCTCTCCTCTTGCAAGAGGCCTGTGACATGTCTGAGCTTTAGATTTCATGTGTTGTGTGATATGAAACAGAGCGAGTATCAGACACAGCAACAGTATGTGAAATACACAAAAAAAGAACAGATCCATGAATAAACAGACAGACAGAAACACGGAGAGAGAGAGAGAGGGACGCACACCTCGGCTGGCTGGCTCTCTCTCTCTCTCTCTCTCTCTCTCTCTCAATATAATACGAAACAAGACTCAGTGCTAGTCTACTTCAAAGAAGTAGAGTGGACAGGATTTGTCTGCCCATGTTGCATGTTTAAGGTTTTTGACCACTTCCTGTTGGTTTCATTGGCTGTGTACCTGTCTCCTGTTCACAAGATGGCTCACCATTCACCGCATTTACAGTGTGTTGGTGTCAAATTATCAAATTTTAAGCAAGCAAGCGCACACACACACATACACACAACACACACACACACACACACACACACACACACACACACACGCACGCACGCACACGCACACACACACACACACACACACACACACAGTGCGCGGTTCGCGGGCAAAGCCTACGTGCAGGCAAAATGCCGACCTCACGAAATAGCGGGCGGCAAGAACCCGGCACGTGCCGTTACCTGTGAGGGCAGCCAGCCAACTGAACAAACCTCTCGCCCGGAAGGGGTCTGTGACCTGCGCGAACCAGAGCGAGTCTGACAGGAAGGCGAACGGTTGGCAAAATGAGGCGACTGAACATTTCCTGTCCCCTCTGCATCTTTGCTAAGCTAAAAACGGTGCCTAGTTTCTCACCTGAAATAGGAGGCAGGGTAATTGGGGGATTTCAGAGTGTAGAAGCGATAAAGCTGTGCTTTCACATATCGATGCTCCTCTGCCGTCAGGGCTGTAAATGTTCAATAGTTCATGTTACGAATGTTCGTTATATATCTTTATTATTCATACAAGGCGTGCGCGCGCGCGCACCACACACACACACACACACACACACACACACACACACACGCACATACGCACATACGCACACACATACACGCACGCACACTCGCACATACACACAAACATACACACTAACACAATCATCCTCGCACACACACACACACACACACACACACACACACACACACACACACACACACACAGCACACACACGAACATGCACGCATGCATGCGCGCACGCACACACTTCCACACTCATTAACACACCACACACACACACACACACACACACACACACACCACACACCACCATACAACACACACACACACACACACCACACACACACACACACACACACACACACACACACACACACACACACACACACACACACATCACACAATGACATACACACACGCTCGCACGCACGCAGACACCCACACATGTTACATTGAACATTTTCTTACAGAAAACGAATACAGAAGCTTGTTAGATAACGTGTGTTCGTTTGTGTGCATGCACGCGTGCATGGACGCCCGTGTGCTCGTTTTTGTGTGTGCTTGCAATTGTACGTGTGTACACTTACGTACCCAATTAAGTACAAGACAAACACATCATGCACCATATGAACTCAAGACACGTGATCGTGTGCACACATGTGCAAACTCACATGCGCGGATGCAATAACACTGATCGACAGGAAATAGGTTAGAAAGAGGATAACTAAAAATCTGAATGTATTGTAAATATTTAATGAGATCATGTGACAAAACCTGGACAATCGGTTACACCAACTAAACCATTAATTTCCAAATCTGTAAAAAACAAAACAAAAAATAGAAAGAAATGGAATAGGTATGGCAGTGTAAAATATTGTTAGTATTATGTGGTTTGACAAAAAGTAAATAAAAGAAAAGATACGTCTTTCTGGCAGGGGGAGAGGGGTGGGGGACGCTCATGATCATCTATCGTTACTGGTCAAAAACTGACTACAGCATTTGAACACTTTTAAAGACTAACCCATTAAGCTTTATTTTCGCCTATTAAAATTTAATATGAATCCCCCATCAAGACTCTTCTCCATCTGCTTTGTTAAGGTCCATGTTTCCGAGTTGCACAGCAACACAGACTCGACAGTGGACATAAACTGATAAAGAGACGAATCTTTAGGTGTGGTTTTTTTTTTCAGGTTAGAAGTCCATATCATCTTCAGCATGTGACATGCAGACCAAGCAAGGGCTTTTCGAGCAGAGATATCTTTCTGACTGCTCTCCATCCATCCGCCCAGATACTTGAAATTGGTGACTTGCTCGATGTCTCCCCCATTGGTAGACTTCATATCGTTTTCATTACTTTTCACTGTCGAGTCTGTGTTGCTCTACAACTTGGAAACATGGACCTTAACAAAGCAGACGGAGACGAGTCTTGATGGACTTGCAGGTTAAGGATGGCATTGGAAGCAACACATGACTAACGAAAGCTATATGGATAACTCCCTAAAGTTAGTGACAAGATAAGAACACGTAGGCTTCGCCTAGCCGGCCACTGAATGCGACATCCAGAGGAGTTGAGTTACAACTTGTACTGTGGCAGCCAACTGGAGGGATAGCGAACAGGGGAAGGAAGACAACAGACTTCATTGATCTTCTCAAAAGGGACACTGGCCTCGAAAACATCGATGAGATCAAGGCAGCCATGTTGGACAGGAGCAAGTGAAAGGAGTACGTCACAGAGGCTCGATCGAGAGATCGGCCTAGCTAACTAAATGTGAATATGGACGTGTCCAACATGAAATCAATAACAGCAGCGGCGCTGACGATGAGATAGTGGCAATGATATTCTTCTTCTTCTTCTCATGATGATGATGATGATGATGATAAATCTACTGATGATGATGATGATGATGGTGATGAAGATGACGACGATGATGATGATGATGATGATGACGTCAACAAATGGCAACTGCGCATCAGACGAAACTACGAAACCTAAGAATGCCTGAACCACCCCATGAAGTCAGCAGACAGGCCTGGCTTACCGCGTGGCGTGGTGCTTCTGGCACACCCTCGCGTTTCAATGCTGTGTAGAGCAGTTGGACTCTCTTGCTGAATACGTTGCGGGTCACGAGGTGGATGTACATGCACCTCCCAGTGCTGTTGAATGTTTTGGAATCGCGACCAAATCCACATAATTTGGCCAGACGTTGGTCATGTACTGGCCCATCTGAACAAACGCGGAGAACATTAGCTGATAACTGTTGACGTTTACTAGCCCGTTTCCCTTACCTGTGCAAGGACATGAATCGAATATCTCAGACCCTACATTATTAAAGCGATAATTCCTTGTTATACTAATAGGCCTATAAAAAGACTTGCCCGTCTACCTTTCAGTACACCAAGTAGTAAATGCACACGCATCCCACAAGACTTGCCCGTGTACCTTTCAGTACACCAAGTAGTAAATGCACACGCATCCCACAACTCTATCTGTCAATATAGTGTATCACGTGACCATTTTCTGAACAACAATGCACGAATCACAAAGTCAATCCAACAAAAAAGAGATAGCATCAAACGTGTGACTGACGCCACATCACATGCTAAGTGCCTTAACATCACATCCTAAGTGCCTTCACATCACATGCTAAGTGCCTTCACATCACATGCTAAGTGCCTTCACATCACATGCTAAGTGCCTTCACATCACATGCTAAATGCCTTCACATCACATGCTAAGTGCCTTCACATCACATGCTAAATGCCTTCACATCACATCCTAAGTGCCTTCACATCACACGCTAAATGCCTTCACATCACATGCTAAATGCCTTCACATCACATGCTAAGTGCCTTCACATCACATGCTAAATGCCTTCACATCACATGCTAAGTGCCTTTACATCACATCCTAAGTGCCTTCATATCACATGCTAAGTGCCTTCACATCACATGCTAAGTGCCTTCACATCATATGCTAAGGGCCTTCACATCACATGCTAAATGCCTTCACTTCACATGCTAAATGCCTTCACATCACATGCTAAGTGCCTTCACATCACATTCTAAGTGCCTCTTCAGAAGCAGTAAGAGTAAATTCCCACACAGGTCAATGAAAAATGGATGAATCAGGAAAAAAAAGAAATCATATTCTAAAACGACACAGAAGCCATCGAAAAAGTGGCTAATAAATCGACAGAATATAATAAATCAGCTCAATTAACCACCTATATCCAATCAAATTTCCTCTCCTCATAGACAGGTCAGCAGTGTACTGGTGTGTTTTCTTCTGCGGAATCAAAACATCCAAAAACTTTTTTCTTTTAGAACCTATTGAACGTCGTCAGTTTCAATGACAGCTGAGCGTCCTCTGGGATATGTCTGTAAGTACGTGTTAGTATATGTTATGCTGTTACTTCTCTCATGAAAAACAGCTCACTTTCATACTAACTAGTTATTGCGAGACACACATGCAGTTTTCATTCAAAATGACAAAGACGTCCAGAGACCAATGCGCTTTGAGTATATCGAACCTGCCATGAACAACAGATGTATCAAAAGAATGAACAAAGTTTCGATATTTCGATATATGTAATAAAATGATCTATTACAGTGCTATGCTATGCCTATGCTACATTTTCATGTGCTTACGTTAAATTGAAATATAAAGTTTCAATACATGTAATGAAATAATTTATTACAGTATTAGGCCTAAGCTATATTTTGATGTCCTCACGTTGAATTATATTGACAAGGTAAACGCTGTGAACCATTCAAAAAACAAAAAGAACAAGAATTTGAAAAGAAAAGAAAAGGAAAGGCTTGATTTATTACAAACGTGTATCAGATATCGCCTAAGCAAGGGTTATTGTCTGACATCCCGTGACATGAGGAAGGACGCATAATGCCACGACAAGTCCCGTGTACACAGCATCTGCCAACGTTTAATCATCACAAAGAGATCACACTGAGTTGTTTGTACTGCATCGTGAAGGTGGACGGATTCAGTTGAGCGCCAAGATCAATTCTGGCTACACACTGCCAAAGCTTTGCAATGTAGGCCTTACTGCCCCACACTCTCAATACTTACATGGGTATTCAAATGATGTGCGAAATTCGTCCTTAAAACTACAGGGAACATGACACAAAGTCCAAGGAGGCTGATCCACGAACAAAAAGCGTAAAATCTGACTATTTCCTTGAGAAACGCACAAAAGATTTCCTCTTATTACCATCAGAAATTTAAAAAAATAATATCTT
>CM031603.1:89361400-89410045 GCA_018398815.1 Conus ventricosus
GTGGGGGGGTGTTGTTTTTTGGGGGTTGGTTTGGGGGGGGGGGTATTTTTTTAATGGTGTCTGAGTGAGAGAGAGAGAGAGGAGAGAAGAGAGAGAGAGAGAGAGAAGAGAGGAGAGAGAGAAGAGAGAGTTTTGATTTTCAGTACAGTTAAGATGTAATTTGTTACAATTTGTGATTTTTACTATTTCACTTATAAATGTTAAATGTTTCCAAGTTAATTTTCCTTTATGATTTTTATGTCATTCAGATGTGATTTGTATTATTTTCGTTTTCTCATTAGTTTTTTTTATAATGTCAGTACATTATGTTAATCTGACAGTAAATGGTTTCAGTCAGTGTGTGGTGTGTGTGTGTGTGTGTGTGGGGTGTGTGTGCGTGCGTGCGTGTGTGTGTGTGTGTTGTGTGTGTGTGTGTGTGTGTGTGTGGTGTGTGTGTGTGTGTGTGTGATGGCAGCAATCAGACCTGCAGCTGGAAGATCACCACGGCGAATGACAACGAGGTCGTTCGTCTGATCGTGATTGTACGGGACCTGGAAGGTGGCGATGGATGTCCCAATGATAGCCTGTCCATTTATGATGCAGGTAACCCCCCTCCCCCCCCCTTCCTTTGGCCCCCACCTCTTTCTGAAATGTTGCCCTCTACCGATCTGTCTGTGTGCTGTCTTCCTCTCTCGCCTTTTCTCTCTCTGTCTGTCTGTCCGTCCGTATGTCCATCTGTCGTCCTCTCCCCCCCCCCCCTCTCTCTCTTACTCACTCCCTCCCTTTCTCACTCATAATTCTATGTCTATTTTAACTCTATCTCTTCCTCTCTCGCCTTTCTCTCTCTGTCTGACTGTCCGTCCGTATGTCCATCTGTCTGTCTCTCCCCCCCCCCCCCTCTCTCTTACTCACTCCCCCCCTTTCTCACTCATAATTCTATGTCTATTTTAACTCTGTCTCTTCCTCTCTCACTCTCTGTGTCTCTCTCTCGGTCACTTTCATTTGTAAGCGCTTGTGTCCACAGACCCCGCACAGACCGTACAGAAAAGTGCGGTTGCGTTCAACACTATATTTTACTACTAGACTTGTCCACAGCAGCCAGTCCGCTACGGCCAGACTTTTACCTGTTCCGCACAATCTGGGTGGCGTCAAGCATGCCAGACATTTTTTGGTCTGTACGGGCAGAAAAGGTCGTGATTTGCGTGCTCCCCGATCTTTACAAATTGGGTGCACCCAAAAACGTCGTTTGGATGCTAGAGATCTTCTTTTGTACCACCACCGGGGCAAAAAAATCTTGCGCTTCCTTGTCACCGCCATCTTGCAAAGCGGGCAGAACTATGCGGACCCTGTGAGACGGGTAACCGCACCTTTCTGTCCATACCTTTTCTGGCCCGCAAAAAGTATGGTCTGTGCGGGGTCTGTGGACACAAAGCCTTAGGCTTTGTGTCCACAGAACCCGACAGACCATACTTTTGCGGGCCAGAAAAGGTATGACAGAAAGGTGCGGTTCCGTCTCCACAGGGTCCGCATAGTTCTGCCCGCTTTGCAAATGGCGGTGACAAGGAAAGCGCAAGATTTTCTGCTCCGGTGGTGGTTTCAAAGAGATCTTAGCATCCAAACGACGTTTTTGGGTGACCCCCAATTTGTAAAGATCGGGACCACGCAAATCACGCCCTTTTCTGCCCGTACAGACCAGAAATGTCGGCATGCTTGACGCCACCCAGTTGTGCGGAACAGGTAAAGTTGGCCGTAGCGGACTGCTGCTGTGGACAAGTCTAGTAGTAAAATATAGTGTTGAACGCAACCGCACTTTTTCTGTACGGTCTGTGCGGGGTCTGTGGACACAAGCGCTTAGGCTGTAAATTGTTGTTGAACGTTTATTCTTCGTTTACGTCGAATAGCATGGTATACATAGAGTTCGCCAGGTCTTTTTCTGAGTAGATCTAAGAGATAGAAAAAGAAAAATGAAAGTTGGTAGCTCTAACAAAAAAAAATAAACAAAAGATGCCTTTGTTATAGTGCTTTTGTTGACAGCGGAATATTTGGAGAAGTCGGTAATGAGAAAGTCATTAGTGTCAAATAGTAAACGGTTTGAAGAGCACCACTTTAACTTTTGTATTTAATCGCTGTAAAAGATATTATTTTTTTAAATTTTCTGATGGTAATAAGAGGAAATCTTTTGTGCGTTTCTAAAGGAAATAGTCAGATTTTACGCTTTTTGTTCGTGGATCAGCCTCCTTGGACTTTGTGTCATGTTCCCTGTAGTTTAAGGACGAATTTCGCACATCATTTGAATACCCATGTAAGTATTGAGAGTGTGGGGCAGTAAGGCCTACATTGCAAAGCTTTGGCAGTGTGTAGCCAGAATTGATCTTGGCGCTCAACTGAATCCGTCCACTTCACGATGCAGTACAAACAACTCAGTGTGATCTCTTTGTGATGATTAAACGTTGGCAGATGCTGTGTACACGGGACTTGTCGTGGCATTATGCGTCCTTCCTCATGTCACGGGATGTCAGACAATAACCCTTGCTTAGGCGATATCTGATACACGTTTGTAATAAATCAAGCCTTTCCTTTTCTTTTCTTTTCAAATTCTTGTTCTTTTTGTTTTTTTAATGGTTCACAGCGTTTACCTTGTCAATATAATTCAACGTGAGGACATCAAAATATAGCTTAGGCCTAATACTGTAATAAATTATTTCATTACATGTATTGAAACTTTATATTTCAATTTAACGTAAGCACATGAAAATGTAGCATAGGCATAGCATAGCACTGTAATAGATCATTTTATTACATATATCGAAATATCGAAACTTTGTTCTATTCTTTTGATACATCTGTTGTTCATGGCAGGTTTCGATATACTCAAAGCGCATTGGTCTCTGGACGTCTTTGTCATTTTGAATGAAAACTGCATGTGTGTCTCGCAATAACTAGTTAGTATGAAAGTGAGCTGTTTTTCATGAGAGAAGTAACAGCATAACATATACTAACACGTACTTACAGACATATCCCAGAGGACGCTCAGCTGTCATTGAAACTGACGACGTTCAATAGGTTCTAAAAGAAAAAAGTTTTTGGATGTTTTGATTCCGCAGAAGAAAACACACAGTACACTGCTGACCTGTCTATGAGGAGAGGAAATTTGATTGGATATAGGTGGTTAATTGAGCTGATTTATTATTTCTGTCGATTTTTAGCCACTTTTTCGATGGCTTCTGTGTTCTTTTTAGAATATGATTTCTTTTTTTCCTGATTCATCCATTTTTCATTGACCTGTGTGGGAATTTACTCTTACTGCTTCTGAAGAGGCACTTAGAATGTGATGTGAAGGCACTTAGCATGTGATGTGAAGGCATTTAGCATGTGAAGTGAAGGCATTAGCATGTGATGTGAAGGCCTTAGCATATGATGTGAAGGCACTTAGCATGTGATGTGAAGGCACTTAGCATGTGATATGAAGGCACTTAGGATGTGATGTAAAGGCACTTAGCATGTGATGTGAAGGCATTTAGCATGTATGTGAAGGCACTTGCATGTGATGTGAAGCATTTAGCATGTGATGTGAAGGCATTTAGCGTGTGATGTGAAGGCACTTAGGATGTGATTGTGAAGGCATTTAGCATGTGATGTGAAGGCACTTAGCAAGTGATGTGAAGGCATTTAGCATGTGATGTGAAGGCACTTAGCATGTGATGTGAAGGCACTTAGCATGTGATGTGAAGGCACTTAGCATGTGATGTGAAGGCACTTAGGATGTGATGTTAAGGCACTTAGCATGTGATGTGGCGTCAGTCACACGTTTGATGCTATCTCTTTTGTTGTTGATTGACTTTGTGATTCGTGCATTGTTGTTCAGAAAATGGTCACGTGATACACTATATTGACAGATAGAGTTGTGGGATGCGTGTGCATTTACTACTTGGTGTACTGAAAGGTACACGGGCAAGTCTTGTGGGATGCGTGTGCATTTACTACTTGGTGTACTGAAAGGTGACGGGCAAGTCTTTTTATAGGCCTATTAGTATAACAAGGAATTATCGCTTTAATAATGTAGGGTCTGAGATATTCGATTCATGTCCTTGCACAGGTAAGGGAAACGGGCTAGTAAACGTCAACAGTTATCAGCTAATGTTCTCCGCGTTTGTTCAGATGGGCCAGTACATGACCAACGTCTGGCCAAATTATGTGGATTTGGTCGCGATTCCAAAACATTCAACAGCACTGGGAGGTGCATGTACATCCACCTCGTGACCGCAACGTATTCAGCAAGAGAGTCCAACTGCTCTACACAGCATTGAAACGCGAGGGTGTGCCCAGAAGCACCACGCCACGCGGTAAGCCAGGCCTGTCTGCTGACTTCATGGGGTGGTTCAGGCATTTCTTAGGTTTCGTAGTTTCGTCTGATGCGCAGTTGCCATTTGTTGACGTCATCATCATCATCATCATCATCGTCGTCATCTTCATCACCATCATCATCATCATCATCAGTAGATTTATCATCATCATCATCATCATCATGAGAAGAAGAAGAAGAATATCATTGCCACTATCTCATCGTCAGCGCCGCTGCTGTTATTGATTTCATGTTGGACACGTCCATATTCACATTTAGTTAGCTAGGCCGATCTCTCGATCGAGCCTCTGTGACGTACTCCTTTCACTTGCTCCTGTCCAACATGGCTGCCTTGATCTCATCGATGTTTTCGAGCCAGTGTCCCTTTTGAGAAGATCAATGAAGTCTGTTGTCTTCCTTCCCTGTTCGCTATCCCTCCAGTTGGCTGCCACAGTACAAGTTGTAACTCAACTTCCTCTGGATGTCGCATTCAGTGGCCGGCTAGGCGAAGCCTACGTGTTCTTATCTGTCACTAACTTTAGGGAGTTATCCATATAGCTCTTCGTTAGTCATGTGTTGCTTCCAATGCCATCCTTAACTGCAAGTCCCATCAAGACTCGTCTCCGTCTGCTTTGTTATAGGTCCATGTTTCCAAGTTGTAGAGCAACACAGACTCGACAGTGAAAAGTAATGAAAACGATATGAAGTCTACCAATGGGGGAGACATCGAGCAAGTCACCATTTCAAGTATCTGGGCGGATGGATGGAGAGCAGTCAGAAAGATATCTCTGCTCGAAAAGCCCTTGCTTGGTCTGCATGTCACATGCTGAAGATGATATGGACTTCTAACCTGAAAAAAAAACCACACCTAAAGATTCGTCTCTTTATCAGTTTATGTCCACTGTCGAGTCTGTGTTGCTGTGCAACTCGGAAACATGGACCTTAACAAAGCAGATGGAGAAGAGTCTTGATGGGGGATTCATATTAAATTTTAATAGGCAGAAAATAAAGCTTAATGGGTTAGTCTTTAAAAGTGTTCAAATGCTGTAGTCAGTTTTTGACCAGTAACGATAGATGATCATGAGCGTCCCCCACCCCTCTCCCCCTGCCAGAAAGACGTATCTTTTCTTTTATTTACTTTTTGTCAAACCACATAATACTAACAATATTTTACACTGCCATACCTATTCCATTTCTTTCTATTTTTGTTTGTTTTACAGATTTGGAAATTAATGGTTTAGTTGGTGTAACCGATTGTCCAGGTTTTGTCACATGATCTCATTAAATATTTACAATACATTCAGATTTTTAGTTATCCTCTTTCTAACCTATTTCCTGTCGATCAGTGTTATTGCATCCGCGCATGTGAGTTTGCACATGTGTGCACACGATCACGTGTCTTGAGTTCATATGGTGCATGATGTGTTTGCTTGTACTTAATTGGGTACGTAAGTGTACACACGTACAATTGCAAGCACACACAAAAAACGAGCACACGGGCGTCCATGCACGCGTGCATGCACACAAACGAACACACGTTATCTAACAAGCTTCTGTATTCGTTTTCTGTAAGAAATGTTCAATGTAACATGTGTGGGTGTCTGCGTGCGTGCGAGCGTGTGTGTATGTCATTGTGTGATGTGTGTGTGTGTGTGTGTGTGTGTGTGTGTGTGTGTGTGTGTGTGTGTGTGTGTGTGTGCGTGTGTGTGTGTGTGTGTGTTGTATGGTGTGTGTGTGTGTGTGTGTGTGTGTGTGTGTGTGTGTGTGTGTGTTAATGAGTGTGGAAGTGTGTGCGTGCGCGCATGCATGCGTGCATGTTCGTGTGTGTGCGTGTGGTGTGTGTGTGTGTGTGTGTGTGTGTGTGTGTGTGTGTGTGTGTGTGTGCGAGGATGATTGTGTTAGTGTGTATGTTTGTGTGTATGGCGAGTGTGCGTGCGTGTATGTGTGTGCGTATGTGCTATGTGCGTGTGTGTGGTGTGTGTGTGTGTGTGTGTGTGTGTGTGTGCGCGCGCGCGCACGCCTTGTATGAATAATAAAGATATATAACGAACATTCGTAACATGAACTATTGAACATTTACAGCCCTGACGGCAGAGGAGCATCGATATGTGAAAGCACAGCTTTATCGCTTCTACACTCTGAAATCCCCCAATTACCCTGCCTCCTATTTCAGGTGAGAAACTAGGCACCGTTTTTTAGCTTAGCAAAGATGCAGAGGGGACAGGAAATGTTCAGTCGCCTCATTTTGCCAACCGTTCGCCTTCCTGTCAGACTCGCTCTGGTTCGCGCAGGTCACAGACCCCTTCCGGGCGAGAGGTTTGTTCAGTTGGCTGGCTGCCCTCACAGGTAACGGCACGTGCCGGGTTCTTGCCGCCCGCTATTTCGTGAGGTCGGCATTTTGCCTGCACGTAGGCTTTGCCCGCGAACCGCGCACTGTGTGTGTGTGTGTGTGTGTGTGTGTTGTGCGTGTGCGTGCGTGCGTTGTGTGTGTGTGTGTGTGTGTGTGTGTGTGGTGTGTGTGTGTGTGTGTATGTGTGTGTGTGCGCTTGCTTGCTTAAAATTTGATAATTTGACACCAACACCTGTAAATGCGGTGAATGGTGAGCCATCTTGTGAACAGGAGACAGGTACACAGCCAATGAAACCAACAGGAAGTGGTCAAAAACCTTAAACATGCAACATGGGCAGACAATCCTGTCCACTCTACTTCTTTGAAGTAGACTAGCACTGAGTTTGTTTCGTATTATATTGAGAGAGAGAGAGAGAGAGAGAGAGAGAGAGCCAGCCAGCCGAGGTGTGCGTCCCTCTCTCTCTCTCTCCGTGTTTCTGTCTGTCTGTTTATTCATGGATCTGTTCTTTTTTTGTGTATTTCACATACTGTTGCTGTGTCTGATACTCGCTCTGTTTCATATCACACCAACATGAAATCTAAAGCTCAGACATGTCACAGGCCTCTTGCAAGAGGAGAGGCACGCGCAGACGGATAGCGAAGTCTTTCAAATCCGTCATAAACCTTTAAAAAGAGCCTTCATCAGAAGCCAGTGGTGGCAGTTAAGAAGAAACAGTGTATGCCGAGTGCACACAGGCCACTCCTATTGATCTGACACCCACTCAAAAAGGCGAAGAAGCTGTGCGGTGCGTTCCATGTGCTGTGCCACTCATTCTAAAACATGTTCTTATGGAGTGTTAGACTGAAACGTAAGGTCAGACATAAAAATACTTTACAAATGGCTAATGAACATCTTGTTTAGAAATGCCTCGCTCGATGTGATTTTGTATTATTTTCTGAAAGTGATAAACGTTTATTTATTTTTCATAAAACAATTTTCGGAGGATAGATTCTAAAGCAACGCTAGCGGTTTTTGTTAAAGAAATGTTTGTTTTAAGGAGTTATTTGTATGGGATTTTTTTGTTTATTACATCTAAGTAGAGACTGACTGTGACGAGACGAAGGCCCTGGATATGGCCCTTTGCGGTCGGCTGAGCTATTGCTACGGATGGTGTGCGGTGAATGTGTTACTGTCTGACTCTCGCTCTCAAAAGTTTGGATGCGTGTAATAATTATTCCCTACGCACACCCACACCATACGCACATGGATAGCCAGGCAACACACGAATTTGATTTTTTTCTCTTCATAATTATGCTCCCTGAACCATCAAAACATACATTCACGTGAATTGGTACAAATCAACACATGTCACTACATAGCATATAGATCAAGATATCTATACATAGGAACTTCAATCAACAGATATCAGCGTATCATATTACATATCTTGATATCACTCACAGATCTCGCCGGCGCCGTCCACAGTGTCCACATATACAATCAACATATCGTTCCACAGTGCCTAAGCCACAGTCTACAACACTAAAAGAAGACAAAGAAGGATAACCAAGGTCCCCACATCATAAGCACAGCCGTTCACAAACACAAGCGATGAAGAAGAAGAAACAGGGTCTCCACACAACAAGCACAATAAATCACGTCGAACGATCAGAAGAAGAACCGCAAATTCACAAGGCACAGAAATCCATAGCAAAAAGAACCGCAGATTCACAAAGCACAGCAATCCACAGAAGAAGAACCGCAGATTCACAAAGCACAGCAATCCACAGAAGAAGAACCGCAGATTCATAAAGCACAGCAATCCACAGAAGAAAAAGCGCAGATTCATAAAGCACAGTAATCCACAGAAGAAGAAGCGCAGATTCACAAAGCACAGCAATCCACAGAAGAAGAAGCGCAGATTCATAAAGCACAATAATCCACAGAAGAACCGCAGATTCACAAGGCACAGCAATCAATATTGAATCCCCGGAGAACACGATTTCAGCAAAGTCCCAAAGAACACAATAAACTTCGTTTTGACGTATTGTTGATCTAAAACAAAAATTAATTAGCTTCTCCGTGTATTGATATTACAATGTTCACATTAATAAACTCAGCCACCGACACACATTAGGTGGTACATTAGAGCACATAAATTATTGTTGCAGGCGTTTTAAGTCACTCTCGGCGACACAGCATTCACAACATTTTTATAACAAAAAAAATTTTCTGGTACATATTTCGCCTGGTAAGCTTACCGTCATCAGAAGTATCGCACATACAAAGTGAACATCAACGCACTACTGACTTGAAAGTCAGCCTCTCCACAGAGAATCACTACGGAGAAAACGACGATTAAAACAAATAAAGTAGGCTGGACACCAAAGCCTCGGCCGTTAGTTCTTGCTCTCCTCTTCCGTCAAATTTTATTATTTTCATCATGTTCCTGTGTCATTTCAAGTCGACGTCATAATTAACGTTGACGTCACAGCTATTAACAAGAATTGTTCGACTGTGTGTCGCCCATTACACACACACACACACACACACACCACACATTCTCTTTCTTGATCAGTGTCGACCGTTCTTTCTTGTTCACTCACGACACACGCACATGTGTTCACACAAACGAAGACACTTTTTTAAACGCAATGTTAACACACACACACACACACACACATTCATCACACATAAACAACTCGCGCGCCCACACACACACACACGCGCTCCCCCCACTACACACACAAAAACGCGCGCGCGCGCGCGCGCGCGCACACACACCTACACACACACACACACACACACACACCACACAAAACACACACACACACACACACACACCGCACGCGCGCGCGCGCGCGCCCCACACACACACACACACACACACACACATACACACACACACACACACGCACGCACACACACACACACCCCACACACAACACACACACACACACACACACACACACACACACACGGTGAATTTCCCCGTAATAAATGGACCATTGTGTCGTATCAGATGTAAAACTGAACCATCTTAATCATACTAGTGTGGAAAAGGGGAGTGAACCGTCGTGTGCTTTTTGATAATCATAACTTGTAGTCGATTTAATTTATTTCCTTTTCTTAATCTAAATTTGTTTTAAAATCATACATTTTGTTATACGAACATTCCATATACTTCTTATGAATTAATATAAATAGATGCAAAGCATATAAAACGTACTCCCTGTTTTTCTTGAATACGCGTGAGATATTCCATAAAGGAAAAAACCTTTTTGGGCCGTTATGGCCGTTAGTAACGGCTATTCTGGAAAAACATCGGCTATAACGGTAAAATAAACCAATGGGGCATGATCCGTGACCCATAATGAACATGCACATTTTCAGAAAGATTTGCCGAGTACTTTCTGGGGTATTCCCTAAAAGAAAAACGTTATGGGCCGTTATAACGTTAGTAACCGATATAACGGTTAAATAAAACATCAGGCATCATCCATGATCCATAATGAGCATACCTACAAATTTTCTGAAAGATCGGCCCGTACTTTCTGAGATATTCCATAAAGAAGAAAAACCATTATGGGCCGTTATAGCCGTTAGTAACGGCTATAACGGGAAAAAATAAAACATCGGACATGATCCGTGACCATAATGAAATACCTACAAATTTTTAGAAAGATCAGCCGAGTACTTTCTAAGATATTCCATAAAAAAGAACAACCATTATGGGCCGTTTTTGCTATTGGTAACGGCTACAACGGTGAAATAAAACATGGGCATCATCCGCGGCCAAAATGAACACACCTACAATTTTCAGAAAGATCGGCCCCGTAGGTTTGTCTGGGAGCGAGTGGAACACATTTTGACCACGGCACACACACACACACACACACACACACACACACACCACACACCACCACACACACCCCCACACAACACACAGAGCATTTTTTCGTTCCCATTGTAAAGTACTCCCTGTTCTATAAGAACTGGGAGTACAATAACATCATGATGATGATGATGATGATGATGATGATGATTGTCGACGACGACGATAATGATGATGATGATGATGGTGAAATTTGTATAGCGCAGTTCTGGTTGAAAACTACTCTTCGCGCTTCATACACCATTCAGACCTCTTTTCATTCACATATAACGGGCTTTCTTACTACAGACATTATACACAATGTGGGAAGGGACCATTGTTCCAAATGCTTGGCTGGGAAGATAAGTTTTTAGATGTGCTTTTGAAAAACAGATTTGGTGGGCGGGTTTTTGTTGGGTGGGAGCCAACGAGTTCTGAACAGTTCATGCCTATCTATTCAGGTGTGTGTGGTGTGTGTGTGTTCGTGTGCGTGTGCGTGCGTGCGTGCGTGCGTGCGTGCGTGCGTGTGTGTGTGTGTGTGTGTGTGTGTGTTGTGTGTGTGTGGGTGTGTGTGTTTTGTGCGTGCGCGCGCACGCATGTCTGAGTGTAGATGTTTTTGTGTGCATACAAATGACCTTTTACCACAGTATTTTACGGAACATGACATTGTGTGCATGTGTCTCAGTAAACAAAAGTATTTCGTGGTAGCATGTTCTGTGCATGTACTTCACTTTCAGTTAGAACTATACTTGATAGAACATCATTGTTCGCCTGTGTTTCAGTCACTGTTTTCCTGCGCTCCAGTCACTGTTTGTGTGCCTGTGTTTCAGCTATGAAAGTACCTTATGGAACATAGTGTGTGCCCCTGGCTACGTGGTACGGCTGCAGATTGTGGAGATGGACCTTCAGAGTTCAAGGCCGTGCGGAGAGAACAGAGTGACCGTTTATGACTCAGGTTCACATTTTGTTTGACCCAACGTCGGTGCACTCAGCCTGTCTATGCACACATATACACATACCCGCTTGGGGTACGCGTATGAATAACACATGTTTCCCACACATGCACAAAACACACACACACACACGCACACACACACACACACACACACACACACACACACACACACACACACACACACACACACCCACACACGCGCGCGCGCGCGCGCGCACGCAGAGTATGAGGGAGTATAGGAACAAGTGGGGAAGGGGAGGGGGGGAGGGAGGGAGAAGAGGAAAGTACAGTTAGTATCTAGCTATCGGTCTATCTGCCTGTTTCTCTATCTACCTGACTACCCATCGATCTGTCTGCCTGCCTATATCTGTCTATGTGTCTCTTTGTGTCTATATCTTTGTCTGTCTGTCTGCCTGTCTCTATCTGTATATTATGCTTTTGTTAACAAAACACACACACACACACACACACACACACACACACACACACACACACGTGTGCTCGCCGAAAATTTGGGGATAACGAAGAAGTTGTTGTTCCGGGGCGGGGCGGTGGGGTACAGGCAGGACAGGCAGGGCTTATATGTTCATTTCACCTCAGGCCTGGCCAGTACAGGAAAGGGCTTCAGTATGGCCTACCCAAACTGTCAGGCCTTACGACGCCAAGCCCTGGACACCAGAAAGAAAAAAAAGTATCATTTTACATTCATGCACATATTTTGCCTACAAACTGTCATTATCCTTCAATCACACTCCGTCAGTTTACCTTTCGTCGTTCTTTGATTCAGGTCTATATATTTGGGTTTTGCTTCTAATGCGTTTAGTTCCACATTTACGTTGATTTTTCCAGATGACGTACACACACTCCACGTATTAATCACGGAAGTTTGCTTAAAGTGTCACAATGACTCTAAAAGTGTAAAACGTTTCCAAAAAGGTTCCGGAAACGGTTTCCAGAATGTTCCAACAAGATCAAGCAAAAACTACAGAACTGATTTCACTGAAACATGGTTGAAAAACGGACTGTGGCCCAGAGACGGGAACCAATACATCTTTTGATGTGGACCCGGAGAGAGGGCTGATCCAGGGATCTTTTTCCTTTCTTTTAACTCGTATTTGTGTGCTTCAACATATGTCCGTTTTCGACATTCTCATTTCTCTAGGAGGAACAAATTGATATCAATACCTAAGGACGTGGAAATCTCGCGTGCAAACCACTTGTGCGCATGTGACTAATCCTGTCGGTTGCCGGCCACGAGTAGGACCTGACAGGGAGTCATCGCAAATGAATCATAGATGAAGGGGAAAAAAACGACGTGCGTGAGTGCGTGCGCGCGCGCGCGTGTGTGTGTATGATAGACACACATATTGAATATATATACTCAATTATAAACAAAGCTTGCTCTTATGTCCCAGATTGAAGAAATGGGGGGAGATAAGCATTCATATCTGCAGTAGTAGATAATTCTGCCTAACTAACAGTATGTGCTTGAGTGGGTGAATGGGGGAAATAATAAATGCTTCTCAAAATGATCCTTCAGCAAGCTTATAATCTCCAAGAGGGAGACAATCTCCAATGGAGAGGAAACTCACTAATATATAAAATCCTGGTCAGATACCGGTATATTGAAACCTGATTGTTTCTCCTCAGTGACCGCGGAAAGTGGTAACTTGACTCCTCTGCCTTTTCGGTTTTTAAGAAGAATGCTATCCTTTAAAAAGGCTGGTGTGCGTAGTATGTTTGTCGAGTTTTCAAAAAAACAACCAAAGGTGCCACCTAAGAAGCAAAAAAAAATCATGGAAGAGCAAAACAAGCTACATTTCATGTGAAAAGTAGAAAATATAACTCAACAAACATACTACGGTATTGTACACCAGCCGTTTTAAAGGATAGCATTCTTCTTAAAAACCCAAAAGGCAGAGTGGTCAAGTTACCACTTTCCGCGGTCACTGAGGAGAAACAATCAGGTTGCGAAATACCGGTATCTGACCAGGAGTTATATGTTAGTGAGTTCCCTCCCCATTGGAGATTGTCTCCCTCTTGGAGATTATAAGCTTGCTGAAGGATCATTTTGAGAAGCATTTACTATTCCCCATTCACCCACTCAAGCACATACTGTTAGTTAGGCAGAATTATCTACCACTGCAGATATGAATGCTTATCTCCTCCTTTTTTCAATCTAAGACAAAGAGCAAGCTTTGTTTAAATTGAATATTTCTTGCAGTCATTGCAAACCAAGCTGCTCTGTAAGTTGCTGGAATGGTGCTCGGTTTACTTATCCTTGGTTTTTTATTAGTTTATTGTAATTTAGTCCTTTTGCGGATTCTTCCAAGAACTGGCCCTCAAACACTTATGTCTTAAGAGGTTTTCTTTATTTTTATATATATATATATTATATATATATAAAAATGTGTGTGTGTGCAGACAAAACCCCCAGTATTGGCTATCATGTGCAACTACCAGTTCCAAGGAGTTGATCTTTACAGCACAGGCGGTGGCTTATATGTTCAATTTTACCTCGGGGCCCGGCCAGTACAGGAAAGGGCTTCAGTATGGCCCTACCAAGCTGTCAGGCTTACGAGCCAAGCCCTGGACCACCAGAAGTCTTCGATGTTACGTCAGGAAAGTCATCGGTGTGTTGTAGGCGTTGTCTTCTCTGATCTGTGTTTCTTTCGTTCCTTGCTTACTGGTATCCAAAATCACCCTGGGTACTAATATAGTGCCATTACATCGCCGCTGTTGTTCCTCTTCCTCCTTCTCTATAACTAATTTCTCCTGCTACTGCTATTGCTGCGGTCGCTCCTGCTCCAACTATTAGTGCAAATGCTACTGCTGCTGCTGAAACTGTTAGTACAACACATTTTACCACGACTGCTACTATTATAAGTGTTGCTGCTGCTTTTGGTCTGGCTGAAGACGCTGCGGGTCGAGGAGTTTACCATCCGGGCAAAACTTGATATGCACTCCCTGTTGAAGTCTACGAAGGCAGCTTATTAGCATTGCTGTAAAACAAGATGGAAAAGAGGGTGGGTGCTCAGATGCACCCTTTGTTTCACAGCAGTTTTCGCGAGGAATATGTGATACATTCAGAAGAGACCAACTCAGTGATTGTCTTAGCCCACCCCAACTTTTGCGGGATTTCGGGAGACCTTCCCGGTTCACATGCCTCCCTCAAATCAACAAACACAAGCGGGCAGATAATAAATAGATGGTGCTTGCTGGGGAAGGAAGGGACGAATGTTCTGTCTTTAACTTGCTGGGGAAGGAAGGGACGGAATATTCTGTCTTTCACTTATTGAAGAAGAAAGAGACGGAGGGTCTATCTCTACGACTTCTGAGAATTGATGTTCTGTCTCATTTGTTATGAAGGAGCGGACAGGTGCTCTACTTTGAAGTCGTTGATGGGGGAAGGAAAGCAAACTTCCACTCTGGTCTGAGACTGTGCCACAGGGTTATACTCTATAATTACTTCATAAAACGGCTTGCCGTCTGTCAGATCCAAGAGCCCCAGACACAAATATTGTTGCTCAGAGAAGTTGAGAAACATTCTAAACCATGCATACATGGAATGGATGAATTCTGACTGTCTCACTTGAGCCAATAACACAGTCAAGAACACTTGATAGAAGCAGGTAAGACTAGTAAAATCCTTTGAATGTACGTCATTGATTGGATTCGAACTTGCGGTCAGCATTCAGGCGCATTGCACGTTGTTGTTATGGATTGTGGTTCCATCTACAATGTTCCTCACGCAGTTCACCTAAACCATTGATGCCTTGTTGTGTTAATAGTGTGTTGTTATGGATTGTGGTCCCCTCTACAATGTTCCTCACGCAGTTCACCTAAAATATTGATGCCTTGTTTGTGTTAATAGTGTGTCGATGAGGGCAGTGTGCAGTTTAAGAAACAATCAGCTGGTTACAGCATTTCTTGTCATACGCGTTGTTTGTTACGTTGCAGCAACGACCAAACACGTCCTTCATCATCCAGTAAAGGCGGACTCGACGCCGCAATACTTATCGGAACGGTATGTAGGATTGGGCGTGCTGTTGGTCTTAATTTGCGTGACATGCGTGCTCTGTCGTCGCGGCACCACGGCCTTCACGTCCCCCGTGTCGGACGTCCTGCGGCATCCACGCTGAGATCGGCAGCTGGGTCATCCACGACACGCCCCAGCAAATGAGCGTCTACATCGCCTCGCGGCCATCAACACTCCAGGCGAACTGTCCGTTTTACAACACCAGCTGATCCTCCGGCCCTACACCATTCCCCAGCCGCCGTTTACACCCAATGGCCCTTTTCTTTTGGCAAACCCCCCTTTTTTTCCCGAGACGCTATGATGTCTTTGAAATCTTGTAGACGTTCATATAGGTTCTTAAAAAAAAGCTTTTAGGATGTTCTGATTCCGCAGAAGAAAAACACAGCACACTGCTGACCTGTCTATGAGGGAGAGGAAATTGGATTAGATATAGGTGGGTTTAATGAGTCCGATTTATTATTTTCAGACTCGATTTATTAGCCATCTTACCCGATGCATTTGTGCTGTTTTTAGACTATGATTTCGTTTTTTTTCCTGATTCATCCTTATTTTTCATTGACCTGTGTGTGAATTTACTCTTACAATGCTTCTGAAGTGGCACTTTGCATGTGCTGTGAAGGCACTTTATCAATGTGATGTGTTTGGCCATTTTGCATGTGATGTGAGGCATTTAGCATGTGATGTGAAGGCACTTAGCATGTGTTGTGAAGGCTATTTTTCTTGTGATGTGAAGGCAACTTAGCATTGTAGATGATGAAGGCTCTTAGCATGTGACATGTTGAGGCACTTGCATGTGATGTGGTGTCAGTCACACGTTTGATGCTATCTCTTTTTTGTTGGATTGAACTTTGTGATCGAGAATTGTTGTTCCAGAAATTTGTCTCGTATATACCTATTCTGACAGATAGGAGTTCTGTGGGAGAGTTGTGGCATTTACTACTTGGTGTACTGAAATGGTACATAGGCAAGTCTTGTGGGATGGCGTGCTTGCATTACTACTTGGTGTACTGAAAGGTACACCGGCCAATAAGTCTTCTCTATAGACATACTATGTTTTACAAGGATTTTTCCACTTTATTAATGTAAGGATAGGGTTTGAGTTATCGATTCATTGTCCCTTGAACAGGTATGGGTAAAAGGGCTGGTACAACGGCAAACAGGTTTCTAGCTAATGTACTCCGAGTTTGTTGCTGATGGGGCCAGGGGCATGACTGACCGTCTGGCACAAATTATGTGGCGATCCTGGTCGTGTGCTTCAACATTGAACAGCCACAATGGGCCCCGGGACACTGTAATCCTCCTCGTGACCCTGGGGCAACGTATTCAAGCAGAGAGTCAAAATGCTATACACAGCTTGAAACGACGAGGGCCACTGTGCACAGAAAGCACCTCGCACGCCGGTAAGCCACGGTCTGTCTGCTGACTTCATTGGGGTGTTCAGGCAGCATTTCTTGGGTTTCGTTAGTTTAGTCTTGTGGTCAGTTGCCTATTTGTTGACTTCATCCTCATCATGTCATCTTCATCTTCATCACCCATCATAATCATCATTCATCATCAGTAGATTTTTATCTTCATCATCCATCATCATCATGATAACAAGACGAAGAATATCTTGCCATATCTCATCCCCCTTCCCCGCGCCCGTGTGTTATTGATTTTACATGTTGGGGACAACTTCCATATTAACATTAATTTTTTTAGTAGTTAGGCCGATCTCCCTATCGATGCCTCTGTGACGTACTCCTTCACTTGCTCCTGTCAAACATAGCTGCCTTGATCTCATGGTTGTTTTCGTGGCCACAGCCGTCCCTTTGAGATGATCGAGGACAGTCCTCGTTGTCCTTCCTTAACACCTGTCTCGCTGTCCCCTCCAGTTGGCTGCACAGTACAGTTGTGTCCAACTTCTCTGGACGTCGCATACAGTGACGGCTCAGGACGAAGTCCTAAGTGTTCTTATCTTGTTAACTAACTTTAGGGAAAGGAATTATCCATATAGCTCTTCAGTTAGTCAAGTGTTGATGACCAGTGTTGGTTTTACCATCCCTCAACATGCTAGTATTACGTCCATCAAGGACTCGTCTCCCATCTGCTTTGTTTAAGGTCCTTGTTTCCAAGTTGTAGAGCGACACTGACTCGACAGTTAAATGTAAATGAACAACCGATATGATGTCCACCATAATGACCGCCACGTGGGGAGACATCGAGCAAGTTCAACCTATTTCAAGTATCTGGGACGGATGCGCATGGAGAGCTGTTCAGAAAGATATCTCTGCTCGTAAAGCCCTTGACTGGGTAGCATGTCACACGATGAAGATGAACATGGAATTGACTTAACATGAAAAAAAACTAAAGATTTCGTCCTTTTTATCCATCTGTCGAGTCTGTGTTGCTGTACAAGCTCGGAAACATGGACATAAAAAGCAGATGGAGAAAGAATCTTGTTAGGGGCTTCACAGATAATAGGCAGAAAATTAAAGCTTTAATGGCTTAGTCTTTAAAAGTGTTCAAATACTGTAGTCAGTTTTTGACCTCAGTAACGATTGATGATCATGGTAGCCGTCCCCCCACCCCTCTCCCCTGCCAGATAAGACGTCTCTTTCTTTTATATACGTTTTGTCAAACCACATAATTACTAACAATCTTTACACTGCCATTCCTATTCCTTTTTCTTTCTATTATTTTTATTAGGGTGTTCAGATTTGGAAATTATAGGTTTAGTTGGATCTGTAATCGATTGTCCAGGTTTTGTCACATGATTCATTAAATATTTACATTAACATTAAGATTTTTAGTTATCCTCTTTTTAACCTATTTCTGTCGATCAGTGTTATTGCATCCCCGCACTGTGAGTTTCGCACATGTGTGCAAACGATCTCGTGGGGGGGGTTCCCCTTGAGTTCATATGGTGCATAATGTGTTTGCCTTGCTCCCCCCCCTCCCCCCCCCCCCCCCCCACCCCCCCACCCCCCCCCCCCCCCCCCCCCCCCCCCCCCCCCCCCCCCCTCTATTAATTGGGCTAAGTAAGTGTATCACACGTCAAAATTTGCAAGCACACACAATCAACGCGCATACGGGGTCCACTGCACGTTGCACTGCACACAAACGAACACACGTTATCTACTGCTTCTGTATTACGTTTTCTGTAGAAAATTATCTGTGTAAACATGTGTGGGTGTCTGCGTGACGTGCAGATCCTAGCAGACCCCCCCCCCCCCCCCCCCTCCGCGCCAGCGGCGCGTATATGATGTGCTGTGAGTGTGGGTGTGCTGCTTGTAGTGTGTGTGTGTGTGTGTGTGTGTGTTGTGGGGTGTGTGTGTGTTGTATGGTGTGTTGTGTGTGGGTGTGTGTGGTGTGTGTGTGCTGTGCCTGTGTGTGTTAGAGTGTAGTTAATGAGTCGTGGAAGTGTGGTGCGTGCTCGCAATGCATGCCGGGCAGGTTTTTTTTTTAGTGTGTGTGTGTGTGTGTGTGTGTGTGTGTGTGGTGTGTGTGTGTGTGTGTGTGTGTGTGTGTGTGTGCCCTGTGTGTGGCGCGCAGTGCGAGGATGATGTGTTTGTGCGTGTATGTGAGAGTGTGGCATGCGTGTATGTGTCGTGCGTTAATGTGCGCTGTGTGTGCACGTGGCGCGAGTGTGCGCGAGCAGCATCGCCTATGGTGTGAATATATAAAAAAAGATATATAAAAGAACATTAGTACATGAACTATGAACATTTACAGCCCTGACCGGCAGTACGGAGCATCGATATGTGAAGAACACGCTTTATCGCTTCACTCTGAAATCCCCAATTACCCTGCTCCTCCTTTTCAGGTGAGATAAACTCTGGCCCCGTTTTTAGCCTTAGCAAAGATGCAGTGGGGGACTGGAATTGGTCAGTTCCTCATTTTTTCCCAATAACGTTCACCTTTCCTGTCAGACTACCCCTGGTTCGACGCAGGTCACCAGATACCCCCTTCCGGGCGAGAGGTTTGTTCAGTTGGCTGGCTGTCCCTAACAGGTTAACAAGCACGTGCCGGGTTATTGCGCCCGCTATTTCGGTGGTCGGCATTTGCTGCACGTAGGCTTTGCCAGCGAGCCTCGCGCACCGCGGTGTGTGTGTGTGTGTGCACCCTCTTGTGTGTGTGTGTATAGGTTGTGTGTGTGTGTGTGTGTGTGTGTGCCTTGGGGTGTGTGGTGTGTGCTGTGTGGTGTGTGTCGTGTGGTGTGCCGTGCAGTTGGCGTGCGTGCAGCTGTGTGTGGTGCGCTTGCTTGCGTAAAATGTGATATTTGATAGTAAAACACCTGTAATTGCGGTGAATGGTGAGCCTTCCTGTGATATGGAGGACAGGTACACAGCCATGAAACTCAACCAGGAAGTGGTCAAAAACTCTTAAAACATGCACATGACAGACAATTCCAGTCACTATACTTCTTTGAAGTAGACTAGCACTGAGTCGTGTTTCGTATTATATTGTGAGAGAATGTGAGAGAAGAGTGAGCTGAGTAGACAGAGAGAGTGAGAGTGAGAGAGAGAGATTGGAGAGAGCTGAGGTGCGGTCACCTCTCCTGTCTACTTCTCAGTGTTTCTGTTGTTGTTTATTTCATGGATCTTGTTACTCTTTTTGTGTATTTCTCCAGAACTGTTGCTGTGTTGATATCTTCCGCGCTGTTTCATAACTCACTCCAACATTGTTATATAAAGATCTTGACATGTAACAGGCCTATTGCAAGAGGAGAGGCACGCCGACACGACGGATAGCGAAGTCTTTTCAAATCCGTCATAAACCATTTAATATTGTCCTTTTCATTAATGACAGTGGTGGCCGTTAAGAACGAAAAACTGTGTATTGGCCGATGTGCACACAGGCCCACCTATTGATGGACCTTCCACTCAATAAAGGCGAGAATACTGTGCGAGTGGTTCCATGTGCTGTGCAAATCATTCTAAAACATGTTCTTTTGGTGTGTTAGTCAGAACGTACAGTGGTCACGAAATATAAACACTTGGCAAATGGCCTGTTATGAACATGTGTTAAGGATAATGCCTCAACGATGTGATTTGTCAGGATTTCTGAAAGTGATAACGTTTATTCTTTTCCATAAACAATTTTCGGTGGATAGATTCTAAAGCAATCGCTAGCGGTTTTTGTTAAGAAATGTTAGTTTTAAGGGAGCTTACTATTGTATGGGATTTTTTTTGTTTTTTATATCTAAGTAGAGATGATTGGGAGTTAAGCGCCCTGTTGGGCACATTTGCGGTCGGCTGAGCTCTTATCGCAAGAATAGTACGACTGTGTGTCGCCTAAATAGCACGCTCGCACGCTCGCAGGAGCACACACTCATCACACAAGCACACACCCACACCAACACACACACACACCACACACACAAACACTCAAATCACAACACATAACAATTTTCTACTTTCTTGATCAGTGTCGACGTTCTCTCTCGTTCACGTGCTGACAACACGGCACATGTATTCACAAAACAAAGACACATTTAAACGCAAATGTTATTTGCTCATCCTAAACTCCACAAACACACACAAAACACACCACACCCAACACACTTTCATACACAGAATAAAACTCCGCGCCACAACACACACGCGGTCATACCCCCCCCTCTCACACATCCATAATAAACGCGCGCGCGCGCGCGCGCGCTAACACACAACTAACAACACAAACCACCACACACTCGCACACACTCGCACGCGCACACACCACAGGACACACAACCCCACACAACACCGGTTTGAATTTTCCGTGATAATGGCAACCTTTTGTGTCGTATCCAGATATAAAACACAGAACCAATTCTTTCATCATACTAGCGTGGATGAGGAGTGAAAAACGTCGGTGTGCTTTTTAATTACATCATAACTTGTAGTCGATTTACATTTATTTCCTTTTCTTAATCTAAATTTGTTTTAATTATTCATACATATTGTTATAGATACAAATTACCATATACTTCTTATGAATTATTATTAATTTGGTATGTTTGTTTGATAATAACAAAGAAGGAAAGCATATAAACGTAATCCTAGTTTATCATTGACTACGGATTGAGATATTCTATAAAGAGGAATTCGAAAACCGTTTTGGTCGTTATAGCCGTTTGTAAAACGGCTATTCTGGTAACATCTGCCTCATTTTGTGACCCATAAATGAAAATTACCAACAAATTTTCTGAAGATACGGCCAAGTAATCTTCTGAGATTTTCAATAAAGATGGAAAATCATTTTGGGACGTTATAGACGTAGTAACTCGGCTACTTTAACGTAAAATAAACATCGGACTGATCCTGTGACCTCATTATGAATCTTACCTAAACATTTTCAGATAAGTTTGGCGAGTACTTTCTGAAATATTCCAGAAAAAGAAAAACAGTTATGGGGCGTTTTACGCAGTTAGTAATGATATAATGGTAAAATAATACATCCGCCGGCTTTTTCGTGTTCCTTATTGAATATCACTACTAATTTTTCAGAAATGATCCGGCCGATTCAATATCTATGATATTCCATAAAGTAGCAAAACACAATTATGGAATATCTCTGAAAGTACTTGGCCCCGACCTTTTATGTTTGTTTTAGTTTTGCAACGTTTATTGCAGTTACATAACGGTTCTTGTAACGGCTGTAACGGGTTTTTCTTTTTATGGATTTTATACCTGAACGTACTTGGCGGACCTTTTTGTTTGTTTTAGTTTGCCCGTTATAGACAACGTTATAACGGTTGTAAACAGCCTGTATCGGTTTTTGTTCTTTATGGGTATATCTCAGAAATACTTGGACCAAATATTATAAGCGGTTTGAATGTATTGTGACAAATCGGATCCTCTTTCCTTATGTAAAGGTATGTAATCCTGAAAATGAATTAAACAAAACCGTTAAAAACCGTTATTCGACGTTATTTCTTAGATATAGTGGATTTATAATGAAATGTGGTTTATAGAAGGTTATCACTACTCACAAATTTGCACTTCTATTTGTGTTTGTAAATTTGACCGTTTTAAAACCGTTATTTTGATATTGTCAATTTGGATGGAAATTTTGTTATTGTTAACAGGCTTAAGCCCAGTCGAGGAATAATAATACCGGTTTCCTAAAGTGTATTATTCCGGTTTTTATCCGTTAAACCGTTTTTTTGACGTTATTCTTTTTAATTTATTGGTGGGTAGTTATAAAATTTTGTATATTGAAAAGGTTATCACATACGCATAATCGGCAACTTCCATGTCGTGTTTCAAAATATGCCGTGTTAAAAACCGGTATTCTTGAATCTTTGTCACCCGATTTGGTTGGCAAAATTGATTTGTTCAAAGGGTTAGCACAGTGAGGACTAAATATACTGGTTACCCAAACGTGTATATCGGTTATATAAACGTTAAAACCGTTACATTTGCCGTCTAGTGTTTTATATAATGGTACGGTGTTAATGAAATTTTGTATATGATAGGTCATCAAAAACAAATAGGCAACTTCCATGTAGTGTTTCTAAATGCTGTACAGTATTCCGGATTCTTGTACAATATTGTCCGATTTGGATGAAAATTTGGTATGTACACAGGCTTTAGCCCAACGGGAGGATTAAAAATACTGTTTCAATAGGTGGTGTAAATCCGGTTAAATAACCGTTAAACCGTTATTTTGCCTTTTATTCTTATCGCACATTGAACTTGGGCGTTATATATGCGGTTTGAAACTGGGAGTAAGTTTAATTTGCTCTTGCCTTCTTGTTTTTTTTTTTATACTGACTCATTATACACCAATGTGGGAAGACATTGTTCACAAATGCTTGGCCGGGAAGATAAGTTTTTAGATGTGCTTGGAAAAACAGATTTGGTGGGCTGGTTTTGTTGGGTGGGAGCCAGCCGGGTCTGAACAGTTTTCTGCATATTCTAATCAGGTGTGTGCTTGTGTGTGTGTGTTTGTGTGTGTGTGGGGTGTGTGCTTGACGGTGCGTTGCGTGCGTGCGTAGCGTGCGGTTTTTGCGTGCGTGCGTGACGTGCGTGCGTAGATGTTTGGTGTGTGCACACAAAGACCGTTACCAACAGTTTGTTTACGGAACATGACATTGTGTGCATGTGTCTCAGTTGAAACATAGATTTCGTGGTAGGCATGTTTCATGGGCATGTTACTTCACTTTACAGTTAGATACTATACCTTGTTAGAACATCCATTGTTCGCATGTGTTTCAGTCACTGTTTGCCTGCGCTACTGTTCACTGTTTGTGTGCCTGTGTTTTCAGCTATGAAAGTAACCTTATGGAACATAGGTGTGGACCATGGATACGTGGTACGGCTTGCTGATTGTGGAGTGGACTAAGAGTTTTCAAGGCAGCCCCCCCCTAGTGCGGGGAGAACAGAGTGACGTATATGGTTAAGGTTCACCATTTCGTTTGAACCAACGTCCGGTGCACTCTGCCATGTCTAGGCAACTCATATACATCTACCAGCTTGGGGTACAAGTACGAATAACAACATTATTCACCACTTGCAGCACACATAAACACATCGCGCACGCACACACTACACACCACTACAAACACCACACACACACACACACACACACTACTACACAACTCACCACACACACACACACGCAACTCAACGCGCTAGGCCTATTAGTTATCTGCCTGTTTCTCTGTCCTTCCTAACTACAGATCAGATCTGTCTGCTACACTATATCTATTATGTATCTCTGCCTTTGTCTGTCCGTCTGTCTGTCTGCTCTGTCTGTCTGTCTGTTGCTATCTGTCCGTCGTTCTTTGAATTTGGGTCTATGTATCTGCGTGCTTTGCTTACCTTTTCTTTTTGTTCCACTTGAGTTGATTTTTTTTCCAGCATGTTGTGCAACACAGTCTCACGTATTAATCACGGAAGTTTGCTTAAAAGTGTCAACAAGGACTCTGTATGTGTAAAAGTTTACCATATAAGGTTCCGGAACGGTTTCCAGAATGTCTCAACACAGTTTTAAAAACAAGCAAAATAATACAAGAACTGATTTCACTGAAACTGGTTGAAAAACGGTCTGTGGCCCAGAGACGGGAAACCAATACATCTTTTGATGTGGAACACGGAGGAACAGGGCTGATCCAGGGATTTTTTTTCTTTAACTGTATTTGCGGGCATAAATAATGGCAGTTTTTGACATTCTCATTTAGCTAGAGGAACAATTTGATTATTAATACCAAAGGGCGTGGAAAATCTCGAGTCGCTAACCACTCTGTGCGGCTTGTGCTCTTCTTCATGTCTCGGGTTGCCGACCACGGGTAGGACCTGACAGGGATTCATCGCAATGAATCTTATATGAAGGAGAATATCGACGTGCGGGAGGTGAGTGCGTACGTACGTGCGTGCACGTGCGCGGCGGCGCGCGTGTGTTGTGGGGTTTGTGTGCGTGCGTGCTTGTGACGTGCAGTGCGTGAGCGCGCGCGAGCGTCCCTTGTGTGTATGTATGTTTGTGCGTTGTAGTGGATGTGTGTTCGTGTGTGTGTGCTGTGTGGGTGTGTAGATGTGTGGTGTGTGTGTGTGTGTGTGTTGTGACACGAGGGGGGAAAAGGGGTGGGGTTAAGGCTCCATTGTGTAGATTTAGAATATGTTTCTTAAATTTACGCTTGTGTTTCAGTTGTCCGCATTCGCGTTCGTGTGTGTGTGTGTGTCTGTGTGTGTGTGTGTGTGTGGGTGTGTGTGTTGTGTTTAGGTATATATAGATATAATTATGTGTGATGTGGTGTGATGTGTGTGTGTGTGTGTGTGTGTGTGTGTGTGTGCAGTCAAAACCAACAGTAATTGGCTATTCTCAGGTGCAACTACAAGTTCCAAGGAGTTGATCTTTACAGCACGGCTAGTGGCGTATATGTTCATTTTCTACCTAAGGCCTGGCAGTACAGGAAATGGCTTCAGTATGGTCATCCTACCAAAGCTGTCAGGCCTTACGTCGCCAAAGCCCTGGACCACCAGATGTCTTCGTGTACCGTCAGGAAAGTCATCACGTGTGTTGTAGGACCGTTGTCTTCTACTGATCTGTGTTTCTTAGTTCCTGCTTACTGATATCCCCCCCCAAACTAATCAAGTGGGTACTCCATATAGTGTGACTTTCATCGCCGCTGTTGTTCTATTACCCATTCTCTATAAACTAATTCTCCTGCTACTGCTATTGCTGCGGTCGCTCTCATGCATCCAACTATCAGTGCAACTCTATGGTGCTGCTGGAAATGGTTTGTACAACACTTTTTACACGTATGCGACAATTACAAGTGTTGCTGCTGTTTTTTTTTTTTTTTTTTTTTTTTTTTGCCCTGTCACCAACCTTCTGTGCCCACCTCAGAGGCAGTGCACCCTCGCCGCAGCTCATTCGCGCCCGTCCACAGCACAGCCTGGTCGCCCCGACCGCAAGCCCCAGAGCACCGGCCAATAAAAGGAGAGCAGTCAATGTCAATGTCGTCAAGAGGCAAACCAACGGAGGAGACACTGCACTGCTGCGAGTCACTTCGGTGGTGTTCAGTGGCGCTGTTCTGATCTATACATACGCAGGGACACCACCTACTAAGCCCATACTGACGACAATAATTGCTTAGTCGCCTGGAGCCGGAGTGAGTGAGCCTTCCCTCCGAGATGGGAGCCACCACGTCCGTCCAAGACAGCCCCCATGGGACCTCGCCCCCCGATACCGACGACCCCCGGACGGAAACCAAACCAAGGTCCACAGGAAGTGCGAGAGGACATATCGAAATTGAGGTCACCATGAGTGCTGGGCATGAACGGGCACAGAATTGTGTCACTTTTTTTTTTTTTAATGCTGATGATGGAGAATGAGGATGACTTAAATTCTGATGCTACGGTTTTCATTTTCGGTCTGAGACTACATTGGACTGGACTGTTCTACTACGCTTAACTTTCATAATATTTTCCCGGCGTCAACCAAGGCCGAGAGATACAGGCACCTGCAGTGTTGGTATGGAAATTTGTAGCAAACACTCTCTGTCAATAACGCAATAATTTAAGTGGCAATGAAAACATCGGACTGTGTGGTCACAGTTTACACCACCTGAGTCAGGCTGCAAATCAACTCTGGGTAGGTGTCGGGTCGGGGCAGAAAAAATCCCTCATGATTCTGACTGGGCATTCGAACACCACGACCTCCAGCCGGAAGTCCGACGACGCTTAACTACTTGCCACGGCGGATGGTTGTTCTGATTGTTTGTGGTCTGGACTTGAAGTCGCCTGCGGGTAGAGGTGTTTACATCCAGGTCAATAACTTGATTTGAACTCCATGTTGAAGTCATACGAAGGCAGCTCTAACGTCGTGTTGATAAAAGATTGGGATAGTGCCGGTGGCCTGCTGAGATGCAGAACATTGTTCACTCCAATTTTCGCGGAATATGTGACTTCATCGAAGGTCCACTACTATTGTGAATTGTCTTAGCCAACCCACAACTTTTGCGGATTTAGGGGGAGACCATTCCCGGTTCACATGCCTCCTCAAATCAACAAACAAAGCTGCTAGTTGGCAATTAGATTGTGACTGCTGGGGAAGGAAGGGACGAATGTTCTGTCTTTAACTTGCTGGGGAAGGAAGGGCGAGGGACATTCTGTCCTTTCACTATTGAAGAAGAATGACGTACGGAGGGTCCTATCTTATGTACACGACCGGCACCTGGAGGTCTGCCTGACAGGATCGGTCTAGAAGGGAGTGTAGAGTGACTGACCTCACGCTCCGCAGAGTCCACAAAGAAAGATTACGATTCAATACACCAATTTTTCACTCAACAAATCACATAGTCACAAAAATATAGCTTTACATCACACAACATGCACAATCACAATTAAGCATTTCAACACACCTCAACATACTACATAGTCAACAAGCATTTCAACGAAACAACATATCCATAATTTTTTTTTTCTAAATAAGCATTTCCAACACTACTCATCATTTCGTGTCTTCAATGTGGTTCACAACCCCTGCCTTTCCAAAGGTCCACTAGGAGTATAGTGTCGTTTCAGGTGCACCATATGGGTCTGTTATTGAAGAGAGTCTTTCATGCCGACACCCGTGACTCCCCCCCCCCCAATTGGCACGAAACACGAGCTAACCAAACTGGTCCATTGGGCTGTAGGAGTACGGGACAGTGTCGACGGATGAAAGCCATCCCGTGGGGAGAGCGTTGACGCTGAACGGTCCAGACAAGGGGTTAGGTCCATCAAGCGACTAGTCCACAGCGCTCCGCACACAATGTCCGGACTAGCTGTGACACAAGCTTCGGGGATGAAGCCACTGGCGTGGACAGGAATAAGGGAAAGGAATGGAAGGTAAGAAGGGTACTGAACCCCGCCGTCAGTACGGTTTGAAATATGCTGCTAAAATAACATAACAGCCACTTAGCATGATGGGCGAGGGAGGCGTTTGCTGAATACAGTAGTAGAAAACACCGGCACAACACAGTCCTGACATAAAACAGTAAACAAACCAATTGTAGGACATGTTCAGCTAAAGGTTTCTCACACGAAGCAGGCAAGAGATTAATTAAATTAACAGGCTAAAAAAAAAAAACGGATAGCAATTTATCTCGTCACTCTTCCCTCACTCACGTTTAAACATTTTCCTTTATTAGGAAACTGAACTAATACAAAATCACATTGCTTTACAACTGCACCACTACATTTACAAATAATATTTCAATGGCCCGATGATCCCCCATTTTTTTGTAACTTGTCAAAATAATACACTTCTCACCACGCGTCCAAACGACTAATCATGCGTACGCACTCCGATCGCAACAGAAAGAAATCTCATTCCCCTTGCACACCTCACAAACAGACGGTGGCGAAGAATACGCGCCGGCGATTGTGTCAGGGGCGGACGAGCGAGTACCAAGCAATGGTTCCAAACACCACTAAATCACAGGCTTTCTCACCCCCATACCCACCGACTACCGCATCACCCAGATGCATTGAAAGGAGAAAGAAGTTTGGACTATAATTTGACATGGCCAGGTTTAAAGATTGATTTTAACGAGAAAAAGTCGGTTCATCAAACTATATTTTTTTTTAATTTTGAACAAGGAAATTGCGCAAAAGAGTAGATATTTAGCGGCCTAACACCCACACACCAAAAACCCAAAACAAACCACGAAACTGTTGCTTACCAGCTACAGTGGGTGACCCCAAAAAGAGGGGGTTCAAGCGACTCTCATGCCATCTGTCCAGTCGAGAGGCAGCAGAGCAAGATGCAGTAAAAGGATGTAGCGTCCCTCCCTACACGGGCCAGACTGCAAGGAATGAAGGTACGACCTTACCTTTCGACGATGTGGTTATAGAACAGAAACCCGGCAAGTGGGCGCTCCCAGAAATCTTACCGCTTCGAGTGAAGTGAACAACCTGCCTAACGATGGCAGCACAAAACTGGCCACCCTACCGTCAACAGAGTGAGAGTAACTCAGCTAAGAGGAATGCTGCAGTGCGGCAGGTAAAAAGATAGGTGAGAGGCGATAGAGTCAGGCCAGTTTAAGAGATTGGTACAGCCCCCGTGAACACGGCAGGATGTATTTGAACGCGACAGTTGAAAATTCGAGAGAGAGAGAGAGAACGCGTGATGGAGTGAGGGAGAGAAGAGGAGTAGAGAAGAGTGAGAAAGTAAACGAACCTGAGCTGAAGTCAATTATGGTGCAAACACACACAAGCCACATTAGGGGACTGATGCAACGAACAACAACAACAACAATAAATAAATGAATAATTCTACCACCTAGTTGGGCCAATCGTCATGGGCATCGTGACTCAAAACCCCCTCTGAAAGCATCTGTTTCTTGAGATACGTGCTCTTTGAACCTTGACGCACGTGCAAATCAAAAACAAGGGGACCGAACCAACCCTCTGTGATCGACAGAGTACGATAAATCACAAATACAAACTTTCCACACCGATAGAATTATACAGGGAAAATACATAGTACTACATGCTATCTATCAATCAAACAAGCCTTCAGACAATGAAAGTTGCAATCCGAGCCAGTGTGACTTCAATACTGTTTACTGTCACTACTCCTGGGTACACAGACCAAAAAGGGGATATAACACTGGTTGAGGGGAAGTGTCCCTCTGAATGATTTCTCCAAGGGGCGGTGCTGGATACGGTAGTCTGGCTGGAAAGTCAGCATCCGTAATTGATGAACACTCTTGATATGGGCTCGAAAAGTGAAAGCATGGACTCATGCAGTTCCACCTGCCCAAAACATATGAGTCGACCGACATGATGGACGGATCCTGTCCTGGCAATGGAGTGGATGATGATCGCTCTCAGTACAAAATTCTCAGGCATTAAGTCTTAGGTACGCAGTGCGCGTCCAAATATGCCAGAGAAGCTTCGCTCACTGTAGGGGCATTGGATAGTCCGAAGAGGGACAGCCTCTGGGTATCGAGTCGCCCTAGTCTTCCACTTACAAAATGTCCCTGCGGTGAACCGCGATCGGATGTGGTTATCTGGGTCCCAACCTGGGTCAACACCTACCTTGCTGAATGGTTCACTCCAACCAGTGCACTGATCTATGGGGAACAACGCGTCAAGCGACATTAGGCGTTTGTCACGTTGGCAGAACACTCAGCAAACTACGGCAGTACTGCCTAACTGAGAGTTCATCCCTGGCCAGAAAAAAGTCTGTTTACTCGCTCGAGAGTCCGCTTTGTGCCATTTTGGCCGTCACTGGGGTGAATCATGGGCCTGCCGGTTGAGGAGAACAGAATCTCTACAAGCTTTGGGGGACGACTTGCTGCTTGGCCCACCGATCTGCATGAGTGAAGACCTTAAGAGGGATTCCCCATGCTGGAGCTTTAGCTCCTCCTTTGATTGTAGGGCAGACCTGAGCGGACGATCCACCAGGTGTTGTAGGCGTTTGACATACACGTCCCTGGCCCTGAAGACGATACCATGGTAGAAGGATCGGCTCTCGCAAGAACCTCGTCAGAGATCGGCTGATCGAACCTGGACGCAATTCATGTTCCTGCTTCTTGGCTTTGGAGCGCGTGTAACTCCCTACACACGAACTGTTATCGGGCTGATACGTAGACTCAGTCTGTCTGCATCTTATGCAAAGGTGTTGGTATTTCCTATGGGGAGATGCCGATAAATACATGAGGACGCTCCTACCGCGTTGGCCCATTCTTAGCCACTGAACAGAGGGCGTGTGGTGTTGGGAATGTGTAAGATGGACGGGTGGAGTTATAAACCAGCCTCCAACCAGCTCAATCTAATTGGCGCTCCCGCTTGAGCCTCAGGGGAAACCCAAATCCTTGTCCCAAAGAGCGTTGATGCTCCGTAATCCCCTGATGGATTCGACAAGGATGAACCATCAAACAGATAAGAAACACTGGACACTCTGTAAATCCTGATGCGGGTTGGTTCACACACGTTAGCGAGGCACGGGGACGAAGGGAAAGGATTCTGCCCCAGGACTTCACGGAGGCCTTGTAGGGCAATCTTTCCTACGGTGGCCAGGGACGACAACAAAGTAAACAACAGTCGGGGGTGCGAGGTACCCGATGAACTGCCCTGCAATGTCTTGACCGGTAGCAGGCTGCTCTAGCCTTTACGCACTAAGTCCTGTGTCGGGTCTTCCTGTCACGTATCTGGGGGATGCCATAAGTCTATTAGGGCTTTACAGCAAACACCTCAGCTGTATGAATAGCTGCGCTCGAAATCCTTTTGTACTGTCTCGCCTATAGAATACTCTCAACTCTGGGGTAACAGTGTTGGTAAGCTGTTCGATAGAGGTTAATCAGATCCTAAAGCTTCCTGTTCTTGCCTAACTGACGACATTAAACCTGCGTTATGCGCACGCATCTCTCCCAATACTTGCTCGATGGTTTCTCGGCGTTATTCTTTTTCAGGATCTGACTTCCTCCTGTAAGTCTCTGGGGTATGATGTAAACGTTTTCGCAGAGCCCATCTGCATGTATGACATAAGATGCAGCCTTCATTTTGAGTAAGCACACACTCCCTTGAGCACCTGATTATCCAGAAAAATATGGTGTTTGGACTTTTGTTCTTCGGACAATTGGTACGAATTGCTACACACTCTTGTCAAAGTGCTCTAAGATCATATCAATGTCCTCTCGAGTTTGAACTCTGGAAGCTTTAATTTTGGGCACCCTCAATCTCTATCAATTTGGCAGGTTGATTAACCCCCTGATTTTCAGATGCGGGATCCCCATACGTCCGCGAAAGAATTTGGCTCACACACCCCCTTATGTCCATACGTTGTGTTCCTGTCTGCGCAGTCGCCTCTTGGCGCAGAGCTTCAATCCATATATTGCTCTTCCAGAGGAGGGCTTCCTGTCTGATAATGACTCCTTACCATACGCAGCGTTGCTCTTCCTTCGTAGAGGTTCCTGTCTGGCTGCTCTTTCCCATACGTCAGAGTTGCCTCTTCCCTACTAAGAGTCAGACTCTTCCTACTACGAAGGGCTTACTGCATGGAAAGCCTCTTACCCTACGACGAGTTTTCCGCTTCCATACGCCAGGGATTTCCTGCATGGGCAGGGAATCCTCTCGTCGCTGTCAGACTTCAGATCATCAGGACGGAGGGCTAAATCGGAGCAGCGGATTCACCACTCCCGACAAGGGAAGATGTCCCGTTTGGACCGTCCTTGGGTCTCGGACTTTACCAATGAGGAAGTCTACCGGGAGCGTACTCCTTAACGAGGGGATAGCATGGAGAGGAAGAGGGTTTAGGTTTTCTGCGAACCACAAGAAGCCACAGTTGATTTAGCTATAATCTGTCGCTTCCGAGCGGACGTGCCAGTCGGGTCCTCAGCAGAAACGTTCCAATAGCAAAGGAAGTACGAAGTACTCGCGGGACTAGCGGGTAACATCACTGGAAAATAGGTGAAGTCCAACTGTAGTTCAAAGTACTGGTAATAACAGTAGGGACTACATTTTGCAGCCTTTTCTTCGACCGCACGCGTCGCCACTTACGCCAGCACCGGACGTTGCCATGAAACTATATCCTACTGTTCTCAAAGGGGAAAGACAATTCCACTTGAAAAAAAAAAAAACAATACCGCGTGATTAAGTCACGTCTCTTGGTGACCGATGTAAGAAACAGCAAATCAAAAGTGTCAAACATACTATCTTTATGTAAATACGAAAAAAGACGAAAAGAATCCCGTGTCCAAGTTACCTTCAGGCCACCCCTGCGGCTCAAAACAATGACTAGCAATGAAGAGGGTATTTCGGTAGCGCCTATACGTGGAGTTCAGTCATTGAAGAGCAACAAAAATTCAAAATAAAAGATAATACATAAAGAGAAATTGTCATGGCTGCTCCCACTCTGGCACACCGCCGCTCCACAACACCGACAGTGTAAGTCGAATAGGAGAAAGGCAATAAGTGACACTAACGTACGATTTACACCAAACTGTTCTCACTATAACACCGGCAAAGAAAATACTGGGTAACTACAATACAGGAAATGGCAGGGACTGAGTGGCAACAGAAGGCAAGTTTTTCAGGCCGTATCTGCGTGAGGCGCACCCGGAGGAAAGAGGAGGTCTGGCCCGCGGTCGATTCCCCTTGTCTCAACTCGATTCCCCCAACAGTCACACCAGTTGTTAATTCAGACCGCCACCATGACTCCCTAATCGCTAGTGTCACCAGCTCCAGCACCACAAACAAACATGACAAAGTGACTTAACGTATACAAAACAGAAGTGAACTGGGACAGCACTCCACGAACGACGAGAGACAGCTCCGAACCATTCACTCATACAGGACGAGCCACAACATATGGTCTCATCAATAATGGGACCGGCCCTGGAGGTATGACCTGACAGAGCCTTAGGTCTAGGAAGGGAGGTGAAGGGAGTGACTGACCTAACTCGCCTTCGCAAGAGACCACAAGAAAGATTACGATACAAACACAATTTATTCACACCAACCAACCACTACTGAAGTCTACGATAATATAAGCTTTTCAACAACACACAACATGCTACAATAACAATTAAGATTTCATCAAACACCACCCCCCCCCCCAAACATTCACATAGTCACAAAACATGCATTTCAAAGAACTATCAGTAACCATAATAATAAATATATGCTTTTCCAGCCACAGTCCTTTCCGTGCTTCATGTGTTCCCCCCACCCCATGCTTTCCAAAGTCCACTAGGCGTATCGTGTCGAATCTGTGCCCATAACCGTGTCTGTTCTTGAATAGAGATATTTTCAATGCGACACCCTTGCACTCACACACACCCAAATGGCACGACACAGAGCTAACCACACTGGTAAACATCGGGTGTAAGGAAGTCCACGGGACTGTGGAGAATGCATCCAGTGGGGTCGTGGACGTTGTCGATGAAGCGTACCTGTCAAGGGGGTTAGGGACCATCAAGCGAAGTCCACGCGCTCCGCACACACTGTGGCCCCAAGAGCTCAAGCTTCGGGTGAAAAGCCTCCCGGGAGGAGAGAATAGGGAAGGTATCTGCGAAGGAAGAAGGGTTACTAGATGTAGTACGGTTTGAAATATGCTGCTAAAATCTAAAGCCACTCGCACTCTGTAGGGCAGAGGGGAGGTATCTGCTGGAATACATTTGTACGCACCAGCTCAACACAGACCTGAACATAAAACAGTAACAAACCAAACTGAGGAATGTGCGTAAAGGTATTCTCACACGACAGCAGGAAAGAGATTATTATTAAATAACAGGACTAAAAAAAATCGTATAGCAAATTCTATCTTCATCCTTCCATCACTCAAGTTCACATTTTACTTTCTTGGAACTGAACTACTAACAGCAACATAGCTTTACAACGGCCTCAACATTTACAAATAATCAATTAAATGGCACGATTATACCCATCTTTTATAGTAACTTTTCAAAATCACACAATTTCTCAACCACGCATCCAAACGACTAATCATGCGTACGCCACGCTCGCAAACAGATAACTCGTTCCCTTGCACACACAAAACAGGACGGTGGCGAAGAATACGAGACCCGGCGATTGTTTTGAAACCACCAAGGGGGGTGGCGAGCGTAGCACCAAGCAAGTTCCAACCTAAAATCACCAGGATCTCCCCCAACCCCCACCGACTACGCATTACCAGATCTCATTGAAAGCCCCCCCCCCCCCCCCCCCCCAAAAAACGAGAAAGTATTTTGGATATAATTTGCGAATGGCCAGGTTAACAGATTGAATAACAGAAAAATTGTCTCAGGAAATTATTTATTTATAATTTTGAAAACAAAAGGAAAATTGCGCAAAGAGAAGTCATTAGGTCCGGCTAACAAAAAATAAATAACAAAGATCCACGAAACTGTAGCTTACAGCTTCCCGGGGTGACCCAAAAGTGGCTGGTCAAGCCGACTTCTCTGCCCTCTGTCCAATCGAGGACCAGCAGAGCAGATGCGAAAAGATGGGCGTCCCTCCCTCTACAGGGCCGAACTGCAGGCATGAAGGTACCGACCGCTACCTTCGACGATGTGGTAGTGAACAGAATCCGGAGTGGGCGCTCCAGGACATCTTCCGTCGAGTGAAGTGAAAACTGCCTCGAAACGATGGCAGCCACGACAACATTGCCACCCTACGGTCCACAGAGTGAGTATTATAACGCACTGCCTAAAGAGGACTCATGGTTGACTTGGCCACTGTGCACTGGTGGTCTTATGTTGAAAAGACAGGTGTGATGGCTACTTCAATAGAGACAGCCAGTTCAAGGAATCGTACAGCCACCCGTGAACCTGCAGGAGAGTGCTACGGACAGTGAAATTAGAGAGTGCGAGAGAGAGTGAGTGTGGTGAAGAAGAGAGAGAACGAGACGAGAGTGAGGAGATGAGAGGATGATGGCATCGGTCCGGAGAGAGAGAGAGTGTTGAACTGCGACGAGAGAGACAAGAGAGAGAAAGTTAGTAAACCTAACATGTAGCTCTAATCGACATTAGGTGCAAACACACCACAAAGCCATATTTAAGTGGCTGATGATCGACAACAACAACATCACAATAACCCCCACCCCCCAAAAATTAAATGATTAATTCTACCTCACTTGTTGGGCCCAATCGGCATTGGCCTCTTGGACAAACCCCCCTTCTAAAATGCATTCTGTTTCTATGAGCTACAGTGCCTCCTTTGAACCTGGACGCATGTGCAAAAGTCACAACTATGGGGACTGTACCCAACCCTCGGTGATCGCAGAGTACGATAAATCCAATACAAAATTCCACGATAGAATTATACAGGGACTATTCTTAGTAATACATTATCTATCAATCAAACAAGCCTTCAGATCAAATGACTGTAGCAATCCGAGCCAGTGGGTGATTCACTACTGTTTTCTGTCACTACACCATGGTTACACAAACTAAGGGGATATAACCCTGGTTGAGGGGAAGTGTCCTCTGACTGTTGTCTCAAAGGGTGGTGCTGGACTTCGGACGCTCGCTGTGATAGTCAGCATCCGTATTGCTGAAACATGTGATTTGGCGATAAAGTGAAAGCATGACTCTGCAGTTCACTTGCCCACCCTATGAGTCCGACGTCATGGTCTGGGACGGAGAACGGTCAAGGCACTAGGTGAGGATGATGTGCGCTCTCAGTACAACATTACGCCGTACTTCTTAGGTACGCCAGTGGCTGTTCCAAATCTGACAGAGAGCTCAGCAACAGTAGGGGTCATTGTTTAGTTCTAAGCGGCGACATCATCCAGCAGGGTATCGAGGTCGACATAGTATACCAACTCACCCAATATGTAGCGGGTTGACGTGATCGGATGGTGGCTTAATTGGGTCCACAGGTCAACACAACTTGCTGAAATGGCTCCCCAACAGTGGCAATGATCCTAGGGAACAGCAGTCAAGCGTCCATTCAGGCGTTGTAACGTTGGCCACCCCCCAAATAAGACTCGCATAATGCTGGCAGTACTGCCTAACTGAGAGTTCATCACTTGCTGGAATGTCATGTCTTACTCGCTCGAGGGTCTGCTTTGAGCCAATATCGTGCCTGCAAATATGGGTGAATAATGGGCTGCCGGAGAAACAGGATGCTCTTCAAGCTTGGGGACGAATAGCAGTCTTGCGCCACCCCCAGATCTGCCTGACGTGAAGACCTAAAGACGACCCCCTTGTGGAGATTAAAGCTCAACCTTAGGCATGTCAGGGACATGACCGTGAGCGGGACGGGATCCTACCTGTTGGTAGCGTTTTGACATTCCACGTCCACTGGCCGAAGAAGATACACATGGGTAGCTGAATCGGCTCTCGCCAAGAACCTCGTTTACCACCAGGGAGATAGAGCTGAAGTACAGGACGCATTTCATGTTCTGCCTTCTTGGTTTGGCGCAAGTTAAGGTAACTCCCACAACGTCCGGTACTGGGGCAGGATCGTAGAAACAGATGAAGCGTCCATATGCTAAAGGTGTGCGGATTCCCTTATGAGAAGGGAATTCAGAGGTCCGCTCCACCGCCGGATATGGTCGACACATACTTAGCCAAGATGTAGGGGGGTGGGAGATTGGGAAATGAGTACAGAAGGACGGGTGGTGTATTAAAACCAGCTCACAACCCACTCAAATCATAATTGGCGCCCCCGGGTGAGCCTCAGGGGAAACTCAAATCCTTGTCCACAAAGAGCGTTGATTGCTCCCAGATCTGATGAATCGATCAAGGAAGAACAACAACAGGTAATAATAATAATCAAGATTAACACTGGACTCTCTGTACCACCAGTAGCCGTGGATGGACGACCACGTTAGCCGTGGCAACGAGGGACGCTAAGGGATTGATTGCCCATGACTACGGCGGCTTTTAGGGCTATATTTCCTAATGTGGCCAGGACGACCAACAAAGAAAACACTTCCGGGGTGCTGAGGTCCGATGAACTGCTGCCTTGTTTCGACCCGCTAGAAGTCGTCATCGCCTTACCGCAACTTAAGGTCTCGGTGAGGGTCTGCTGTCCGTATCTGGGCGATGCCCATAAGCTCTTACGGGCTTCAGCAATCAACTCAGCTGTATGAATCGCAGCCTCGGAAATCCATTGGTGCCTGTCTCGCCTATACGATTCCTCAACTCTGGGGACAAAGTGTTGTATAAGCTGTTCGATGAGAATCAGATACTGTAAGCTACTGCTAGCCAATGACGCTCCAGTACCTAGCGTTTGCGCGCCTATCTCCAAAATGCACGAAGGGTCCTCGTCGATATTCTTTTCAATGGATCTGAACTTCCTCCGGTACGTACTCTCGGGGTTTAGTTGGAAACGTTTCGCAGAGCCAACTGCATGTCTGCATAAGACGCGACCTTCATTTTGAGTAAGCACACACTCCCTTGCAGCACCTGATAATCCAGAAATAAAGGTACATAGGCCTTGTATTCCTCAGACAATTGGTAGATACTAGCTTCCTTGTCAAAAGTGCTATAGAACTCATCAATGTCCTCACGGGTTTTTTTGAACTCGGGTAAGCTTTCTATTTTGGCCTCTAAAAAAATATCATTTGCATGTTCGTTTAATCCCCCTAGATTTACAGATGCGGGAGTCACCGCGATAAGAAATTGATCCTGCTCCTTACTACGTTGTGCTTTCCTGGCTGGACTGTCTCCTACTCTGCGACGAGATCCATCCTATCTAGCTCTTCCAGTCTGGTGGGCTACTGTTTGTCAGCCTTATTCCCTACGCAGCGCTTTGATATCCTTCCCTACGCAGATTTGTCCTCTTACCTTTGCTGAGCGTACTGTCTGGCAGCCCTCATTCCTACGCTGACTTGCCTCTTCCCTATGCAGAGTTAGCTTCTTCCTACGCTGAGGCTTTCCTGCATGGAAGCCTCTTAAACTACTCTCCCCACCCGGGTTTTACCTCTTCCAATGCAGGGCCTTTCCTGGCATGGACTGCATACTCTCGTAGCTGTCGCTCCAGAAAATACTAAGGTCGGTCGGTTATATCCACTGAAGCAGTATTCACCACTCACGATGGGGAGGATGAAACGTTTTGGACCGTACATTGGGTCTCGACGTTTCCCATGAGGAAAGTCTCCCGGGGGCGTTCTCCTTACGAGGGGAACGAATGGAGAGGAGAGGGTTTCGGTTTCTGAGACCAACAAGACTGCCCACTGTGGTTTTAGCTTTCTATGTCGCTTCCAAGCGCCGTCCGTGCCAGTCGGTCGGTTCTCACAGAAAGATACCTAGCGAAGAAGTACGAAAGTACTCAAAGGGACTATCGGCTTCAGAACTGGTATAGGTAGATGGTCCCTGTAGTCAAAAGTACTTTGGTACTCTAACAGTAGGGACTAACATTTTGAAGACCTTTCTTCTTCGACGCACGCACTCGCCATACCCGAATAAGCACCGGACGTTGCCATGTCAATCTATATCCTATGGTTATCACACAAAGGAAAGACAATTCTCACTTTGAAAAAAAATACTTACCGCCGTGAACATGTCACGTCTCTTGGTGACGTATGTAAGAAACAGCAAATCAAAAAGTGTTAACATACAAATCTTTTTGAAAACGGAACAAAAGACGATATGACTCCCGAGGCCATGTTACCTTCACGGACCTGCGCTCAAAACACAAGAGCGACAAGGACAGTGGAGTTCTCAGGTCAAGAGAGCAACGATAAATTCAAAAAAAAGATTATACATAAATGAGAAAATGTCAAGGAGCTGCTCACCAATCTGGCACAACGCGCTCCTTCAACACGAAGCAAACAGTCGCGGTGGGGCCTCTCACTGACAAAAAAAAAAATAAATGACTGACGGATAATCAAGGAGAGACAGGCAAAAGTGTCAACTAATCGTCGATACACCCAACTGTTCTCAAAGAAAATCTGGTTCTAACTTCAAATCAGGAATGGACTGATATTCAAGAGCTAAACTACAATGGTCACTGGTCTGTAGGAAGACCGGGGCCAGTGGAGAACCGGATCCCGTGGGACGAGGCGTTGTCGATGAACCGGGTCCCAGACTGGCGGGTTAGGACCATCCACGACGAAGTCCCAGCGCCCGAACTCACTGTGGAACCAAGAGCAAAAGCTTCGGGTGAAGGCCCCGGGAGGAGAGTAAAGAGGGAAGGAACTGGAAGGAAAGAAGGGTACTAGAAAGAGTATATAGGTTTGAAATATGATGCGAAATCCAAACAGCCTCTCGCATGAAGGGCGAGGATAGGCGTATTTGCTGAATACATAGTAGCCCAGCTTCAACACAGACCTGATCTTAAAACAGTAAAACAAACAAATGAAGGATTGTTCGCTAAAGGTCTTCTCACACGAAAGCAGGCAAGAGATTAATTTATATTCACAGGCTAAATAAAAACGCATTTAGCATTTTATATCTTCAATCCTTCCCTCACACTAACTCGTCTCAACATTTTCCTTGTCTTAGGAAAACTGGAATAATACGGCAACCATTGCTTTCAAATCTGCCACCACATTTACAAAAATAATCAATTCATTGGCACGATTATCCCCTCTTTTATTAGTAAATTTCAAATAACACAATTCCCAACAACGCATCCAAAACTGACTAATCCAGCGTACGCACGCTCGCAAACAGAAAACTCGTTCTTGCACATCACAAACAGACGGTGGCAAAGAATACGATGAACAACCCACCACAGGCGATTTTGTGACAGGGGCGGACGAGCGAGCCATGCCAGGTCTCCAAACCTAAATCACAGGTTTTCCCATCCCCACCGACTACCGCTTACCAGATGCATTGAAAGGAGAAATTATTTTGGATATAATTTTGAATGGCAAGGTTAAATGATTGAAATTAACAGAAAAAAAGTGTCGCATACAAATATTTTTTATAATAATTTGAAAACAAAAGGTCACAAGTCCGTCCCCAAAAGAGAAGAATTAGCCGGTAACAAAAATAACCCACACAAACCACGTATCTGATGGCTTACGAGCTACCCGAGGGTAGCCCCCCCCCCAAATGTGGCTAGTCAAGCAACTCTCTGCATCTGTCCTGTCGAGGACATGCAGGTTAGCATGATGCGGAATTGATGACGGTCTTCCTCAATACAGGCCCGATTGCAGGAAGAAGGTTACACGACCGTACCTTCGACGTTGTGGTGAGGAGAACCAGAACCGGAGGAGGGCGCTTCCCAGGGACATATTCGCTTCGAGTGAAGTGAAAACCGGCGTAACGATGGAGCCACACATGCCACCCTACGTCTCAGAGTGGAGATTACCTCAAGCTAGAGGGAATGCTGCATGTGCGGCAGTTAAACAAGGAAGGTTGAGAGGACGATAGAGATAGACTGTTCAAGAGAAAGGTACCAGCCACCCGTGAACCTGCAGGATGCATTGCACGGACAGTGATGAAATTAGAGTGTGAGGAGAGAGAAAGTAAAACTAACCTGAGCTAAACACGGGGGGCACTTTAAGGTGCAAACACACCACAAGCACATTTAGCGGACCGATGACGACAATCAACCAGCAACTAATAACTTAATGATTTTTTACCACCCTAGATGGGCCAATCGTCATAGGGCCTCGTGACAAACCCACCTTCTTAAAAGATCTGTTTCTCTGAGATACAGTGCTCTTGGAACCTTGACGCATGTGCCAAATTCACAACATGGAGACACGACCAACCCCTCTGTGATTGACAGAGTACGATAAATCCAATAACAACTTACGACGATAGTTTATTACAGTGGAATTACATAGGACTTCATTTATCTATAATCAAAACAAGCATTTCAGACAAAGTGATAGCAATTCCGAGCCAGTGGTGTGATTCCATACTGTTTACTGTAACTACACCTTGGTACACTAACACAAAGGGGTTTATACCATGGTTGAGGGAAGTGTTCCCTCTGACTGATTTCTCCAATGGGGGTGCATGACTACGGTGCTCGGCTGAAGATAGTCAGCATCCGTTATTGATGGAACCTTTGATATGGCGCTCGAAAAGTGATAGCTTGAACTCGCAGTTCATTGCCCAAACCTATGAGTCGTCGACTGTCTGGGCAGGATCTGCGGGCAGGCAATGGTGAGGATGATGATCGCTATCCAGTACGAACTTCCCGGCCGTACTTCTCTAGGACGCCGTGGCGCCTAATCTGCCAGAGAGCTAAGCATACAGTTGGGCATTGTTCAGTCATAAGCGGGAAAGCCTCTGGTGGTATGAGTTAGCATCAGTTACCCCTCTACACAAAATGTAGCGGTGACCGCGGGATCGGATGGTGGATTAATGGGTCCCACCAGGTCAAACTAAAATTGCTGAATGGATCCCCAACCAGCTGGAATGATCCTAGGGGAACACGGGTCAAGACGGAACATAGGCGTTGTCCATTGCTGAAATCGCAACCCTGCGGCCAGTAATGATAACCTTGAGAAGTGTCATCCATGGCCAGAAAAAGTCTGTCTTATACTCACGCCAAGTGTCCGCTTTGAGCCCATATTGCCTTGCCTAGGGTGAATCATGGGCCTGCTGGGACGAAAGATTCTATCAAGCTTTGGGGGACGACTAGCTGCTTGGCACCCGATCTCGCCTGAGTGAAAGCGACCCTAAAAGAGGATCACCTGTGGAGCATTTAAAGCTTTCACCTTAGCATGAGGGCAGACTGTGCGGGACGATCCACAGTTGTCGTAGGTGTTTAACATCACACGTCCCTGGCCTGAAGACGACCACATGTAGCAGGACTAGGCTTCTCGCAAGAACCTCGTCAGAGTTAGGCTGAAGAAAAAGGACGCATTCCTGATCAGGTTCTTGGCTTTGGCGCGCGTGGTAACTCAAAAAACGACCTGTACGGGCAGGTTTCCGTAGATCAAGACTGTCTGCGACCATCTGCAAGGTGATGGTTTTCCCGATTGAGTAAGGGGGAATACATACAGAGGTCGCTACACCGCGATGGCCCATACTTCTCTACAGAAGTAGGGGGTGGATGATGGAATGAGTACAGAAGGTAGGGTGGAGGTAAAACCAGCCTCCACCCACAACATCATCAATTGGTGCCCGCTGAGGCATCAGGGGAAAACAAATCCTTGTCCACAAAGAGCGATGATGCTCCCAATCCTGATGGAATAGTCCAAGGAGAAGAACAACACAGAAAGTACACTGCGGACTCTCTGTACCACCAGAAAGAAGCCGGATGGACGCCACGTTAGCCGAGGCAGAGGAGCAGGGACAGGATTTGCCCGATGACTACCGGCGGCTTTAGGGGCAATCTTTCCTAATGTGGCAGGACGACACAAAGAAATAAACACAGTTCGGGGTTGATGGTCCCGATGAAACCTCGCCTTGCATTCGGTTCGTCCCGCTAGCAGTCATCATCGACTTTACCGCCCACTAATTCCTGTGAGGGGTCTTCCCTCCCATGTCCGTCTCCTGGGCGATGCCATAAGCTCTAAGGGCTTCAGCAAACACCTCCATCAGCTGTATGAATCGCGCGCGAAATCCATTGTGTGCTGTCTCGCCTATACGAATCCTCAACTTGGGGGACAACTAGTGTTGCGAAAGCTGTTCAATGAGTATCAGATCCTCAAGGCTACTGCTTAGCCAACTGTCGCAGTACCCTAGCGTTTATGCGTCATGCCTATTCTCCAATACTGCACAGAAGGTCTCGTAGTTATTTTTCATGGATCTGGAATCTCCTCTGTAAGTCTCCTGGGGTAAGATGGAAACGTTTACGCAGAGCCTACTGCACTGTCTGCATGTCACGAGGTTTGTCACGTGGCCTACGATCGTACGAACAATAGGGTGGGGGTGGTGGGACGGATTGAATTATTTGTTTTTTGTCGTTTGCTGGGTGTCGTGTATCGTCCTATAGGGTGCGCTTCGTGGGCAGTTGCACCTTGTGTCGGTTCAGTAACTCTTACGGTTTGCTTTCCTCTCTCTCTATATCTCTATTTCCAACGCCCGTGTATTCATCCGGCAAGTTCACGGGGGGCCGGTACTTTCTCTCGAATTTCTGTCTGTCGGCTCTCGCTGTTTTTTACCTGTCGCACGTGCTTCGTAGCTTTTAGTTTGTAATGTATGATACTCTGTGGACGCTGCATGGCTTGTTGCGCAATTGCTGTGGAGGTTAGCTTCTTCACCTCGAAGCGGAAGATGTCTCTGGGGGGCGCCTGCTCCAGTCCTGTATTTACCTTATAGTCGAGAGTACCAGTCAGTACTTTCAATTCCTGCAGTCGGCATGTAGGTGAGGGACATCATTTCTTCTGTTTCCGCATCTTAGCCTATGTCCATCTCGACTGGAAAAGTGGGGTAGTGAAGTCCTTTGACCGACTCTTCGGGGTCACCCACGGGGAGCTGGTATGCATCGTTTCGTGGTCTGTTTGTTTTGAATTTTGTTGTGGTTAGCCGGATTAGTCTTCACTTTTGCGCTCATATTTTCTTTTTTTTCGAATATTGTAAGAGGAATATTGTGTGAGATACTTTATCTCTGGTTAAGTCAACTTTAACATGGCCATTCTAAATTATTTCCAAATTTCTTTCTCCTGTATGTGTTAATGTTTCTGGTGATGCGGTAGTCGGTGTGGAAGGGAGAGACTGGTGTTTCAGGGTGTGAATTGCTTGGGCTCGCTCGTCCGCCCCTGTCACAATTCGCGGACTTTTATCTTCGGCAAACGTCTGTTTGTGTGTGGCAAGGAGAACGAGTTTTATGTTCACGTGCGGGCGGACGCCTGATTTGTTCGTTCGGATGCGTGGTTGTAGATTTGTGTTATTTGAAATGTGTTTATAAAATGTGACGTTATGCAATTGAATTACTGATTTGCAAATGTACGGTGGCAGTTATTAAGCGTTGGTCGCTGTGTGATTTGTATTTCTATGGAAGGAATACGTTAAGCGTGAGTGAGAGATGGGTGAAGTTATTTCATATTTGTTTTAAACCTGTTGATTTAATGCAGTCTTTTTCCTGCATCGTGTGAGAAGACTTGATTAATTGGGTTTACTGTGTGAGCATTGAATACACTTCCCCCTAGCCCTCATGCTGAGTGGCTAAGACTTGGACAGCATTGGTTCAGACGGGTCTGACGGCCAGGTTCCAGTACCCTTCTTCCTTACTCTTCCTTACTTCTTTTTCCTCCTCTTCGTCTCTCCTCCACGCTACGTCCTCCCCCAACTCCGGGGGCTTCACCTGGATCACACGATCTGGTTGGTGAAGTGCTGTGTCGAGGCACGTTCGTGGCTGAGAGACACGGACGTAGTATGGTTGCACACGAGCTGGTCAAGAGGCCACGCCTTGGTCGGGAACGTGGACTTGCTAGAGGGAGCAGAAGTCTCGAATGGCCGGCCTGGTCCACGTCCTGGATCCTCCAGTAACAGTAGTCCCCCCCCACCCCCCCGGGGACACGCTCTTCATGCCAGCTTGGAGTCGGAGGTGTCGGCTTCTGGGCGACTCCATGCGAGAAACCAACCGGCTCGGAGCAACCTAGTGCGACAGGGTGCTCCTGCGAATTGATCAGGGGCAGGGGATGTGACGCACTCGTGGCTTTGTGCAGAGAAAGGGTCTAATACGGGAATATTTTCTTATAATTGTGTACATGTCATATGTGCTGGAATGCTGTTGTAAATTGTGATGTGTACGTGTATGGTGAATTATTTATTTATAATCGTGAATGTTGTGGGTGTGGGAGTGCTTGATTGCGATAGTGCATGTTGTGTGGTTGGAGTGCTGATCGTGACTTGTGCATGTTGTGGTGCGTTGGAGGCTTGATCGTGATTGTTTTTGCATGTTTGTGTGCGTTGAGAGTGCTTATTGTGATCGTGCATGGTGCGTGTGTTGGATGTCTTTATTTTGCTGTCGTGAATAAATGGGGTGTTTTTGTATATTAATCCTTTATGGTGTGGGTCTCTTGCGGAGCGTAGTGAGCCAGTCAAGCCCTTCTCTCCACCTAGACCGATCCTGTCTGGGCAGACCTCAGGATCGGTACTTGCAATTGTGGGGGCTCGTCCGGGATGTGAACCGGTGCTCTGGATGTCTCTCTCTCGTTTCGCAGAGTACTGTTTAGTTTTGTTGTTTTGTTATGTTTAGTCAGTTTGTCGTGTTTGTTCGTGGAGGTTGGATGGGTTGACTCTAAGCGTGAAGGGAAGTCTTGTTGTGGCTGGAGGGAAAACATCGGCGCTGACCGGGAGTAGAGGTGAGACCAAGGAGTCAGACCGCGTCCAGACATCCTTCCCGCCGGGTACCCTCACGGCACAGTGTTTACGCGTAAGTCTTGCCCTTCTGTTGCGCTCAGTCTTCCATTCAATGTGTTGTATTTAGCCTGTGGCTTGTTTTTTTTTCTCTCTACCGGTTGTTGAGTACAGGGGTTGTATCGGACGCTAGTGTTTTTTTTTTCCTCTCTCGGATCCGTCTGCAGGAGTTTTTTTTTTTTTTTTTTTTCGGCCAGCCACGTCTGTTGCTGTGCTGTAGAGCGCGGTGTTGCACAGTGTGTCGGGCAGAACGGACATTGTTTTTTTTTTCTTTTTTTTTCGGTGAGCCCCAACCGCACTGTTTGCTCGTGCTGTAGAGCGACGGTGTTGCCAGAGTTGGGAGCAGCCGGAATTGTCCGCACACACGCACACCACACTACAACATATACAACGCCCTAAAATTTTGTTTTTTTTCTCTAGTGGAATGGTTTTTCCTTGATATTTGGAATAAAGTAAGGATATTGTTGTCATGGCGAAGTCCGGCGCTGGTGGTTATGGCGACGCTGGGGTCGGAAGAAGAAGGGTATTCAAAATGTTTCTGTGTCCCTACTATTAGTACTAGTACTTCGAATAGGTAACTTTACTATTCCAGTGCTGTAGCAGGTAGCCCAGTTGAGTACTTTTTATACCTCTGCGCTGGGGGGTCTCCACTGTCGTGAACCCGAATGGCCACTTCCGCTCGGTAAGCGTCAGGAGTATGCGAGCTACTGAGGCTTTGTTGAGTAGCAGAGACCGAAACCTTATCCTCTCCAGGCTTTTCCCTCGTAAGGGGCAGTGAACCAGAAGACTTTCCATTAGGGGAAAGTTCGAAGGAACAAAAGGGAGGGTCAGACGGATCATCTCCGGGTCGGGATGTGGTGAACCCCCGCCTCGGATATCAACTCTGTCATTCTGTTTTGGAGCGGCAGCATCGGGAAGAGGCAGTCAGGCAGGATAGCTATGAGTAGGAAGAGCGTTGAGAGCGAGGCCGAATAGGCAGGTAGCTATGCGTGGGAAAAAAGGAGTTGGAGGTGGCCGCTAGACAGGTCGGCTCTGCAGCAGAGAGGAGAATGATCAGGCAGAGATTATGCATAGGGAGAGGCTATGCTGCGCAGAAGAAGAGCTGCAGACAGGAGGCCTTCGTAAGGAAGAAGCTGCCCGACAGGAGGCCCTTCGTAAGGAAAGAGCTGCTTAGAGAAGGTGGCATCAGCGTAGGGAGGAGGCTGACAGGCAGGCAAGCCCTCGCAGTAGGGAAGAACTAGACAGGTTGGAGGCTCTGCGTTGGGAGGAGATGGAACAACTTTCTTCGCGCCTCACGCTGCTGTAAACCAGGGTAATCACCAGGCAGGTGATAGAGTTAGAGGCCCAAAGTTAAAGCTTACCAGAGTTCAGCTAGTGAGGACATTGTTTATGTTCTTAGGAGGCATTTCGACAATGGTTGCTTTATCATACCATTTGTCTGGGGAGCAAAAGGCTATGCCCTTTTTTTCTGGATTATATGGTGCGGCAAGGAGTGTGTGCCATCATCTCTAAATGAAGGTGCGTCTTATGCAGAATCGAAGTTGGATCTGCGTAAGCGTTTTCCACTTACACCAGAGACTACAAGGATGATAAGTTTAGGTCCATGAACGAAGATTAATGATGAGACCTTCGTGCAGTTTGGTGATAGGCTGCGCATGTCGCTAGGGTACTGGCGTCAGTTAGCTAAGGTTGGTGCTGGAGGATTGATCCTATTGAACAGCTCACCAACACTGTAGTCCCAGATTTGGGATCGGATAGGCGAGACTGCACCTTAGGATTTCGCGGCTGCGATTCACACGATGAGGTGTTCTGTGAAGCTCGCAGGGATTATGGGCATCGACCAGATACGGAGAGGAAGCCCTCCACAAGGATTTGTTGCAATAAGGCGCCGACAATGCTACGGGGGTGTGAACAAGGCAGGAGTTCATCGGGGATTTCAGCATCGATTTGTTATCTTTGTGGTCGTCCTGGGCCACATTAGGAAAGATTGTCCTAAAGGCCGCTGGTAGTCGATGGGGCTAGTCTTTTCAGCATCCTCGTGCCCTCGGCTAACGTGGGGTCCATCACATGCTTCTCTGGTGGTGGTACAGAGTGTCCGGTGTTTCTTTCTGTTGTTGGTCATCCTTGTCGACACCATTAGGAATTCGGAGCATCAACGATCTTTGTGGATAAGAATTTAGTTTTATCCCTAAGGCCAGGAGGGGCGCCAGTTACGATGTGTGCGGGTTGGAGGCTGGTTTTACCTACACCAGTCCTTCTGTACTTATTTCACTATTCTCCACCCCCTACTTCTGTGGCGAAGTATGGGCAATCGCGGTGGAGGCGACTCTGTATTACATTATCCTTAGGGAATTACCTTACCTTCGCAGACGGACGCAGACTGTCCGTGTCTACGGATTTGCCAGACAGGAGTTGTGCTGGGAGTCACCAAACGCGCCTAAGCTAAGAAGCAGGAACAGGAATTGCGTCCCGTTCTTCAGCCGATCTCTGACGAGGTTCTGGGCAAGGGAAGTTCCTGCTAGCATTATCGTCTTCAGGCAGGGACTTGGATGTCCAACGCCTGCGACAACGGGTGGTTCGTTCCAGCTCCAGTCTGCACGACACGCAAGAGATGGAGCCTTCATTGCTCTCCACAAGGGGATCCTATTTAGGGTTTTCAACTCAGGCGATGATATGTGGCCAAACAGTTGTTGTTCCCAAAGCTTTGAGAGTAGTTGTTTCTCGGCAGGCACACGATTCCCCATGGCAGGCTCATATGGGCTCCAAGCGGACTTCGAGCGTGTAATGACAAGACCTTCTTTTGCCAGGGATAAACTCACAAGGTTAGGCAGTACGCCGCAGTTGCGAAGTCTTGCCAGAGGTACATCGCCTAAGGGACGCCTTGATGCGTGTCCCCTAGGGTCAGTGCCACTGGTTGGGGAGAGTGGTTCCATCTACAATGTTCCTCACACAATTCACCTAAAACATTGATGCCTTGTTTGTGTTATTAGTGTGTTGTC
>CM031603.1:89410407-89420407 GCA_018398815.1 Conus ventricosus
AGGCCATAGCCCTCAGAAGGGGGTACAAAGATAGAACAATATTCTGTAACCAAAGCAAAGAAGCGAACAAAATAAAGCATAACCACAAAACAATCTTTTTAAGGTTTAAACCTTCGAAGCATTAATTAACTTCACTGCACATAGTTTACTATTTGCAAATGCCACTACACAGAAATAACAATCAAGAATACAGTGATGAAAAATTAACCTATGCTGCGACGAACCTCCGAATTTAAATGCTTTGCTCAAATATAATGCGAACTGCTTTACAAGTGTTTCATTCCTTGATGTCATTAACATAATTAGCTTAAATAAGCATGGTTGTCTATAGTATTTGTGCGGAATAAACTCTTGTCGAACATTACTTAGTTCCTGGCAAGGGAAAATAAAATGAACTTCATTATCAACTGCCTCGTGGCATAACGGGCAAAGGGGATTATCATCACCGCGTTTTCTATAGCAATTGAAATGTCTATTTATTTCTGTGATACCGAATCTAAATTTTGTTAAGATGTATCTCAAATATTTGTCGAGGTTCATAGAAAAATACACGGGCACATTATGCTCTGCGTTTAACATACGATAGATATCAAACCTGTCACTTTCCTGAACATGAGAATACCAGCTTTGCCATCTACAATCTATTAATCTCTGACAAAATTCAAGAATGAAACTAGCTATGTCTCCGACGCCCTGGCTTTCCCATACAAAGCCAAATCCACACTCATACAGCTTGATCTTACTCGCGATGCCCAATTCATCTTGCCTCTGGCATCCATCTCAACTAACATGTTGTAAGCTTTATGGGGTAACCTGTGTGGCTGCATTCTCGTTAACTTTAACCAATAACGAATAGTGCTGACTACAGATGCTAAATATATAGGATACCTATTTGTCTCCCCATACACTAAATCATTAGGCGTATGCATAGATACTCCCAAAAACTTCTTCAATGCATATAAATGAATCTTCTCCACTTCAAAAGCAGCACTACTGATACCCCACAACTCAGCACCATATTGTACTATTGGTTGAATTTGAGAATCAAACAATTTTAGAAATAGTGCCAAAGAATTGTTATTCAATATTGTCAATTTTTCATAATACATAACAAGGCGTATTTAGCTCTGCTCACAAGATCTTTGCAGGCAAATGTAAAGCTCAAGCGTGTTGAAAAGAATGTACCCAAATATTTGTACACATTTACAACTGGCATTGTAATTTCCATTATACATCCATCTTTCCCTGGCAGCAAGGTAACCCCCTTTTCTAAACACTATTATATTACTTTTAGTCATGTTAACCTTTAACTGAAGGGAAGCAGAAGCCCTTGCTAAACTGTTCAGTTGTGTTTGCAGACCAATACTAGTTTCGGATAACAATACCACATCATCAGCTAAAAGGAGAATGAATATCTCTAAAACATCATTTACAAACCGTACGCCATGTCTTCCAGAATTAATAACTTCAAACGTTAATTCATTAATAAATAATGAGAACAAAATAGGGCTGCAACATCTCCTTGTTTTACTCCAGATATACAGTATATGTAATCTGTAAGGCAGCCTCCACATCGCACTCTTGTTTTTACAGAATCATACATGCTAATAACACACTTATATAATTTACCCCTAACACCATTTTTAAACAAAATAGGCCAAAGGATACTTCTATTAACGGAATCGAATGCTTTCTCAAAATCTGTAAAGGCTACATATAATTTACGATTCAATCCAAATTGCTTTTCAACAAACGACATTAAAGTGAACATATGATCAATTGTTGAATAATTCTGTTTGAATCCTGCTTGAAATTCGCCAGTTAAATTATTTTCTTCTACCCATTCCTGGAGTCTTCTATTAATAACAGTGCTATACAATTTACTACATACATTACTCAAACATATACCTCGATAGTTGTTTGGGTCATTGGCATCACCCTTTTTATATAAAGGAAGGACAATTGACTCTGCCCAAATTTCTGGAAAAAGACCCCTGTCAAACAAAGTATTAAAAAGCCTTTTTAGAAAACCAATCACCATTTCTGACTTGCAAGCGTTCTTAATTATCTCTCCAGTTATTCCATCTGGTCCAGGAGCTTTGCCATTTTTTAGTTTTCGTAATGACAATACAATTTCCTCATCTGAGATAGGGCGATTAAAAGGACAGCTATCACTATCGTTGCCAACACTTTCGTCATCGTTACGTTGATGTGTTATAAGATTACCAACACCGTTTCTTTCAAGCAGCTCTTTAAAATGTTCAAACCAGCTCTCCAAAGTAATATCATTTAAAGGCTGTTTCTTACCACCTCTAATCTTCCTTACCGTGTTCCAGAAATCTTTCTGAGAATCTATAGATGTTACTAACTTTTCTAACAATGCCGTGTTAAAAGCTCTTTTCTTTCGTTTTCAAAAGATGCTTGTATTCACGCCTAGCATTACAGTACAAAACTCGATCAGTTGAAAGTAAGGAACGATTTGATTTACTTAGTAATCTTCTAGCCTTTCCTTTACTTTGACGACACTCAGTGTCATACCAATCATCATATCCTCTATGCCATCTACATTTATTCGCTTTATCATACATTTCGCAGCATCTTTTAAACAAGAATTAAAAATACCAAGAGCTTCATTTACATTCACATCAATCAGTCTGATAGCCATTTCGACTCTCTGCTGAATCTCAGAGGAACACATCATGTTGGTAAACTGGTCTTTGTAATTTTCATTCCAAACAAACTTTTCCACCAAATTGTTTACATTGTTTTCTTTGGGATGATTCAATCTATCTCTGTTAACATTAACAGTCAGAACAACAGGCATGTGGTCAGATTCAATGCGTTCATAAACATTAAGTGTACAGTCGTTAGAAACACTTGCAAACTATCCCTTGACATAAAAAAATAATCATTAACACTATTACCGCTTTCACATACGTACGTGTAGCGACCTTCCTGGTCGCCCTCACACGTACCATTCAAAATACACAAACAGAGACTTGTACACATATTAAGCAACATTTTACCATAATTGTTCAGTTTTTTATCTTCAGAATCCCTGTTGGTGCATAATGGACCGCTGGAGTACTGATTTCCAAAATCTAAAATGTTTTCTCCTAAATCCTTTGAAAAATTTGCAGTTCTTGCATTGAGCTCACCACTAATCAATACAAACACATCATCACAAGAGAGCATACAATCATATATAAATTCAAATAATAACTTATTCCATTTTCAAGATTAAAGTGCACATAGTATGGTGAATCCACAGGAGGTACATAGGCACACACATATAACACATTTTTATTGGTACCAAGTACAGATTTGTCAATAACAAAGGCAAAGAAATGATCAGACTGAATATTCAAGACTTTAACAAACGAGCAAAACTCCTTTTTCACCAGACACAACAAGCCCCCTGAATGTCTACCACGACCTGCGAGTCTAATAGCTGGTTTACAATAAAGTTCATAACCACAAAACACAGAAGAGTGAAAATTTTCTACGAAAGTTTCAGCCAAAGAAATGAAATCAAACGAACGAACAAAAGAGACAAAATCATTATCCCGTAGTTTTGGAAGTAACCCATTAACATTCCGGTGTAAAAATGTAAAAGGTTCGGATTTAATGCACAAACATTCATTTTCAATCACATTATGTACAATGGCCGAGGATAGGCAAGAATGTGTATTATTAGACACAGACACCGTCTCAGATTGTAACACACGTTCAGAACGTTCGTTTGCATTTGAGAGGGAAGGGGAACCAGCGTCAGACAACACGTTGTCAGATACGACACGCTCAGCACGTGCTACCCCAGTGTCATCTACACTGCCACACAGCGTGAACAAAACCGGTGTCACCCTACTGTATGTTCCCTTTAGCCATGTTCTATTTTCACACGAGTATTTGGGCCGGCCAACACATTATTTCATCTTTATAAGTTCGTCGTTATCGTTTACAGTAAATTTATTACCATCGATTAGAAGATGGTTAAAAACCATCGTGGCCCGTTTTCCCTCGCTTCTAGCTTTTCTCAAATGAGGAGTCAACCTCTTTCTAACCTCTCTCACACAGAAGGAAAAGTCTTCACCAATGAAAATGTTCGTTCCCCGGAGCTTGCCTTTGGCCTTCAAAACACTTCCACTTTCTGTTTGTAGAATACGAAATCTGGCTATGATGGGCGAGTCAGCTTTAGGGTTAAGTCTGTGCACCCTATCAAATTCAGTTTCTTGTGTAAGTTCCAAGCTGTCAGTAATTAAATCTTTTAACACATTTTCACAGTCAGCATTGGTTTCATTGTCTTTCCTTGTCACACCATAGAAGATGAGGTTGTTCCTTCTTGATCTGCCCTCGAGGTCGTCTGTTTCCTCTCCAGGTCCTCTATCTTCTGTGGTCAGGTCGTCGTTTTCTTTTTTCATTCTTCATTCTGCTGGCGCAGCCCACTGATCTCCCCCCGCAGCCGCCGGAACTCGTCCTGCATCGCCGTACACTCCTCTCGTAGAGTGTGGAGTTCCAGCGTCACTTCTCCGAAGCGGTTGTCCATTTTTGTGCTCATGGACTCCATCATGTTCATGAGGTCAGACATGCTCGGTTCTTTCGGTGGGTCTCTTTGGCTCGCACCTATGGGATTGCCCGGTCCCTCCATGCTGGTCCTGGTACCACTGTTCAGACGAGCCTGTCTCGTGCTGCCTTTATCCTGCGTAGTTGGTCCCGGGTTACTCTCCACATCTCCACACTGAAGAAGAAATCCACCCCAGAAGAAATACGAGAGGACCAGTCCTAACACTACACCGTCTGTTCTCTTCAGTGTCAGAATGGCGACACGCATGGCGAATTTCTGGTTTGCTCGCTTCATCATGAATGACTGGAATATTGCGATGAAACACCCACAAACCACCCGAAACTCCAGTGATGCAGATGGCATGGTTACTTGCCCAGAATCAGACGAACTCTCAGTACACAAATCACCGTGTGGTCGTCTTAATTCTCTATTAATTGTAGAAGTGAAATCAACGTGACCTCACGCGAATACAACAGTTCACGCCCCCCAAGCAGAGAGAGAGAGAGAGAGAGAGAGAGAGAGAGAGAGAGGGGTGGAGGGTTTGTAGGATTGGGGGTACAGAGAGAGTTACTTGTTCCAGCGAGCACCGTCCAGATAGGTTTGCAAGTAGTCTGTGAAGATGTCATAATCCAGCTGCTGATGGTCGTTCAGATGATCCCTGTGGATTCCGCGCAGACGACGTAAGTAGCCTTCCACTGTCCTCTGTAACATGTACATGTCAACATGCGTACTTACAGTACACAAGCACCCAGCCTTAGTAGCATTATCACGTATCCATAGTGCACTAGTACCCACCTGTAGTACACAAGCACCCAGCCTTAGTAGCATTATCACCTATCTATGGTATAGGTGATATGCACTGTCAACAGCCAGCCATTCAGACAGCTGTCACAGTGTCACAGTGTCAACAGCCGTTCATCCAGACAGCTGTCATAGTGCCAACAGCCATTCATCCAGACAGCTGTCACAGTGCCAACAGCCATTCATCCAGACAGCTGTCACAGTGCCAACAGCCATTCATCCAGACAGCTGTCACAGTGCCAACAGCCGCTCATTCAGACAGCTGTCTCAGTGTCAACAGCCGTTCATTCAGACAGCTGTCACAATGTCAACATCCATTCATTCAGACAGCTGTCACAGTGCCAACAGCCGTTCATTCAGACAGCTGTCACAGTGCCAACAGCCGTTCATTCAGACAGCTGTCACAGTGCCAACAGCCGTTCATTCAGACAGCTGTCACAATGTCAACATCCATTCATTCAGACAGCTGTCGCAATTGATCTCACAATTAGGGCGACACCCTGCATCGATCATACACATAGAACGACACTCCAGAGGGGTGTGGTCGCAATACCAGGTGCCTGAGGAAACTACTCCGCATCTCCTACAAAGAACACAAGACCAATGATTATGTGCGGAACCTTGTCACTGACCTAGTTGGGCCCCACGAACCACTTCTGGCAACCGTCAAACGACGGAAGATGGCATGGTTTGGCCACGTCATTCGTCACAACACCCTCTCCCAAACCATCCTCCAAGGTACCGTTGAAGGAGGGCGCAGACGAGGACGGCAGAGAAAGAGCTGGTCCGAAAATATAAAGGACTGGACCAAAATGACCATGCCAGATCTCTTCACGACAGCTACAAACAGAAGAGCCTGGAGAGAAATGGCGGCTGCCTCATCACGTCCCCCCAACGGCCTCAGCGGTCAGGGGAATGACTGACTGACTGACTGACTGACTGCCAGATTTCATTGTGGTATTATCACACAGCTTTCTCTGATGATACACAGATACAGTGTAAGACTCCGTAGTAGATTTGTCTCATTGTTTTCTCTCATGTATACAGAGATAGTATAAGACCCCAGAGTAGAGTTATTCCACACACACACACACACACACACACACACACACACACACACACACACACACACACACACACGCGCGCACACACATACACACACGCGCACACACACACACACACACACACACACACACACACACCACACACACACCACACACACACACACACGAAATGGTAGGTAGTCAAGGTCTGACCAGCGCGTTGGGCTAATGCGTGGGTCAGACATCCGCTGAGTCGTAGCCACGAGACCCTCTTCTTCAATTGTCTCATCTTAGTTGTTAATTCATTTATCATTCAGCTTCAAATCATGCGTAGTGTGGTCTCAAAACTTAGTGGATGTGGTGTAGCGTATATGGACTAATCCGCACGCAGTGACGCCTCCTTGATGAAACTGACACTAGAGTTGTCGCATGCCTTTCTTTCATTATTCACGATTTCAGTAACAAGACTCCAGAGTGATGCTGTCAAATACCTTTCGCTCAGTATTCACAGACATAGTGTAAGATTCTGTAGTGGTGTTGTTACACACACGTTCTCTACCCTAAAAAGACATGGACGCGAGACTCAAACTGTGTCACAAACATTTCACTCATTATACATGGACAAAGTTTAAGATTCTAAAGTTGTTTTTGTCACAAATCTTCTCTCATTGTACACAGAGTGTAATACTCTAGAATGGTTTTGTCGCACATACCTTTATTTCATTATTCACAAACACAGTTTAAGACTCTAGAATGATACCGTCACATTTTGACACCAAGTGCCTACGTAAGATCTTGGGCATCATGTTGTCAGACTTTATACCAAATGAACAGGTCAGGGAGAGGTCCAAACAGCTCCCCGTGTCCACCATCATCTGCAGACGGCGCCTCCACTGGCTGGGTCATGTCTTGAGATTACTCTCATGAAGACCTGCAAACCAGGCCATTAAATGGACCCCAGCAGGCCAGAGAAAAAGAGGACGACCCAGGATGAGCTGGCGACAGACAGTGGAGAGAGACCTCAGACTCGTTGACAGAGGATGGAGTGACACCAGCAAACTGGCTGGGGACCGTGCACAGTGGAGCGCCTTGACTGCCTCATGCGTCGCAAGACGCGGGAGCATCTAAGTCTAAGTAAGTACCAAAGTACAAGATTCCAGAGTGGTGTTGTCACATACCTTTCTGTCATCGTACACGGACAAAGTGTAGGACTCCAGTTCGCCATTGTGTCTTGTCTCCCCGACGGCTGTCGAGAACAGGGGTGCATCGCGCATGCGCCAGTCCCAGAAGTCTGCTTCCAAGTTGGTCAGACCGTGTGAAGCCGACTGATGCTGACTGTCTGGCTGAGGTGAACATGGTACCGCTGCTTGACAGAGAGAGAGAGAGAGAGAGAGAGAGAGAGAAGAGAGAGAGAGAGAGAGAGAGAGAGGGAGAAAGAGAGAGAGAGATTCAGATTCAGATTCAGATCTTTATTCTGTTAGGCCATAGCCCCTCAGAAGGGGGTACAATAGTTGAGAAAAAGAAACACCCGAAGGTGCTGGGGAGGACCCAGAGAAGCACTGTCTTCACCTGCCCTTAGAGCAGTCCTGTACCATCCCTGGAGGCCTGCGCTGTGTTGACGATGGGTACAGGCACGCGCAGGACACTCCATTAAGATATCAAGGGGACATAACTGCTCCTGAACAGAGGTAAATTAGACTACAGGATGCAGCTCATAACAGCCTCAAAGTAGCATCCCCCATGGTGTACCAGCCCGTATTTCATGACTGCAGAGCCCACCGGCGAAAAACACCACCCCCCAGCTGCCGAGCACACCCCACAGACCCAACCACCCTCCCCACGGACAGATGAAGACAGTGCCACTCCAGACACAGCCAAGCTTTCGCCATACGGTCTTATGTGCCCTCAAGAGAGAATCCAAAGTTGTAGTCTTTCCCACTGTCAACAGGACTTTCCCTGTGGTCAGTGGGTCTTTCCTCACCGCCACTGGACCTTTCTCCAGGGTCAGCCTAGTTAAGGCAAAGAAGAAAAAGAAACACCCGAAGGTGCTGGGGAGGACCCAGAGAAGCACTGTCTTCACCTGCCCTTAGAGCAGTCCTGTACCACCCCTGGAGGCCTGCGCTGTGTTGACGATGGGTACAGGCACGCGCAGGACACTCCATTAAGATATCAAGGGGACATAACTGCTCCTGAACAGAGGTAAATTAGACTACAGGATGCAGCTCATAACAGCCTCAAAGTAGCATCCCCCATGGGTGTACCAGCCCGTATTTCATGACTGCAGAGCCCACCGGCGAAAAACGATCTTTATTCTGTTAGGCCATAGCCCCTCAGAAGGGGGTACAATAGTTGAGATAATATTCTAATATCAATGCTACAAGTAAAACAAACAAAAAACAGGTTCACAACGTTCACATTGTTACAAGTTTTAAGCCTGCGATGCATCAACGCTTACACTGCTTATTGTTATACACTTAAACAAATATATGTAACCATGTTAAAACGAAATTCAAGCATTTAACGATAAAAAAGAACCTAGGCTGTAAGAAATTTTCGAATCATAAATGCTTTGCACAAAAACAGAGCAAAACGCTTTACAAGTGTTTCATTTTTTGAAGTCATTAGCATAATCAGCTTGAAGATACATGGTTGTCTTTAGTATTTTTTCTGGAATTAACTCTGCCTAATACAATAAAGTTCATGGCACGAAAATACAAAATGAACTTCATTATCAAAAGCCTCGTGACATAACGGGCAAAGGAGATGATCATCACTGAGTTCTGTATAACGATTAAAATGACTACTTATTTCTGTGATACCAAATCTAAATTTGTTAAGATGTATCTCAAATGTTTGTCTAAGTTTATAGACAAATACAATGGCAATCTATGCTCTGCGTTTAACATACGATAAATATCATATCTGTCACTTTCCAGAACATGAGAATGCCAGTTTTGCCATCGACAATCTATTTAACCTCTGACGAAATTCGCGGATAAAGCCACGTATGTCCCCAACACCCTGACTTTCCCACACAAAGCCAAATCCATATTCATACAATTTTAATCTTACCCTCGAAGCCCAATTTGTCTTGCCTTTGGCATCAAACTCAACTAACATATTGTAAGCTCTATGGGGTAATCTATGTGACTGCATTCTTGTTAACTTTAACCGTAACGAATGGAGCTGACTATAGAAACTAAATATATAGGATACCTATTTGTCTCCCCGTAGACTAAATCATTAGGCGTATATATAGATACTCCCAAAAACTTCTTTAGTGCGTATAAATGTAGCTTCTCCACCTCATAAGCAGAGCTGCTAATACCCCACAGTTCAGCACCATATTGCACAATTGGTTGGATTTGAGAATCAAACAATTTTAAGAATAGTACTAAAGAATTGTTATTCAATATTGTCAGCTTTTTCATGATACACAATAAGGCGTATTTAGCTCTGCTCACAAGATCTTTACAAGCAAATGTAAAGCTCAGGCGTGTAGAAAAGAATATACCCAAATATTTATAAACATTTACTACTGGCATGATATTTCCGTTATAAACTCCATCTTTCCCTATGCAGCAAGATAACC
>CM031603.1:89425407-89467907 GCA_018398815.1 Conus ventricosus
AGTGTGTTTAATTTTTGTATAAAAGAGGCTGGGAATTTATGAAGAAACAGGTTTGTATTGGAAAATGTCAGAAAGAAGACGACTGGTATGATATGGAATGTCTTGCTAACAAAAGAAATGTTCGTAATTTATTAAACAGATATCGACGTTCTTTGTCAATACCGTCTCGTGTAGAATATAAACATCTTCTAAAGAGAAAAGAAAAGGAATATAATGATACTCTGTTGACAGAATTACTTACGTCTGTAAATAATCAGACAGATTTTTGGGACTGTGTCCGCAAAATTTCCAGAAAAAGGAAGCAACCCGTAAATGATATAAGTTTAGAAACATGGTCTCATCATTTCGGAGATCTGCTAGAAGGAAACGCTGGGTCTCATAATGATCTGGGAAATGAAAATTACATTGATGAATCCGATCATGACGATGACAATCTAAACCGTCCAGTTTCCAAAGAGGAAGTTATAGTCGCGCTAAGAAAGGTAAAACCTCGCAAAGCTGCTGGTCCAGATGGAATTATCGGTGAACTGATAAAAAGTGCGTGCCAGTCAAGGTTATTCTAGATTTTCTGGTTAAATTCTTTAACTCCTTATTTGATCAAGGGGTATATCCCAGAAGCTGGTCCGAGTCTATTGTCATCCCATTGTTTAAAAAAGGTGATTCAAACGATCCAAATAATTACAGAGGAATTTCATTGTGTAATGTTGGCAGTAAACTGTACAGTGCTATTATCAATAGGAGATTACAGGAGTGGGTGGAAGAAAAAAACATTACCAGGGAATTTCAAGCTGGGTTCAAGAAAAACTATTCTACAGTTGATCACATGTTCACATTAATGGCATTTGTTCAAAAACAGTTTTGCTTAAATCGTAAATTATATGTTGCATTTATTGACTTCGAGAAGGCTTTTGATTCAGTCAATAGAACCTTGCTGTGGCCTATCCTGTTTAAAAATGGAATCCATGGAAAACTTTATAAATGTGTTATAAGTATGTATAATTGTGTAAAAGCAAGAGTGCGATCTGGTGATGCTCTAACAGACTATATAAATTGCACTTCTGGTGTGAAACAGGGCGATGTCTGTAGCCCTGTTCTGTTTTCTTTATTCATTAATGAACTAACACAGGAGGTTATACATTGTGGAAGGCACAGTGCACATTTCATAAATGACGTTTGGAAATTTTCATTCTTCTTTTGGCTGATGATGTGGCCTTGGTGTCAGAAACAGTGGTTGGATTACAAACCCAGTTAAATACTTTGCAAAGAGTTGCTGCTTTATTAGAATTAAAGGTTAATATGGCAAAAAGTAATATAATTGTATTTAGAAAGGGTGGATATTTAGCAGCGAGAGAAAGATGGACGTACAATGGGTCTACAATGCCTGTTGTCAATGTGTATAAATACTTAGGAATATACTTCTCAACGCGTTTGAGTTTTGTCTTCGCTTGCAAAGATTGGCCAGTAGAGCTTAAAATGCGTTACTGTGCATACTAAAGAAATTATCATTGCTAAATAACGATTCCCTTACTTTGTTTTTGAAGTTATTTGATGGCCAGGTTCAACCTATGGTACAGTACGGAGCTGAAGCATGGGGCCTTGATGCAGTTGCTGCAGTACACTGTGAAAAGTTACATCTGTTTGCTTTGAAGAGATTTCTTGGTGTATCATAGCAAACGCCAAATGATTTGGTTTATGGTGAAACGGCTAGATTTCCTATATATTTGAATTCCATTATTAAATGTGTTCGATATTGGCTGAAAATTACTCAGATGCAAGGTCACAGATTCCCATATAAAGCATATCGAATGTTGTTAGAATTGGACGACAGAGGTAAGAAAAACTGGTGACTAATGTGAGAATGAAACTGTGTGAATATGGTTTCGGATTTGTATGGATGAACCAAGGTGTTGGTGATATGAATGCTTTTATCCAGGTATTCCGAGAAAGACTCGTTGACTGTAGTTGGCAAAATTGGAATTGTCATGTACAGAATAGTGACAGATTTGAATTGTATAGAACGTACAATAATCTACGATGTTTACCTGTATATATATATATATATATATATATATATATATATATATATATATATATATATATCAATGAAAATGGACAAACATTTAAAACGCATCATGGCTAAGTTTAGATTTGGTGTTTCCGATCTCTTTACTCATTATTTTCGTTATAGACAGTCATGTAGTGGAAATTTGATCTGTCCTTTGTGTCGAAATGCAAAAGAGGATGAAGTTCATTTTGCATTGGCTTGTCCAGTACTTGATGAACTTAGACAGGAATTCATCTCAAGAAAGTACTTCAATAACCCATGCCTTTTCAAATTAACCTTGTTAATGTCGTCATCAAATGAAAACAGGGTTAAAAAGTTAGCGATTTATTTATAAAGCATTCAAAAAGCGAACTATGTATGTAACATAAAGAATACTAAGATCAATTTTTGACATGATTTATTATGTGCATCCCCATTCTAAGAGGCTATGGCCTTTAAGAATAAAACATTTGAGTCTTGAGTCTTGAGTCTCTCTCTCTCTCGCACACTCACACACACACACACAACACACACACACACACACACACACACACACACGCACACAACACGACACACACACACAACACACACACACACACACACACACAACGCACGCACGCACGCACGCACGCACGCACACACACACACACGCACACAACACGACACACACACACACACAAAACACACACACACACACACACACACACACACACACACACACTTCCATAGTTCGCTTTTTAAATGCTTTATATAAATAAATCGCTAACTTTTTAACCCTGTTTTCATTTGATGACGACATTAACAAGGTTAATTTGAAAAGGGCTGCGAAAAAAGGTGCTAAAAAAGTAGGGTCATTTTATGAGTTGAAAATAAAACCGTCAGTAGTGGAATGTTATCGTACCCTTGAATCGACTGCACGGAAGAGAGCTCAAACAAATGTTGATACGTCAACCGAGATTTCATCCAACCAATTGGAAGCTTTTCCAATAGACCTTGTATTAAGAAAAATGCCTGATCTTCCAGTTTATTATTCCAGACAAATATCTTCCCTTATAATTCGATTAAAGCTAAATGCTTTGAAAACAAAGTTTAGTAAGAATACTAACTGTATTTGTGGTAAAGAAATAACACTGAACCACATTTTATTCAATTGTCACAAGTTGACTACTTTCTTACCAACATCATTACGATCCAATACTTTTTCTGAAAAAAACTTGCAAGATCTACTTTCGAATCATTCTCTGCTGATCGAAATTGCTGAATACTTAATACATAGTCCGATTGGAGTTTTTATTTAGATACTTTTGAGCTAACTCATTTTGTTTAAGATAGTGAAGGAGTTTTGCTTACTTGCTATATGTTTGGGGTTTTTTCCCCCCACTAATTGTTGTATTTGAGATTGTTGATTTGTTTATTGTTCAGTTTAGACACATATACAGATACATACACTTACACACTCACATACAAAGGCCTACATTCATGCTTACACAACACATAGGCTTATTCATTTAACCATTCAGTCAGTCAGTCACTCTCTTCTTTCATTCACGTCTAATATCACTCAAAGTGAACAGACGTTAAACAGAAGTACGAACGAACGAACGAACGAACACACACACACACACACACACACACACACACACACACACACACACACACACACACCACGACACAACACACACACACACACACACACACACACACACACACACACACACACCACACCACGACACAACACACACACACACACGCACGCACGCACGCACGCACGCACACACGCACGCACGCACGCACGCACGCACGCACGCACACACACACACACACACACACACACACACACATGACTGGCAAAAAGTACCATGCCGGGTCCTTTTCATTACGGCTCAATTAGAAAGCCCCAACTGACAGCCAGGCACGACACCTGGGTTTAACGTTCAGGCAGACACCTGGGTTTAGCGTTCAGGCAGACACCTGGTTTAACGTTCAGGCACGATACCTCAGTTTAACGTTCAGGCACGACACCTGGGTTTAACGTTCACACACGACACCTGGGTCTAACGTTCAGGCAGACACCTGGTTTAACGTTCAGGCACGATACCTCAGTTTAACGTTCAGGCACGACACCTGGGTTTAACGTTCACACACGACACCTGGGTCTAACGTTCAGGCAGACACCTGGGTTTAACGTTCAGGCAGACACCTGGGTTTAACGTTCAGGCAGACACCTGGGTTTAACGTTCAGGCACGACACCTGGGTTTAACGTCCAGGCACGACACCTGGGTTTAACGTTCACACACGACACCTGGGTTTAACGTTCACACACGACACCTGGGTGTAACTTTCAGGCACGACACCTGGGTGTAACGTTCAGGCAGACACCTGGGTGTAATGTTCAGGCAGACACCTGGGTGTAACGTTCAGGCAGACACCTCAGTTTAACGTTCAGGCAGACACCTGGGTTTAACGTCCAGGCACGACACCTGGTTTAACGTCCAGGCACGACACCTCAGTTTAACGTTCAGGCAGACACCTGGGTTTAACGTTCAGGTACGACACCTCCGTTTAACGTTCACGCGCGACACCTGGGTTTAACGTTCAGGTACGACACCTGGTTTAACGTTCAGGTACGACACCTCAGTTTAACGTTCACGCGCGACACCCTAGTTGAAAGTGAACCGCCTAACAAAGCTGGCGTCTTTTCAGATCTGAACTCCGAAGAGAAAACCGCTTCCATCTGGTCTGACTTGGGTGAGAATCGAACCATGGACCTCGGAGCCAAAGGTTTGACGTCTTCTTCCTTAAGGTAACCAGGCTACACCATGAATAATCCTGAACTAATGTTTGTCAAACGTTTCGACACGGACTGAACTGTTTTCGGTTGACCGCATCCTGTGTTATCCGTTGTCCGTTACAATTTGCGAAACATATAACCCGTTGAAATGAGTGTGGAGAGTTAAACAGTGTAGCATTTACACTGTTCCTCTTCCGGAAAATGCCGGCATGTGTACACAGACCAGCGACTGTTTGTCATCAGTTAAGAGGGAGAGACACTCACTCCGCTATCAGTTTCATGCTGTTAACGACCTCAACACTATCAACCTCAGGCTATCTCGATGCTTCCTCTTTCAGATAAGGGCTCAGTGTATAGCACACACTGCATGTTAGTGTATACTGGATCAACCTTTACGAGACTTTATACTAAACTCCCAGAAAAGTGGAACACCATTGCTGAAAGAAACAAGAACCCTCCCTGAGAACGAGCGGCAGTAGCAATACAACAACAACGACAACAACGACAACAACAACGACAAGGACAACACCACCATCACCACCTCCACCACCACCACCACCACCACCACCACCACCACCACCACCACCTATTATTATTATTATTACTACTACTACTACTATTACTGCTGCTGCTGCTACTACTAACTACTACTACTACTACTGAGAACAATTTTTTAGCATCCAGCCTACTTTATAAAGTTTGAATATAGTCCTACTTTATAAGTTTGTGTATCACTGTCAACAATATAAGCAGCACACACACACACACACACACACACACACACACACACACACACACATACACACACACACACACACACACACACACACACACACACACACACACACACACAATACACACACTTTTTTGCGTTCGTGAGACATAAACATATGTACACACTTGCATGAGCTCTCTCTCTCTCTCTCTCTCTCTCTCTCTCTCTCTCTCTCTCTCTCTCCTCTCTCACACACACACACACACACACACACACACACACACACACACACACACACACACACACACACACACACCGTGTCACATATATAAACACAGACAATACATAACACGGTGAACAGCTCGTTTGTAACATGAGCGAAGTATACAAGTGACAAGCAGAAATTCAGTAATATTTCAGGTAGCACTCTGCAATTGGCGTTTAAACTGATAAGTTTGAAGTGCAGAGTTGAAAATCAGGAAGGGGCATGAAGTGGTTGGAAAGGTTTGCGAATTGCAGAGTATCGTCACAGAAAATGAGAACGCTCTAGAACCATGCTGCTTTCGGTTACATGAGGGAAGTCGACAAAGAACGGAGGGGACGAGTACGAATAGATATCTCGGAGAGATTAAGAAAGAGCAGCGGCAGCAGCAGCAGCAGCAGTAGTAGTAGTAGTAGTAGTAGTATAGTAGTAGTAGTAGTAGTAGTAGTAGTAGCAACAGTAGCAGTAGCAGTAGTAGTAGTAATAAAAGCAGCAGCAGTAGTAGTGGTTTAAACAAATCTTTAATCACAGGTACGTACAATGTTTACACAATACAAAGTGAGCAGCAACAAGCTGAACACTTACAGTGGTGGTAGTGGTGTAGTAGTAATTGCAGTGGTAATAGTAGTAGTAGTAGTAACAGCAGCAGCAGTAGTAGTGGTGAAAGTAGTATGGTAGTTACAGCAGCAGCAGCAGTGGTAGTAGTAGTAGTAGTAATAGCAACGGTGGCAGTAGTAGCAGTGGTAGTAGTAGTAATAACAGCAGCAGCAGCAGTAGTAGCAGCATTAGTTATAGAGGCAACAGTATAATGTCCAACTTTGGTAACTTTGGGTCCGTCATCTGAGTGGACACTTTCGTGGTGAACTGATCAACTTTGATGGTATGATACAGGCCAAATGAAATAAGAAGTACAGGCTTAATAAACAAAACAACAAGACGAATCGGACATATATAAACGAAAACTATAAGACTAGTCAAACATGATTGTACAATACAGGCTGACCAAACGAAAAATACAGGACTGAACAAACATGACTGTACAATACAGGCTTACTGAAAAAAATACAGGACACTGTACAATACAGGCTTACTAAAAGAACAATACAGAACTAATCGAACATGACTGTACAATACAGGCTTACTAAACGAAAGGTACAGAACTAATCGAACATGACTGTACAATACAGGCTTGCTAAACGAAAGGTACAGAACTAATCGAACATGACTGTACAATACAGGCTTACTAAACGCAAAATACAGGACGAATCAAACATGACTGTACAATACAGGCTTACTAAACGCTAAATACAGGACGAATTAAACATGACTGTACAATACAGGCTTACTAAACGCAAAATACAGGACGAATCAAACATGACTGTACAATACAGGCTTACTAAACGCAAAATACAGGACGAATCAAACATGACTGTACAATACAGGCTTACTAAACGCAAATACAGACGAATCAAACATGACGGAACTGTAGCTTTTAGGGACGGTCCGTAAGCCATTTGAATGGCCAGCACCAGTAGCGTGTCAGCATCAACATCAGCAGCAACATCAGCAGCAACAGCGGTAGAAGCAGCAGCAGCAATAGTTGCAGCACTAGCAGCAGCAAAGCAGCAGCAGCAGCAGGAGTAGTAGTAGTAGGAGGAGGAGGAGGAGGAGTAGTAAGGAGCAGCAGCAGCAGCAGTAGTAGTAGTAGTAGTAGGAGGAGGAGTAGGAGTAGTAAGGAGCAGCAGTAGCAGCAGTAGTAGTAGTAGCAGCAGCACAGCAGCAGCAGCAGCAGCAGCAGCAGCAGTAGTAGTAGTAGTAGTAGTAGTAGTAGTGTAGGTAGATAGTAAGGAGCAGCAGTAGCAGCAGGAGTAGTGGTAGCAGCAGCAGCAGCAGTAGTAGTAGTAGTAGTAGTAGTAATATAGTAGTAGCAGCAGCAGCAGCAGTAGTAGTATAACAGATGGTTCAACAACAACAAAAACTTTTTTTTAACAGTATTGGGTTGGGCCTTGATCGCCTTCATTGCTTGTGAAAGTGAGTGGATAGATTTTCTCCTCTGTCTGTCTGTCTGCCTGCCTGTCTGTCCGCCTGTCTGTCTCTTTTTCCTTTGTCTCTGTCCGCCTGTCTGTCTGTCTGTCTGTCTCTGTCTCTCTGTTTGCCTCTCTTATTCCATTGTCCCCAATTCTGTCTGTCGATCTGCCTCTCTATCTGTCTGCGCCTCTCTCTCTGTCTCTATCTGTCCTGTCTGTCTGTCTGTCTGTTTGTCTCTCTCTTATTCCTTTGTCCCCAATTCTGTCGTTTGTCTGTCTGCCTCTCTCTTTGTCTCTCTGTCTCACTCTGTCTATCTGTCTATCTCTTCTCTCTCTCTCTCTCTTATTCCTTTGTCTCCAATTCTGTCTCTCTGTGTGTCTCTCTCTCTGTCTCTCTATGTCTGTCTCTGTTACTGTCTGTCTGTGTGCGCGCCCGCGCGCGTGTGAGCGCGCCTTTCTGTGTGTGTGTGTGTGTGTGGTGTGTGTGTGTGTGTGTGTGCTTGTGGGCGCGCGCACGTGTGTGTGTCTGTGTGTTCTTGTGCGTGCGTGCGTGGACATGCGCGCGTGCGCATTTGTGTGTATATAAATATGTGTGTGCGTGTGTGTGTGTGTGTGTGTGTGTGTGTGTGTGTGTGTGCGTGCGTGCGTGCGCGCGTGCGTGCGGCCGCGTGTGTGTGTGTGTGTGTGTGCGTGTGCGTGCGTGAGTGCACACGTGCGTGCGTGCGTGTGTGTGTGTGTGTGTGTTGTGTGTGTGTGTGGCGTGTGTGTGTGCGTGTGTGTGTGTGTGTGTGTGTGTACGCACGCGGGCGCGCGCACCTCTGATGACCATTTCTTTTACAGCTTCTGCAACACGTCACTTTCTTCTCCGTGGCTTAAATTTTTTTTTTTTTTTTTTTACAGTTGGCTATAGAGTTTCGAGCGTAAACAAGCTGCACGATATGCACGTGATTGTCGTGAACAGTGTTCACGGTGCACACACACCACACACCCTGATTGTAACATGGCTAGTCGGAGTACAGGTGTGAGTGTGAGCCGTCACGGAAAACAGCGCCGCCTTAGTGTCACCATTGTGTCATCTAGCTCGCTCTGGATCGACGAGTCCGGTGAGTACATGAATAGAAAGATAACCTTTAAGATTTCACTCTGAAACTATTTAAAAAGAATTGCGGGTGTTTATATCTCGTTTTTGGTAATCTTGAAGAATAGTATACGAAATTCTGGGGCTATTTGCACGCACTTTTTCGGTTCTGTTCGATGCAAAGAGACGTAAGACACCCTCACCTGCTCACTTTGACCTGTCCTGCCCCACATGTGGGTGCAGATAATTTATTTCATTTCACAAGTAGGGATATGCATGCACATCAAATGCGCCATTTTGGTTGCTGATCACATGCGCACAACGTCATCACTACTGGGGTTCTTGTCTGTAAATAGTAACCGCATGGCGGGAGATGACTGCTCGGCTGCGGTCATTTGGGATGTTTTGTGCATGTTTGTGGGAAGGAGTGGTCAAAGTGAGCAGGTGAGGGTGTCTTACGTCTCTTTCCATCGAGCAGAACCGAAAACACCCGAAAAAGTGCATGCAAACAGCCCCCTTGAATTTCGTATACTATTCTTCAAGATTACCACAACGTTTTTTCTTCTTTATGGAAAGTCTCAGAAAGTACTTGGCAGATCTTTCTGAAAGTTTGTAGTATGTTCATTATGGGTCACGGATGATGCCCGACGTTTTAGTTTACCGTTATAGCCGATACTAACGCTATAACGACCCATAACGGTTTTCATTTTTTTTAAAGAAATATCTCTCTAAGTACGTGGCCGAACTTTCTGAAAATTTGTAGGTGTGTTCATTATGGGTCACGGATGATGCCCGATATTTAGTTTACCGCTATAGCTGTTACTAGCGGCCCATAATGGTTTTCTTCTTTATGGAAAATCTCAAAGTTCTTCGCCGATCTTTCTGAAAATTTGTAGGAATGTTCATTATAGGTCACAGATGATGGCCGATGTTTACCAGAATAGCCATTACTAACGGTCACACCAGCCCAAGACGGTGTTTTCTCTTTATGGAATATCTCGCGCGTATTCAGGATAAACGGGGAATACGTTTATATGCTTTGCATCTTTTTTTTTTTTTTTTTGGTTGGTTTGTTTTTTGGCAGGGGGGGGGGGGAGACAAAATTAATCAGAAATTAATTTCAATGTTAAGAGAATAACTACGATTTAGGTTTCTGACGTACTTCTTCGACATCTCCAAGCTGAGCTCATTATCAGAAGCTCGTTTTTTTTCTTCAGAATCTGCCTTTATCTTTCAGCCTGGTAACTTTCCTCTAACAGTTCGTCTGCTACTTCTGGCAGGAAAAAGAGTGGTGGGGTCTGTGGAAGTGTGTTGTGCGTGTGTGCGTGTGTGTGTGTGTGTGTGTGTGCGTGCGTGTGTGTGTGTGTGTGTGTGTGTGGTGTGTGTGTGTGTGTGTGTGTGCGCGCGCGCGCGCGCGCGTGTTCATGTGTATTCATGTGCGCACGTGTGTGTGTGTGTTTGCGCGCGCGCGCGTGTGTGTGTGTGTGTGTGGTGTGTGTGTGTGTGTGTGTGCGTGCGCGTGTGTGTGTGTTTGCGTGCGTGCGCGCGCGCGCGTGTGTGTGTGTTGTGCGTGTATGTGTGGTGTGTGTGTGTGTGTGTGTGCGCGCGCGTGTTTATGTGTATTCATGTGCGCACGTGTGTGTGTGTGTTTTTTCGCGCGCGCGTGTATGTGTGTGTGTGCGTGCGCGTGCGTGTGTGTGTGTGTGTGTGCATATGGCCAGACAACGGGTGCAGTAAGAGCGGGTGAATAGTCGGGTCAGTCTCTGTACAGAATCGGCCACATGTCTGTGGCAGCGTTGTCATGGAGTGACATGATTGGTGGTGTCACAGGTGTCGGCGTGGACCACGGGGCCCCGGTGCACCCTGGGCAATTGATGAGGCCAGTGCTCCCCTCCCTATTTGCCGATCAACGTCCCCCCTTCCCCCTCCCCCCCCCCCACCCGCTCCCCCCATGATTCCGGCACATGACGTCCTCTGTACGTGATCTACACTTGTCAGCGCGACAGAAGAGGGAGGAACTTGTGAAGGTGCGTGCGGAGTCGGTGTGGACTGATATTTGTCAGAGAACTCAACATCTCTCTCTCTCTCTCTCTCTCTCTCTCTCTCTCTCTCTGGGCTGCTCTCCTCCCCCCTCCCCACCTCTCTCTGTGGGCTGCTCTTTTCCCCCCTCTCTCGCCCTCTCTCTTTCTCTGGCTCCTCTATCTCTCTCTCTCTCTCTCTCTCTCTCTCGTTTTGGCTGTCCCAACCTCTGCACCACCTCAGAGGCAGTGCACCCACGCCGCTCATTCCGACACCCCGTCCACAGCTACAGCCCGGTCGGCCCCGCCGCAGCCCCGGCACCGGCAATCCACAGGGAGCAGTCAATGTCAAGTCGTCAAGAGGGTACCCACCGGAGGAGACACTGCACTGCTGCTGAGTCACTTCGGTGGTGTTCAGTGGCGCCTGTTCTGATCTAACATACGTAGGACACCACCTACTAAGCCCCCTGCTGACGACAATAATTGCTTAGTCGCGAGCCGGCGTGAGTGAGCTCTCTCTCCGGAGGGCGCCACTCTTATTCCTTTGTCTCCAATCTGTCTGTCTCTCTGTCTGTCTCTCTGTCCCTGTCTCTCTGCTTCTGTCTGTCTTTGTCTCTGTCTCTCTCTCTCTTCCTTTGTAGTTCTTTGAATGCACACGCACGCACGCACGCGCGTGTTTGCGTGTGTGTGTGTGTTCACGAAACTATCCATGCAGTAATAATTCCTGTTTGTCTACTCGTCGCCTTGTCGGCGGAACGTGATGCACGTGCAGCACGTGGTAATTCAGTGTCCCTGCACTAGGCAGTGATCTCTTCTCATAGCAAAACAACTGTGGTTCAAAGCTTTTCTGCCTTGCAGTGTCAGTGGCTGGCTTTATTCAACCGTGTTGTGCTTTGTATGGGTGCAAGTTTGAAAAGTGGGAAGTTTTGCCGTGTTTGTTTATTTATTTAGTTTTTTGCTGTGTCGTTCGTTGCTCGCTCTCCCGTTTCTTTTGTATATGGTAAGTGTTGAGTTATGTCTAGGTGGATTTTGGCTCTGATTGAAATTGTTATATTGATGATGATGATGATGATGATGGTGATTATTATCATTGTCATTATTATTATTATTAGTAGTAGTAGTAGTAGTATTTCTATTATTATTATTACTGTTACTATTGTTAGTTTTGTCATTATTGCTGTTATCATTACTAGTAGTAGTAGTGGCAGTCTTGTTGCTGTTGTAATAGTTATCGTTATGGTTGTAATCATTTTTGTTAATATCATTGTTTTGGTCTCCCCCCCCCCCCCCCCCGTCTCTCTCTCTCTGTTTTGTCTGTCTGCCAGCCTGCTTGCTCGCCTGTCTGTGCCTCTTCATTTTGTGTGCGTGCGTACGAGCGAGCGCGTGCGTGTATGTGTATGCGCCCTCCCCCGGGAGGGGCCGGGGGATGAAGTGGACGGCAGCGAATGGATGGGTGGGTGGGTTTATCGGGGGGGGGGGGGGGGGGGGGGGGGGGGGGGGGGGGGGGGGGGTGTGGTGTGTGTGGGGCGTTTGGTGCGTGTGCGGCGCGCGCATATGCGAGTGTGCTTTCTTGTATTTGTAGCTTGCCACCTGTCAGCCTGTGAGTGGATTCCATTATCAGCCAGTGTTCTAAAACAATAAAACAAAAGGTAGGTAGGTAGGTAGGTAGGAGCTATGCCTCGCGGCTTTCATGTGCTCCGTCAATTGAAATGACAGTACTTTTCCCGGTGTTTAGCGCAGCGTGATTACTGTTGCATACAATTTTGTATAAATTGGGATGAGAACAATTTCAGTCATCAAAATCATATACTATATCTTTAAAATTTGCATCTACATCAGGAGGCTCTTAAAACTTGATATTATTAGTTAGTTTGATGTAACTCGGAAGAGAATTCTACCTGCCAACTACTCTATTAGCAAATGAATTTCTCCTCAGGTTAGTGCAAGAATATTGAACAAATAATTTGCCAGTATTGCCTCTAGTGATGATAGATTTGCTTAACTGGAATAGTGAGTTAAAATCAATGTCATCAACATGGTGGAAAATCTTGTAAGTTTGAATCAGGTCACCCCTCACCCTCCTGGCCTTCAGGGATGCTAATCCTAAATATCTAAGTCTTTCACCATAAGGCATTTTTGCATTCTGGCAGTATTTTGGTCGCTCTTCTTTGAACCTTTTCTATTGATGAGGATTGTCTTTTAAGTAAGGGGTACCAGATGACATTACCGTATTCCACATGTGGTCGGATGAGTGATTTATATAGCTTTATAAACATATCTTTATCAATGAACGAGAAAGATCGTCTTATCAACCCAATCATTTGGTTAGCTTTACTAATAGCTTTCTGTATATGAGGGTCAAAGCTAAGATCACAGTCAAATGTAACTCCAAGGTCCTTTTCCTCTACACATTTTTGAATCTTTTGATTTGAATCGCCCATTTTCATTATGTATTCATTTTGAGGGTTCTTCTTACCAATGTGCAGCACTTTACATTTTTGAACATTGAAATACAGATTCCATTTGTGAGACCAATCCTGCACATTGTTAAGGTCCCTCTGAATGACAGAGTGATTGCTTGAATCCCCGTAAATCTTTGTATCGGCAAAAACCCAAGAAAAAGAAACAAAAAAGTGGAAAAATTAGAGGTTGGAGGACCAAAAAAGAAAAAAAGAAAAGGTCCCTCCGCATCCTCCTCTCCCGAACTTCTTTACTCCCTTTTCCCCTCACTTACCCCCCCCCCCCCCCTTCCCCTTGCCCCCCGCAGCTCCCGCTTTCTTCCAGGCCCCGCTTTCTCCTATAACCCCCATCACCCCCCCCCCCCCCAGCCGTTTCCCATCACCGCCCTACGCACCCTTTCCCGACAATTCACTCCCTTTGCAAATATATTCTGAGATGACACACGATACTAAAAAACATAATGCTTATTAACCGTCATGCTTGATATGCGATTACATGAGAATACTGAGAATGATTGGCATTTTACTTATTTTGTTTATCCAAGTAAGTGCTGGTTATTTTCTAAACATTTCATATGTGGCTCAATTTTCAAAATGTGATTTGACTTCTTTAGAAATGCAGTTGTGAGATGTGTGGCGCGCGAGTGTGTGCGTGCGCACGTGTGTGTGTGTGTGTGTGTGTGTGTGTGCGCGCGCGCGCTCTCATGCGTGTGTGTGTGTGTGAAGCCTGTTGGCTAGGTTCTGGATTTTCTAGGAGAAAGTGCTAAGAGGAACTATTTTGATAACAGATATATTATATGGAGTAATTCCTTTCCCAGACAAACCTGTTCATCGGGGCCACTCATTTTTGACCTTCACTGGTCTTTTAATCATGGTTTTTTTTTTCCAGCCGAATTGTATTTCTCCGCAAAGTCGAGGTAGATTTTATCACTTTACTGCCAGACTGTAGACTAATTACGTACACAGTCGAATCTCCAGTAATGCCAATAGTGAACACGGGAATTAAAAGCAACTGATCCATGGCCAGCCAGTCGATTGAGTTACTTCCCTTTTCAGGTTTCCCGTCAAATACCGGATTAGCCACTGAATCTTATGAAATTACCGTTTAGGCATGAACATGACAGAAAAAAAGGGCCACATACTTGTACAGATAACGGTGAAAACTGCCCAGAGAAATATCAGAAATGTTGATTGGTCCAGGACCTACGGGAACAAACATGTTTACATCTTCATTAGAATGAACTTGACTGCGAAGAATTTAGGCGACACGCAGTAAATGGAAAACGATTGGCAGCATTTGATTTTTCACTTCCTCACGACACGGAAATGTTTGGAACACGAATACTTTATTCGTTCTTTAAAATCAAATGCAATTTTGGACAGAGGCATTCGGTGCGTGTCAAGTTGTTTCTACGAAGTCAGGTGTAAGAACGGTGGTGAATCCTCACAGATCCAGTGTTTGACAGTCATAGAATAGAGATTAGGAACAGGACTTTAGTGGGGAAGATAAATGGGTGAATAAAGGCGTATGTTTTTCTCTCCTTGTCAGTCTTGTTCCTTATAAACAATTCAAAACTATAGTGTGAATCAATTTTTTGGGATACGTTTTATAGTAACCATAATTGAGTCAATTGTACAAAAACGGACAACAATATAGAAAGTGCTGAACGTTTGAATGCACTTTAAGGTACAAACAGCTGGTGTCCATTAAAGGGCCGAAACTGTAACGACATTTTCGTGGACGATTGTCTCTCTAAACAATGTTGTGAAAACGGGATACAGGACTGAACGCTTGAGAATGAATGGAAAACCTATTTTTCATATCTCAACAAATCAAATCGTGTCAACATTAAAAGAAAAATCATTGTGCCGCCAAAGGAAAAAAAACACACACACGAAGTGGTTGCGTGCACGACTAGTCGTGCGATAATACAACTCCCAACCGAGTCCGGCTATTGGCACGACTAGTCGTGCGACCAACTAAAAAAATGGTTGCGTGCACGACTACTAATTACTCTCTCTCTCTCTCGGCCAAGCGAAAGAGGATAAACTTACACAATGAGAGAAATATGCAAGTGACTCAAATTTTAAAAAAATCTTAATGACATGCACAACGTATCATATATCAATGGGAACACCCAGCCCCACGCCCCTGCATCTCTAAGACAGCAGACATGATACCATGTATTGCGTGTGTCACACACTGTCCAATCAACAGTCGCATCAGGATAGAGATGCTTGGGAGGATCTTCCAAGCCACAAATCTCGCACTTTTCACTTTCATCTACTTGTGCAAACTCTGTTTTACTTGTTTTTTGCTTTCTTTTTTGGTCTTTGATTGGTTGCACCTCCTTTTCGCTTTTGACGACCAACAAGTTAAAGCTGCCCCTTTTGGCCTCCCAAGAACTCTGACCTTTGGTGCTTTGATGCCCTCCCATTGTACATCCCCGCGCACCTCTAAATCCTTGATCCCTCTGTGAAAGGTAGGTGGAGGTGGTGCATGTTCAAAGTCACCACCCTCATCACCTGTCCCAACACCACCCACACCATGTCCATCACAACCCGTACTGTGTCCATCACCACGCCCATCGTGTCTATCACCACCCGCACTGTGTCCATCACCACCCACACTGTGTCCATCACCACCCACATCAGCTGTCCCAACACCACCCACACCATGTCCATCACCACCCGTACTGTCCATCACCACGCCCATCGTGTCCATCACCACCCGCACTGTGTCCATCACCACCCGCACTGTATCCATCACCACCCTCACTGTGTCCATCACCACCCTCATCAGCTGTCCCATCACCACCCGCACTGTGTCCATCACCACCCACACTGTCCATCACCACCCTCATCAGCTGTCCCATCACCACCCGCACTGTGTCCATCACCACCCGTACTGTGTCCATCACCACGCCCATCAACGTGTCTATCACCACCCGCACTGTGTCCACCACCCACACTGTGTCCATCACCACCCTCATCAGCTGTCTCATCACCACCCGCACTGTGTCCATCACCACCCACACCGTGTCCATCACCACCCTCATCACCGTGTCCACCACCACCCTCATCAACGTATCCATCACCACCTACATAAAACCTAGCCCCAGGTATAGACATAACTCCAGCACCAACTTCCCCTTCTCCCACTGCACTCTGCACAATTTCAACAATGTCAACATTCTTGTTATCCTTCCACATCTCCACAAGCCTAGTCAGCAGGCTCATTTTCTCAAACTGAACCTGCCCAACTGATGTCACAATTCCAATGAGTTCGTTGCACACGTCTGTCACAGCACGGAACTTTTGCTGCTTGCTGGATCTCTTCCTCTGAGGAGAACTCGAATAAACTAGGCATGGATGTCGCACTGCAATAGGATCCAGATCTGCTTGGCTGAGTAGCCACCTTGGTGCTGTCACAAGGGCCTCGATAAATTCAGGAAATCCTGTCTTCTGGCGTGTGGCGAAAATGTGGCGGCATGGCAGGGCATGGTTTATATTGTGACTACAAGTACACTGTTTTGACTGTTTCACAATGTATTGTGACTGCAAGTACACTGTTTTGACTGTTTCACAATGTATTGTGACTACAAGTACACTGTTTTGACTGTTTCACAATGTATTGTGACTACAAGTACACTGTTTTGACTTTCACAATGTATTGTGACTACAAGTACACTGTTTTGACCGTTTCACAATGTATTGTGACTACAAGTACACTGTTTTGACTGTTTCACAATGTATTGTGACTACAAGTACACTGTTTTGACCGTTTCACAATGTATTGTGACTACAAGTACACTGTTTTTGACCGTTTCACAATGTATTGTGACTGCAAGTACACTGTTTTGACTGTTTCACAATGTATTGTGACTGCAAGTACACTGTTTTGACCGTTTCACAATGTATTGTGACTGCAAGTACACTGTTTTGACCGTTTCACAATGTATTGTGACTGCAAGTACACTGTTTTGACCGTTTCACAATGTATTGTGACTGCAAGTACACTGTTTTGACCGTTTCACAATGTATTGTGACTGCAAGTACACTGTTTTGACCGTTTCACAATGTATTGTGACTACAAGTACACTGTTTTGACCGTTTCACAATGTATTGTGACTGCCAGTACACTGTTTTGACCGTTTCACAATGTATTGTGACTGCAAGTACACTGTTTTGACCGTTTCACAATGTATTGTGACTGCCAGTACACTGTTTTGACTGTTTCACAATGTATTGTGACTGCAAGTACACTGTTTTGACCGTTTCACAATGTATTGTGACTACAAGTACACTGTTTTGACTGTTTCACAATGTATTGTGACTGCAAGTACACTGTTTTGACTGTTTCACAATGTATTGTGACTGCAAGTACACTGTTTTGACCGTTTCACAATGTATTGTGACTACAAGTACACTGTTTTGACTGTTTCACAATGTATTGTGACTACAAGTACACTGTTTTGACTGTTTCACAATGTATTGTGACTGCCAGTACACTGTTTTGACTGTTTCACAATGTATGTGTCTTTGCCTTCATACACAGTTGTGCATTCTTCATCCCCACTGAAGCGCATGGTGGCTGAAATCTTGCTGTACTCATCCTTCATCAGCCGCACTGCATAAGGCGTGCAGACGGCTGACATTGATGAGAGCATTTCGGCAAGAATGGTGCATCCTGTGTCATAGTGTGTCTTAAGCGCTGCCAATGTCGCTGCATGTGATGACTGTCACTTTTTGTTTGTGGAATGCCAGCAACTGGCGCACAAGTTCGGGTAGGGAGGAAGTGGGATTAACTAGGTTTTTAATCTTTTGATTGTGACTTTCGAGCCGATTGTTCAAGTTACCGTAATGCCTGACTTGACGCACGTGACAACCGGCCCAACTAGTGCGCACTTCATGCCAGTTGGATGTGAAATGTGTGAAAGGCTTTGGAAATTGCACCTAAGGAAGAGTAGAGACGATCATACTCTGCTTCATCTGTACTGTACAGTATACCATCTGTTTTACAATCTTTCGCAGTTCGTCTCTCTTGTCTGGGCTGGGCTCGTGCACAGTGGTAGATAAACGACAGATCAGAGTCTTGGCCAGTGGGAATACTGTGTTCACAGATGTAATGTCGGTGAAGTCTTTGTCCTTCATGACAAGTTCAAGATTTTCATGACTTGATGGGTTGGACTCTTTGAACAGGCGAAGAACAGAGGTGATAATATCTAGTTTCGCTTTTGACAAGCGCGTAGGCCACTATCTGCCCATGGCCATTCCTATCCGTGACCATCAAACAAAGAGGCATCCGTAGCTTGTTGATGCAGTAGGTCCCGTCAATGAAGAGTATGTCCCCGTATGTATGATAAAGTTTTTTCATCGCTGTCGTCTGGAAATATAAAATCAGCAGTTCGTTGGTTGCTTCTTCGACGACAGGGGTAACAGTGGCTGTTGGATCCTCTCTGAGTTCGTCGAGGACATCCAATAATTGCTTCATCTGGTCTTTTCCGCCACTGGTCTTCTGGTTGAGACGTGTGATATTGGTGATGTCTCTGAACGTGAGCTTCTTTCCAACAGCACCTTGGACATGTTTCCGGATGGCTGATGTTTTAACGCCCAATTCACACATCTCTTCAACATCCTGCAAGAGAAAAAAAACGGGGCAAGGACACACACATGGATGCACACAAAGAGCGAGATATATATAGACACACAAACGCATAGGTGGTAGCACGCACACGCACGCACGCACGCACGCACATACACAGAGAGAGAGAGAGAGAGAGAGAGAGAGAGAGGAGAGAGCTCACCTTTAACTGATTTTGATTCAGCTTCCGATTTTCCGGGTAGATAGATGGATCGCTAGTAATTGGATAATTGTGTTCCTCCATGTCAGTTATCACAAGGGCAGTGAAAAAAAAAAAGAAAAAAATTGTAATTTGTTTTGTTTGACAGTGCAATAATTTTTCTTTTGATTTTAATTTCACTGACAAAAAAGTTTCAGTTGCAAATGATACACACATATATATTGGGACTAATGTGGTGTTGGCCATAGTGGGTAATGTGAACGGTAACAGACGTACGTTCTACAACTTGTACAAGACCTGCCTTAGGCACACCTTTTGACGCTGTGCAGTCATACCACGAGTGTTGAAGACACCGATCAACTGGGTGGATGGGCAATGGCTGAATGCACACAAACTGCAGATAGCGGAATCATCAACAGCATCTGGATTTAACTAATCTATAACTCTTTGATTCTATCTTTTTTTTTCATTTTCATTTTCGACGAAACCTGTACCAGTGTAGAAAAGTTCATGCACAACAAGTATTCCTTATTAAGTTGCAATATATACTGTTCAAAAAAAGAAACGCAAAATGAAATTTTGCCACCTGGGGTGGACCATACAGTTGAGAACACGCCAAAAACCGGCCCTGATGTATGTCTTGAACGTCGACGTGCTAGGATAACATTGATTCCGGTTGTCACTATGTGCACGTGCGTGTTGTGGGCCAGGTGCGACAGTGCAAACATTGGATTGTGCTTCTGTTGTTTCGCCTGCAAAGCATGCCCAACTCAGTGGTGAACACACACACCATGGTCATAGTGCAGTATAAAAGCCGGGTCATTTTGGCAACCGGCAGGCACACCGTACCAAAAAACAGCATGCCACGTTTGAGCCCAGCAGAGAGAGAAAACGCCCTGGGTCGTTTGCAAGTTGGTCAGAGTGCAACTGATGTGGCCCATGCTTTGAATGTCTCCCCCAGTACCATATGCCGACTTTGGACTCGCTTCCAGAGGACAGGGTCATCAGCTGATCCCCCGAGGTCAGGCCGACCTCATATCACAACGCCACCCCAGGACCGCTTTATACGGCTAAGACATCTCCGCAATCGCTTCCTGCCGGCCTCGTCCACTGTCCAGGCATGCGCTGGTGTCCGTCGCATCTCCGACCAGACTGTCCGGAACAGGCTGCATGCTGCTGGGCTGAGGGCTTACAGGACCCTACGTGGCAACGTAATGACGGGGCGCCATCGACAGACCAGACTGCAATGGGCTACGCAACACAGACACTGGACACTGAGGAACCATTGGCGACACGTCTGGTTCTCGGATGAGTCAGTTTCTGCTGCAGCGCCATGACAGGAGGCGAAGGGTTTTACCGCCGGGTTAATGAACGCAACCAGCAGAACTGCGTCGACGAGGCACCTCCGCATGGTGGCGGGCAATGTCATGGTATGGGGGGCCATCAGCAACACAGGCAGGAGCCAGCTGGTGCGCTTTGGAAGGTCACCTGACAGCCCAGCAGTACGTCCAGGTCATTGTTCAGCCACACGTCCTGCCTCTAATGGCCACTCCCAGGGCCGTGTTCCAGCAGGACAACGCCAGGCCCCACACAGCACGCCTGACCACAGCCTTCTTTACCGCCAACAACACCCTGGCCTGGCCCTCTCTTTCCCCGGATTTGAATCCTATTGAGCACGTTTGGGACGTTTTGGACAGACGCCTGACAGTGAGGGCCAACGCCCCAGCGACTCCAAATGAACTGTTCCGGGCATTGCAGGCCGAGTGGGCGGCCATCCCACAGCAGACAATCAGGAACATTATTGCTTCATTGCCCCGTAGTATGCCAGGCTACCATTGCAGCCAGAGGGGGTCACACCCGTTACTGACTTTGGAAGCGGCCTGCCGATTTCCCTGAGGTCTGGGGCTGGTTCTTTACCACAGCATTGCAGGGGAGACTTCTGTCTACTGATGACCTGGTTTTGTCATTTTCACATTAAACGTGTTGTCACACTGAGCTTCAATAAATTGTGTTTCAGATCGGCAGCTTGGCATTTGCGTTTCTTTTTTTGAACAGTATAGTTACAAAACCCAAGGGTATGTTTCTCGGTAAAATTTGTACATGAAAATTTTGTTTCCAGATGACTTCCTTATAGGGCGCTGTTTACAGACATTCATTAAATCGTGATCGCTTGCTAATTTGTAGATTACATTATTATGATTCAGCCTGCCTGAAACACATACATCATCTATCTCCGTACAGGTCACAATTAAAAAAAAATGTACAGAAGTTTTATTAACCGCCAGATGTTTTTGCAAACCACCTACGACCATCTTCAAAACACTCGGCTACTCTTACATGCTCTGTGTCTGTTTGCATGCCTGTCTCTCTCTCGTCTCGTATTCAATTTTTTTTTGGGTCCTCCGTCGTGCTGTAATTATGACTGTTTTGCACTGTTGCTTTTTCTTTGTGTATAAATCGCTCTATATTGGGTATTTAGAAAATAATTTCTTGTGGTGGGGTGGGGAGGGGGGGGTGGGGGGGGGGGGGGGAGATGTGACGCGGGGGGGGGGGCGAGGGGGGGGGGGGGAGGGGGGGGGGGGGTATGGGAGGGGGGGGGGGGGGGGGAGGGGGGGGAAGGAAGATTTAGAGTGAGGGAGAGGGGGGTGAGTAAGTTCTGGGGGGGGCGGGGTGGGGGGGGGGCGGAGGAGATAGTGGGGGGTGGGGGGTTATTGAGGGGGGGGGGGGGGCGGGGGAAGGGGGAGGAGATGTCTGAGAGGGGCGGGGGGGGGCGGGGGGGGTGGGGGGGGGTGGGGGGGGTGGGGGGGGGGAAAGAGAGAGAGGAGGTGAGGAAAGACGTAGAGGGAGTCTGGGGGGGGGGGGTGGAGGGGGTAGGGCGGCGGGGGGGGGAGAGGAGAGGGTGAGAGGTGGAGGACTGGGGGGACGGAGGGGGGGGGGGGGAGAGAGTATAGGAGGAGATGACGGGGGGGGGGGGGGGGGAGGAGTGAGAGAGGGTGGGGGGGGGGGGGGGGGGGGGGAGGGGGGGAGGAGGGGGGGGGGGGGGGACGGGGGGGGGGGGGGGGGGGGGGGGAAGAGTGAGAACGAGACTAGAAGAGTGGTAGACGTGAGTAGACTGGAGGAGGGTGAAGGGGGGGGGGGGGGGGGGGGGGGGGGGGGGGGGGGGGGTGAGGGGGAGGGGGTGGGGGGGGGAAGGGAGGGAGACTGGGCACAGAAAAAGAAGATAATCGGACAACACTGCCTTTAACTACCACACGAATACTCGGTTTCATTTTTTTGTGATATTTATAGAGTATCGGGTTACTTTACGTGATTTCGCCAATTTCTGTTGTTGCTGCTTCCTAGCGATTGGTGCGGTGATGACGCCCCCTCATGCCGCCCCCCCCCCCTTCATGTGTTGCCTCATGTGTGGGTTTTTTTTATCTCGATCACCCCCCCCTTGAGGTTTTACATGTCCGCAATTGTACGGACGTCATATGACGATAGTTTACATTAACATGCCAAGTAAAACAATCGTTTTTGTGTTTATTTCAAATCGCAGTGCGCGTTGTCCTTTTTTGACCAAAGGCTCCTGTCTGTTAACATAAGGAGCCAGACTGCAAGCTTTTTTTTTTTTTTTTTATGAGGAGCAAAGCGCCATTTGTTTCCCTTAGATAGATTATCCACTGGTTTGGGTTTATCCGCGACCGTGGTCAGACTCAGATGATTCCTTTTTCTTCTCGATCTTTCCCCCTTTCTCCCTTTCTTTTCCAGTGTTCTGTCCTTTCTTTTTTCTATCTCCCTTTCTGTTTTCATAATTCTTTCTGTCCTTTCTTATTCTCTCCCCCCCCCTTTATTTCTTTACATTTTCTTTTGTTCCGTCCTTCTGCTTTCTTCCATTATTTCATTTGTGGACCCCCCCCCCCCCACCCCCTTTTTTTTTTTTCCTTTCTGTTCAACGCTACAAAAATATCTTATCAACGTTTCTTTTTCCCTTTTTTTTTTTATTTTCCCTCTCCCACTGGCGGCTGATTTGTTTCCTTTCCGACTGTCACGAGTTTGTCGCGAGCCTACGACGTACGACCCACCTTAGGGTGGCGGAATTACTTATTTGTTTATTGTCGTTGCTGTGGTCGTTGTATCCGGTCCCTTTGGGTGGCTTGTGGTGCATGTTGCACCTTGGTGTGGTTCAGCCATCTTCGTTTTGCTTTCTACTCTCTATCTCTCTATTCCACGCCCGTGTATTCAGCCTGCAAGTTCACGGGGTGGCGCCCGTACCTTTTCTCTCGAACTTTCTGTCTGTCGGCCTCTCGCTGTCTTTTTACCTGTCGCACGTGCTTCGTTTCTTTTAGTTTGAAGGTTTGCTCACTCTGTGTGACGCTGCATGGCATGTTGGCCGCCATTGCTGGGGGAGGTTAGCTCTTAATCGAGCGGAAAGATGTTCTGGGGGCGCCTTGCTCCAGTCCTGGTTCTTTACTTATCGTCCTGAGAGTCCAGTCAGTATTTCAATTCCTGCTGTCGGCCTGTAGGAGAGGGACTCATTTGTTCTGGTTTCAGCATCTTCGCCTCTGTCCTTCTCGACTGGACAGAGGCGTTTAGAGAGGAGTCCTTTGTCCGCCTCTTCGGGGTCACCAGGGTAGCTGGTAAGCATCAAGTTTCGTGTCTGTTTTTTGTTTTTGATTTGTTGTTGTTAGCGGCTTAGTCCTTCGCTTTTGGCAATTTTCTTTGTTTTCGAAATTGTAAGAGAATTTTTGTGAGATCCTTTTCTCTGGTTAATTCCATCTTTAATCCTGGCCATTCTATATTAGTTCCTAAATTCGTTCTCATGTTTATGTATCTGGTATGATGCTGCGGTTGGTAGTCGGTGGGGAAGGGAGAGAACCTGGTGATTCAGGGTTGGAACTTGCTGGTCTCGCTCGGTCCGCCCCTGTCACATTCGCCGGACCTTTTATCTTCAGGCCACCGTCTGTTTGTGTGTGCAAGGAGAACGAGTTTTTTGTTCACGAGCGTGCGTACGCATGATTGTCGTTCGGATGCGTGGTTGGAAATTTGTGTTATTTTGTATGTGTTTTTAAAATGTGACAGTTGTGCCATTGACAGTATGATTTGCAAAGGTAGGTGGCAGTTATTAAGCGATGAGTCGATGTGTTGATTTATTTCCTAAGGAAAGGATAAACGTTAAGCTATCAGTGAGAGGAGAAGGGTGAAGATAATTCTATTTGTTTTATAACTGTTGATTGAATGCAGTCTTTTACCTGCACATCGTGTGAGAAGACTTGATTCAATGGGTTTTCTATGATGTGCGTTGATCCACTTCCCCTCGCCCATCATGCGAGTGGCTAAGACTTGACAGACAATGGTCTGACGGTAATGTCGGCCAGGGTTTCCAGTACCCTCTTCCTTCCCCCTCCCTTCCTTCTTCTTTCCCTACTCTTGACTGCTCCTCCCAGCTACGTCCTCCCCCCTCCCGGGGGCTTCCATGGTGCACGATCTGGATGGTGCCACGTACTGGATCGAGGCCACGTTCTGGCTAGCCACGGACGGGATGGTGCCACACGCTGATCGAGGCCACGCCTTGGGGTCGGGACGAGGATGGTAGAGACGCCCGCCGTCTTGAGCTGGCGGCCTGGACCCCGTCCAGGACCTCCGAGTAACAGCTTCGTCCCTCCCCCCCCCCCCGGGCACGCCCTCTCTGCCCGACTTGGAGTGAGGGTTTGGTGTCGGCTTTGGCGACTCCCTGCGAGACAACCCTGGTCGGAGCACCTAGTGCGACAGGGTTGCTCCCTGCGGACTTGACAGGGGCAGGGCCAGGGATGTGACGCACTCCGTGGTGTGAGAAAGGGTCAATATGAAATATTTCTTTATAATTGTGTACATGTCATATGTGCTGGAATGCTGGTAATTGTGATTGTGTACGTCGTATGGTGAAATATGTATTTATAATCGTGCATGTTGTGGGAGTGTGGAGTGCTTGATTGCGATAGAGCATGTTGTTGCGTGGAGTGCTGATCGTGATTGGCATGTTGTGTGGTTTGGAGTAGCTTGATCGTGATTGTGCATGTTGTGTGCGTTGGAGTGCTTTTATTGTGGATCGTGCATGGTGCAGTGTGTTGAGAATGTTATTTTGATGGTGTGAATAAAATGGGGTGTTGTATCGTATTCTTTACTATTGTGTGGTCTCTTGCGGAGCGTTGTGAGGTCAGTCATCCTCACACTCCACTAGACCGATCCTGTCAGGGCAGACCTCCAGGGGGTCGGTCGTGAAATTGTGGGGGCTGTCCGGGATGTGAAGGGACTCTGGCTGTCTCTCTCTCGTTACGCCAGAGTACCTGTTTAGTTTTGTCTGTTTTTATATGTTAGTCCGTTTGTCGTTGTTTGTTCGTGGGTGGTTGGCTGGGTGACTCTAGAGTGAAGGTGAGTCTTGTTGGGGTGGATGGCCTGAGGGAACGTCCGGCGTGACTCGGGGGGGTCGAGGTGAGACCAGGGGGAGTATAGACCAGATCCAGACCTCCTTCCGCCGGGTACCTCAGCAGGTACGGCCGTATGTCTTGCCCTTCTGTTGCCGCTCAGTCTTCCATTCCTGTTTGTATTTTTGCCAGTTCTTGTTTTTTTTTTTTTTTTTTTCTCTACCGGTTTGTTGAGTACAGGGGGTTGTATCGGACGCTAGTGTCTCTTTTTTTTTCCTCTCTCCGGATTCCAGTTGCTAGTTTTTTTGTTTTGTTTTTTTTTTCGGCAGCCCCACCGCATGTTGCTTCGTGCTGTAGAGCGCCGTGTTGCAGAGAGTGGGGGCAGACGGACATAGTTTTTGTTTTGTTTTTTTGTTCGGTGAGCCCCACCGCACTGGTGCTCGTTGCTTTGAGGGCGCGGTGTTGCCAGAGTGGGAGCAGCCGGGAACTTGTCCGAACACATGCACACACACACATACACACATATACTCACGCCCCTAAAATATTTGCTTTTTTTTTTTCTATAGTGGAATTGTTTTTCCCTGTATTTGGAATAACTGGTAGGATATTGTTGTCGTGGCGAGTCCGGCGCTGGTGGTTTGTGGCGACGCGTGCGTCGAAGAAGAAGGGTATTCAATATGTTACTGTTGTCCCTACTACATTAGTACCAGTACATTCGACTACGGTACCTCTACCTATTCCAGTGCTGTTGCAGGTTGTCCAGTGAGCTACATTTTACTACCTTTCGCTGGGGGGTCTCCCTGTCCCGAGACCCCCGATGGCACTTCGCTCGGAAGCGTCAGAGTATAGCAAAGCAATTGTGGGCCTTCTGTTGAGTCGCTGAGACGAATCCTTTCCTCTCCAGGCTTACCCTCGTTAGGGGCATGCCCCAGAAGGACTTTCCTTATGGAAAGTCGAAGACCAAAGGGACGGGTCAGACGGATCATCTCCCGTGTCTTTGGAGTGGTGAACCCGCTCAGGATATCACCTCTGTCCTTATGTTTCTGGAGCGACAGCGAAGGGAGGATGAGGCCCTACGTAGAGGAGAGCGTAGAGAAGAGGCCGCTTGGCAGGAGCTATGCGTAGGGAAGAGCGTAGAGAGAGGGCCGCTAGGCAGGAAGATCTGGCGTAGGGAATGAGCGTTAGAGAAGAGGCCGTAGGCAGGAAGCTCTGGTAGGGAAGAGCGGTAGAGAGGAGGCCGCTAGACTAGGAGGCTCTGCGCAGTGAGGAGACTGACAGACAGGAGATTATGCATAGGGAAGAGGCTATGCTGCGCTGAGATGAGGTGCCCGACAGGAGGCCCTTTCGTAAGAGAAAGCTGCTCAGCGTACGGGAGGGGCTGATAGACAGGTAGCCCTTCGTAAGAAGTAGGTGCTCAGCGTAGGGAGGTGGTTGCTAGGCAGGAAGCTCTTCGTAGGAGGATGGCTGCCAGACAGGAGGATCAGCGTAGGGAAGAGGATGATCAGCGTAGGGAGGAGGCTTGCCCTCCGTAGGGAAGAATAGGACAGGATGGTGGCTATGCGTAGGACGGGGGAGAGGGAACTACTTCTTTCGCGGCCTCCGCTTCGGTTAAACCAGGGGGTAATCACCAGGCAGGTGATAGAGTTAGAGGCCCAAAGTTAATGCTCCTGAGTTCTGGACCTAGTGAGGACATTGATATGTTCTTAGAGCATTTCGACAAATGGTTGCTTGTTTCATACCAATGTCTGAGGAGCAAAAGGCTATGCACCTTTTTTCTGGATTATCTGGTGCTGCACAAGGAGTGTGTGCTCACTCTAAATGAAGGCGCGTCTTTATGCAGACATTGCAGTTGGCTCTGCGTAAGCGTTTCCACCGTACCCCAGAGACCTACTGGAGGAAGTTAGGCCTTGTAGAAGATTATTGATGAGACCTTCGTCCAGTATTGGTGGTAGGCTGCGCAAGACGTAGGGTCTGGCGTCTGTTATGCTAAGTTGGAGCTGGAGGATCTGATCCTCATTGATCAGCTCACCAACACTGTGTCCCCAGAGTGGAGGATCGGATAGGCGAGACAGCACCTAAGGATTTCGCGGCTGCGATTCACACAGCTGAGGTGTTTGCCTGAGCTCGCTGGGCTTTTGGGCAATGCCCCCAGAGACGGAGAGGAAGCCCTCCACAGGATTTGGTAGCTATAAGGTGCCGTCAAACTGCTAGTGGTTTGTGAAAAAGGCAGGCAGTTCATCGGGATTTCTGCGCACCGACTCGTGTTTTCTTTGTGGTCGTCCTGGCACATTAGGGAAGATTGCCCCTTGAGCCGCTGGTAGTCATGGGGCTAGTATTTCCAGCATCCTCGTGCCTCGGCTAAACGTGGGGTTCCATCCAGCTTCTGTGTGATTCAGAGTGCCCAGTGTTTCTTCTCTGTTGTTGGTTCCTCCTTGGTCGACAACCATCAGGGATTCAGGGAGCATCAACACTCTTTGGGGTTAAGGATTTAGTTTCCCTCTTAAGGCCGGACGGGGGCGCCAGTACGATTGTGTGTGTGCGGGTTGGAGGTGGTTTTTACCCACCCGTCCTTCTGTACTTATTCCTATCTCCACCCCCTACTTCTGTGGCGAAGTATGGGCCATCGCGGTGGCGCGTCATTTTTGTATGCCTTATTTTTTTTTTCATAGGGAATACTATCACCTTCGCAGACGGACGCAGCAGTCCGTGTCTACGGATCTGCCCGTACAGGGTGTGTGGGATCACCACACACGCGCCAAAGCTAAGAAGATAGGAACAGGTTTTGCGTCCCGTTCTTCAGCGATACTCTGACGAGGTTCTGGAAGGAGCCGATCCTCGCTAGCATTATCCGTATTCAGGCCAGGGACTTGGGATGTCCGACGCCTGCGACAAACTGGTGATCATTCCGTCAAGTCTGCCCAACACGCCAAGGTGAGCCTTCAAGTCCAGGCGGATACTTTTAGGGTTGTCACTCTGGCAGATCGTGTGGACAAAGCAGCTTGGTCGTTCCCCAAAGTTGAGGAAGAGAATCTGTTCTCGGAAGGCCCTCGATTCCCCCAGGCAGGTTCATAATGGGCTCAAAACGGACTCTCGAGGCGGGTGAGACAAGACTTCTTCTGGCCAGGGATGAACTCACAGGTTAGGCAGTACTGTCGCTGTTGCGATGTTGCCAACGGACAACGCTAAGGTCGCTTGAAAGTGTTCACCTAGGGGTCAAGTGCTTGGTTGGGGAGGCATTCAGCAGGTTGGGGTTGAACTGGTTGTGAGGCACCCCCCCAGCTGGTGGGACCCATTAATCCACCATTGATCGCGGTCACCGCTACACTTCGGTAGGGGTGGAATCTGCGAAGTCGATACCCAGAGGCTGTCCCGCTTTAGGACACTCTATTTTTTTTCGATGCCACCTACTGTTGCTGAATCTTCTCAGGCAGATTTGGACGCGCACTGGCGTGCCCATGAAGAATACGGCCGGAAGTTTGTAATGGAGAGCGATCATCATCTCTCCAGTGCTTGGACCGTTCGCGCCAGTCAGTCGTCGACTCATGAGTTAGGCAGTGGAATGCAGAGTCATGCGTTCACTTTCCGTCATTCAAGGGTTCTTGTAATACGAATGCTGACTATCTTAGCCGAGCTCCGTAGTTAGCTTATTGGAAAATCAGTCAGAGGGTCTCTTCCCCTCAACCAGTGGTTATATCCCTTTTTGGTCTGCTGTATCTGGTGTAGTGACAGTTGTCTCTCTGTGAGGTTAAACGGTAGTGAATCACCAATGGTTCGGATTGTTACCTTCATGGTTGGATAGGTTTGCTTAGTTGTTTGATAAATGTAGTATTATGTATTTCCCCGTGTCTTCTATCGTAGTATGTTGGTATTGGATTCATCGTACTCTGTCGATCACAGAAGAGTTGGGTTCGGTCCCATTGTTGTGAAGTTGCACATGCGACAAGGTTCAAAGGAGCACTGTATCTCGGAGGGTAACAGATGCTTTTTAGAAGGGGGGGTTTGTAACGTGTTTGTCGCGAGGCCTCCGACGTTCGACCCACCCTTAGGGTGGCGGAATTACTTATTTGTTTATTGTCGTTGCTGTGGTCGTGTATTCCGTCCCTTAGGGTGGCTTTCCCTTGTGGTGCAGTTGCACCTTGTGTGGTTCAGCTCAACTTCGATTTGCTTTCTCTCTCTCATGATCTAATTCCTCCGCCCGTGCTATTAATTCCTGCAAGTTCTCGGGTGGCCGTTCCTTTCTCTCGAACTTCTGTCTGTCGGCCTCTCGCTGTCTTTTTACCTGTCGCACGTTGCTTCGTTCTTTTAGTTTGAAGTATGCCTCACGCCTGTTGACGCAGCTTGGCATGTTTGGCCGCCATTGCTGGGGATGGTTAGTCTTCACTCGAGCGGTAGATGTCTCTGGGGCGCTCGCCCTGCTCCAGTCCTGGTTCTTTAACTTATCGTCGAGAGTAAGTCTGTTAATTTCAATTCCTGCAGTCGGCTGTAGGAGAGGAATCATTTCTTCTTGTTTCCGCATCTTCGCTCTGCTCCTCTCGAATGGACAGGTGGGTAGAGAGAGTCCTTTGACCCGCCTCTTCGGGGTCACCAATCGGGTAGCTGGTAAGCATCTGTTTGTGTCTGTTTGTTTTGAGTTGTTGCTTGTTAGCCGGTTAGTTTCGCTTTTGCGCAATTTTCTTTTGTTTTCGAAATTGTAAGTGGAAAATATTGTGTGTGACCTTTTCTCTGGTTAATTCCATCTTTAAACCTGGCCATTCTAAATTATTTCCAAAATTCTTTATCTGTTTTGTATATGTTGTTGCGGTAGTCGGTGGGGAAGGGAGAGACCTGGTGATTCAGAGGTTGGATAACTTGACATTGGTCTCGCTCGTTCCGCCCCTGTCACATTCGCCGGACTTTTATCCTTCGGCCACCGTCTGTTTGTGTGTGGGGGCAAAAAAAGTGGGGGGGTGTAACGAGTTTATGTTCACGAGCAGTGCGTAACGCATGATTTTGTAGTTCGGATGCGTGGTTGAATTTGGTGTTATTTTGAAATGTGTTTTTAAAATAGTACAGTTGTGCCATTTGAATTATTATTTGCAAATGTGGTGGCAGTATTAAGCGTGGTCGCCTGTGTTGAGTTATTTCTAAGGAAGGAAAACGTTAAGCGTGAGTTGAGAGAAGGGTGAAGATATTTCTTTTTTGTTTTTTTAACCGTTGATTTAATGCAGTCTTCGTTTCACTGCTTCGTGTGAGAGACTTGCTTCATGGGTTTTCTGTGTGCGTTGTTCCATTCCACTCGCCCATCATGCGAGTGGCTAAGATCTTGCAGCATTGGATCAGACGGACTGACGGCAGGGTTTCCAGTTACCCTTCTTCCTTCCTCCTTCCTTTTATTTCCCTCCTCTTACGACTCTCTCTCCTGCTACGTCTCCCCCCCTTTTACCCGGGGGATTCACCTGGAGCACGATCTGGATGGTGCCATCGTACTGGTCGATGGCCACGTTCTGGCTGAGACCACGGACGGGATGGGCCACCGCTGATCGAGGCCACGCCTTCGTGTCGGGACCGAGGGCTGGTAGAGACGCCCGACGTCTTGATGGCCGGCCTGAGAACCCCGTCCAGGACCCTCCACGTAACAGCTACGTCCCCCCCCCCCCACCCCCCCGGGAACGCCCTTCACTGCCCGCTTGGAAGTCGAGGGTGTCGGCTTTGGGCCGACTCCCTGCGTGAAACCAACCCGGCTCGGAAGCACTAGTGCGACAGGGTGCTCCCTGCGACTTGACAGGGGCAGGGATGTGGACGCACTCCGTGGTGTGTGGAAAAGGGATCTCTACTGGAATTATTTCTTTTTAATTGTTGTTCATGTCATTTGTGCTGGATTGCTGTTAATTGTGATTGGGGTTTCGTCGTATGGTGAAAATATTTATTTTATAAATCGTGACTTGTTGTGGTAGTCCTGTGGAGTGCTTGATTGCGTATTGTCTGCATGTTGTGTGGTGGGGTGTGCTTGGATCGTGATTGTGCATGTTGTGTGCGTTGGATGTGACGTGATGTGTTTGTGCATGTTGTGTGGCGTTGGACGTGCTTTATTGTGATCGTGCATGGTGCGTGTGTTGGAATGTTTATTTTCTGGTGTATTAAATGGGGTGTTGTATCGTAAATCTTTATTGTGTGGTCTCTTGCGGGAGCGTGTGAGGTCAGTCAACCCCTTCATCTCCCACCTAGACGATCCTGTCGGGGACAGACCTCCAGGGGTCGGTCGTGACACGACAATTTGTTTATATTCAGCTTCATTGTTTATTAAAACGAAGAATTGAAGCATTACGCCATAGAAACAGTCTTACATTTCCACTGAATTAACCTGTTATTTGACGGAAAGATGTATTTCTTTTTTCAAAGGGAAGTTACTAAGAGTTTTTTTTTTGGGGGGGGGGGGGGGGGGGGGGGGGGGTGGGGGGGGGGGGGGGGGGGAGCCTAGATACACAAGGATTTCCCTTTCCCAATTGTAGGGAACTCCCATTCGATGTATTTAGTTTTAAAATGCCTGACCCCTGGACGGACAATAAAAACACTACAAACGAAAGTCAGGGCAAATTCATGCAAGTGTTAAAACGTGATACAGTTCGACCAACCAGATCACTGTTGAAGTTAAAAACTACCACGTCTTTTAAATCTGTCCGCTTAGGCAAACATCAACTGCATGCGTTTGCTTGGTGATCGCGACGTTTTTTCAAATGAATCTTGGCTGTGCATCACTTAATAAAATCATTGGGAATGTGTTCCTCTACACGAAATCGGCTGTTCTTTTTGACCATTTTGGCTAGAACATAAGGGGCAAACTGCAAATTGGTTTTGTTTTTTGAGCAAGCGCCGATTGCTATTCCCTTTAGATTATCCACGGGGGTTTATGAGTGGCTGCAGCATGTATGGCCTTCTTTTCTTCGCGTCCTTCCCCTTTCTCTATTTCTGTTTCCATCTTTCTTTTTTTGTCTCTCCCGTTTTTCTCTTAAATATAGTTTCTGTTGTTTCTGATCTTTTCCCCTTTATTAATTTGTCTCTGTTACTTTCTTCAGCTTTCTTCCATTCTTTGTTTTGTTCGTGACCTCACCCCCCCCTTTTGTACTAAAAACAAATATTTCATCACAATCTCTCTCTCTTCTCTCTCTCTCTCCTCTCTCTCTCTTCTCTCTCTCTCTCCCATATATGCTGTTATCCTGTCATTTCTCAGAGGACAACAAACTATATAGGTTTGGTTTTCTGTCGCACAATAATCCTCTCTCTCTCTCTCTCTATATCTCTATCACCTTTGCACTGAAGTTTTTGTTCTCTTTCATACAAATCTGTGCACATCATTTTGGTATAAGGACACGCAGCTGGTTTATTACTAAGAACATAAGATAGATAAACTCTTGCTGTTATGGCACCAGCAACACATGCATAAGTAAAGACGAATTTGGAAGAGAGAGAGAGTGAGGGAGAGAGATTGAGAGTGAGGAGAGAGAGATGAGAAAATGCCAGAGGTATAGGTGGTGTTTCGGTATGCCTGTAAACGCAAGACACAGTATGAAGGACGGTGCTGATGTTGTGTATTGACACGACCGTCATCGGTCGTTGCAGACTCGCATGTCGTGTGGTAATTTGATGTCGCTCGTTTATTTACCAAAAAAGACATGCACAAAATAATTGGAATATGATTTTGACCCCTAAAGACTAATTTCATTGATTTTTTTTTCCCCTTTTACTTCTTTTTTTTATCCGGAACAGGTTTGATTCGAGTTATTGTGCCGATAAGCATTGGGTTGGGGGGTCGGGGGGCGGAGGGGCAAGAGGGGTCGAGGGGTGGAGAATTGAGAACAGAAAGTAATAGTGATAACAACATTGAAGTAAATGATAAATCAAACAAAAAAAATTAATGTAATAATTTCGCATGAGACTCGAAAGCAAACATAAACTGCAGTATAAATGGTAGTGGACTGCAAGAAATCTAAAACTAGTCATGGGGTGACCAGTGATAGTACTCATACGACCCCAATAGGTGCATTGCGCTAGCGGGCAAACGAATGTAATAGGAGTCCATGGGTGAACACTGATGGTGGCTTCGGTGGCGTATGGAGGTTTAAAGCGCCCGCCATAGCAAGCGAGAAGTCCGAGGTTCGAATCCTCGTGCGGGGCAAAGAACTTTTTCTCGGATCACAGTAGTCCTTGTGGGTGGGTCTAGGCGCTAGTCTTTCCGACGGAGACGGTAAACCCAGGTCCCGTGTGCAGCATGCTTGTCTGCGCACGTAAAGAAACCCAGGGCAGCAAAAGAGTTGTCCCTGCAAATCAACATTACACACAGGCACTTTCCCAGAATGTTAGAGTATGGATCTGCTTAAGGGCGAGATAAAAAAAAACTGTAATACACTCGAATACTCCACTCCTTTGTTGGGTTAATGGGATTAATCCTTGGGAGTGTTCGCAAGAGTATCGGCCTGCGTAACGCAGAAAGAAAGAAAGAAAGAAATCTTGATGATTGATATTTTCCCCCGATGTTTTGGCCAAAGGCACCGTTTGTCTCCCTTGGTTGGATGATTTCAGTTCGCATAATTCCAATAACCGCTGACTTTCAAGTGTAATCTTCGTCCCCAGTGATGCAGAATTCGCTTAATTTCAAAATTGTGCACAGTTCTAGAGGGAATATGTTCATTAACTTTTTATCTCTAGATCGGATAATTAAAGTTCTTTTTTGACCCATTTCCCTCTGGTTTTTGCACCCAGTCTAGTCGTTTTGAACAGATTTTGTGCTGAGATCTACTACCGACTATGCAAATGTGGGGTGTGTGTGTGTGTGTGTGTGTGTGTGTGTGTGTGTGTGTGTGTGTGTATGAGAGGGAGAGAGGGGGGGGGGGGCGGAGAGAGAGAGAGTGACAGATTGAGAAAGAGAAAAAAGAGAGAGAGGGGGAGGTAGGGGGGTAGGAAACTGAATGACAATCTGGTCACGTGTTATTTGTCTAGACCAGAGAACAGAGACTGATTTAATGTTTGTGGTTGAGACAACTGGTTTAGTTTGAGTTTCGGACAAACTCACGCGTGCCACGCTCTGTCTCCGTCTGTCTGTCTGTCTGCCTGCCTGCTGCCTGCCTGTCTGTCTGTCACTCTCTCTCTCATCTCTCTCTCTCGTACGCACTCTCCCTCTCTTTTTCTCTCTGTCTGTGTCGGTCTGTCTGTCTGTCGATCTCTCTCTCTCTCTCTTCTCTCTCTCTCTCTCTCTCTCTCTCTCTCTCTCTCTCTCTTCTCTCGTACGCACTCTCCCTCTCTTTTTCTGTCTGTCTGTCACACACACACACACACACACACACACACACACACACACACACACACACACACACACACACAGAGCGAATAGTCTTCATATAAGTCACACGGTCTGCAATGAAACAATTTCTATAAGCACATTACTTATGTGTTTGCCAAAGTATGTCGGCCTGACTGTCGTATCACTATACATCGACAGCGGATGAATGTGAATAAATTGCTCTAGATAAAAAATACAATGATAACAATGATGATGATGATGATGACATGATGATGATGATGATAATAATGGTGATATGCTGGTGGTGATAACAAGAGCAGCAGCAGCAGTAGCAACAACAATAATAATGATAATGATGATGCAAATGATAGTAATAATGATGATAATAGTAATAATAATACTAATAATAAAAGTAATACTAATAATATTGATAATAATAATAATAATAATGATAATAGTAACAGCAATACTAATAAAATCAATGACGACGACAGTGATAACGATAACAGTAACGATAATGGACATAACACCACAATGTACACCCCTCGGGAGAGCGCCGTTTCCTGCCTGGGTCCAGCTCTCGTCGTCACCCTGCCCGAACTCCTCGTGGATCTAAACAACCACCACACATACAGCAACGCCGGTTTTCACTTGAGTGAATTCTCATCGCTCATCCTCCCTTCATCACGCCCGTTCCCCCACCGCTTATGAATGTTATAACGTTGTTCGCTGGATCCCGGTCATATTTCTGAACTTGCATGACATCTTAACAAGTTCGTGGACATCAAGACACCATATAAGCCTTTTTTTCACCTATCTTTTCGTTGTGGTTTGAATTGAAATCGAGGTTGACCCATACAGTCTCTTTAGAAATTCGAAAAAAAAGTCCCCAAATTCCCTGACTCGCAATGTTAAAGTGATGGCGAATCACAGATCCGGGTGTTTTTTTTTTCTCTCTCTCTCTCTCCAAAATTCGGATGTGCGTTGAGATTTGATTGGCTCTTCCTTGAGTCACAGTTCCCCACGTTTTTTTGTTAGCAGGTCAGCAGTCTTCTGCAGTAAATGATACTGACAGACACACCAACAACGCCTGACGCGGGTGAAGACCTATTTGTTTGGCCGATACAAGAGCGATGTTGTATTGTACATTGTTTGTCTGTTGTTCGTGATGCCAGAAGAAGAAGACAGCTTTGTCGAATATTTATCAAACCTGCTTTCATTTCTTTTTTTTCTTTTTTTTTTTTTACATCTGTTTCGTGTGTTCATTTGTGTTTCGCCCCTGGTTTTTCAGGAATCGTGGAGGCTGTTTCGTTTTTTCTTCACGCGACAATGTTGAGTCGTCCACCGACTGCGAGCCGCCCGACTGTCCACTGTGCGTCTGGAGCCGGCCCGGACCCGGACTGCCCACGTGACATGACGGCGGTCATGAGGGCCCCTCTCGCCAGCTGTTTTCATCGTTATTGAGCTCGGACCGCTCCCCAGTGTGCTGTGCTGGCTAACTCGGTATGTGAATGTCTGTCTGTCTGTCCGTCTGTCTGTCTTTGTCTAAAGTACTTTCTTTCTTTTGTTCTTTCGTCGCTTCTTTCTTTCTTTTTTTTCTTGTTTGTTCCTTTCTTTCGTCTTTTTTTTCGTTCTCTTTTCTTTCTCTTTCTTTTTTTCTATCTTTTCTTTCCTTTGTATTTTTTTTCTATTCCATCCACCTATCTCTTTTTCCCCCGCTTTTTACTGTTCTCTTCTTTCTCTTTTCTTTTCTGTATTTCTTCTTCCCCCCTTTTTCTTATTTTGTTAGTTCCTTCCTCCCCTTCCCCTCTGGTTTAAAAACGTGGTTGACTGCAGGTGGCAATTGAAAAGGGGGCACATTACAGAAAGAAGTCATCAATTACAAAAGACGACAGGAAAAAACAAATTGAAAACAACAAAAACAAAATCAGCAACATCAACACACGAGCGCGGCACGCACACGCACAACGCACACGTGCACGCAGGCACGCCGCGCGCGCGAAGTCCAAAGAAAAAAATATGAATCAAAAGACGAACGAAAAAAAAAAAAAAAGACGAAGTTCAAAATGTGAAAGAAAGGACAAAACGAAAGAAGAAAAATGAAAAAGAGAAAATAAAGAACTGAAGGCAAATCAGAAGGAAATGAAAAAAGAAAAAATAAAGAACTGAAGGCAAATCAGAAGGAAATGAAAACAAAGAGAAAAATAAAGAACTGAAGGCAAATCAGAAGAAATGAAAACAAAGAGAAAAATAAAGAACTGAAGCAAATCAGGAAATGAAAACAAAGAGAAAAATAAAGAACTGAAGGCAAATCAAAGGAAATGAAAACAAAGAGAAAAATAAAGAACTGAAGGCAAATCAGAAGGAAATGAAAACAGAGAAAAAAAAGAACTGAAGGCAAATCAGAAGGAAAAAAATCACAAAAAAGACAAAAGTTGTGCCTTCTTCTTTTTCTTTGTAAGTATAGATCTTTGCACGTTCGTTTCTTGTTCTATCTTGCTTTGTAAATTTCTTTATATGTTTTTTCCTGATCTTACTTTATTGTCTTTTTTATTCTTTGTTTTTTTAAAAAAAATTTCCCCGTGTTTACCTTTTCCTACAGCTTTATTTTATTTCTTCGTTAGTTTCTTTCATTGCTTGTTTCTGTATATTTTTGTTCTGTCTTTAATTCAATTTTTTTTTTTTACTTTTCTTTCTTTCTTTTCCTTTCCCTTTCGTTGTTTGTCGGGCTGCATTTTTCCTTTCATTTTCCCTTTCATTTTCCCTTCTCCCTTTCATTTTCCCTTCTCCATTTCTCAGCAGTTAAACTACTCATCTGAATGAGCAGCAGCGCACTGCATCAGCAGATAAGACGTCGGAAGACCAAGGCCAGGATTTAAACCACAGTGCCAAGGACATCCACGCTGTTGGTTCGGATGAGGAATTTGCACAGGCCCTCGATGCCAGGCGCCTGAAACTCAACCTGCCACGAGCAAACGAAACTGAAGATTGGGAGAAACTGGATGCAAAAATCGTCCAAAGACTCGATGCACTGATGGGGAAAAGCACCCTGGAACACAAACTTGCCACATATGGGGACATTGTGTATGCCACATGTAGAGACGCCTACGGAGTAAAACTACCCAAAGAGAAAACACCTCCAAAGAAATCCAGACGCCAAGAAAAGATAATAATAATAATAATAATAATGGATTGCATTTCTATAGCGCAATTCTAATTCAACAAATTACTCATTGCGCTTGATCTCACGCATACATTCCTTTATACATTGTGATTCATTCGAAACGATCATTAATATAGAAAATCTACAGCACAAAAATAATAAGATAAAAAATAAAAGCAGCACGTCCAACTACAGAATAAAACAAAAAAGCATTACCCTAAATGTGCTTTGAAAAGATAGGTTTTCAGATGGCTCTTGAAAGTGCTAAAGAAGGTGAGTGTCTGAGGCTGACCGGCAACTTATTCCATATCCTTGGAGCAGCAATACTAAAGGCACGCCCCCCAGCTGTCTGAAGGTTCGACCTGGGGAGCACTAACTGCTTCTCTGAAGAAGATCTCAGACTTCTAGCAAAGTTCCTGGTGGTCAAGGTCACTGAGAGACAGGGCGCTAGACTACCCTCAAAGTGGCGATAAGCCAGAACAGCCACTTTGTATTGTACACGAGCTTCGACTGGCAGCCAGTGAAGCTCGCGAAGCATCGGCGAGACATGGTCTCGTTTACGTTTTCTCAAACCTAACCGAGCAGCAGCATTTTGAATTCGTTGTAGACGTGAGAGCTGCTCATCTGTGATACCAATGAAAGTGGCATTACAGTAATCAATACGTGACAGAATGGAGGCCGATACTAGTTTTCTCACTGCTTCTCTTGAGAGATATTGCCTAATGCTAGCAATGCGCCTGAGTTCCAGGAAACAGGCTCGACACACACTGCTGATGTGGTCTTTCATAGTCAGAGTGCTGTCTAGTTTCACACCGAGATATTTCACACTTTCTTGAAAATCAATACAGCTGTCTTCCAATTCAATCGAACTGAAGATGGACAAGATCAGAGTCCAAAAGAACAACCTCAAGAAGCAAATGAAGACCGCACTGCCAGCTGAAAAACAAGGCTTGGAAAAACTGGGAAGACCTGAAAGAAAATCACAGCGCCCTCAGCAAAGCGGAATCTGCGAGGAAGAGGAAGAGCAAAAAGAAGACACAAGAGCGCTTCTTCAGAGACCCCTTCCAGTTTGCCAGAACACTGTTTGAGCAGCCAAAATCTGGGACCCTAAGTGTGGACAAAGGAGTTCTTGAGCAGCATCTGAGGAAAACATACTCTGACTCACAAAGCAAAGCACCACTCGACATTCAAGGTCTGGTGTGGCCAACCAACCCTGAGGAACAGTTCAATGGCAAGCCTCCAACGTTGGCGGAAATCAAGAAGGTGGTCGACAAAGCCAGAGCCAAATCATCACCAGGGCCAAACGGAATACCTTACCAGCTTTACAAGAAATGTCCCAAGGTGCTGGAGTGGCTCCACAGGCTGCTGCGATCGGCTTGGAGAAACCAGAAGATCAGCGGCCAGTGGATGACGGCAGATGGTGTGTACATCCCCAAAGAGCAAAACTCAAGTGACATCAGCCAGTTCAGGCCAATATCACTACTGAACGTCGAAGGGAAAATCTTCTCTGTCATGGCAGCAAGGCTGACCAAGTACCTGATGGAAAACAAGTACTTGATGTGTCAGTCCAGAAAGGTGGCATCCCAGCGTGGCTGGCTGTGTAGAACACGCCACAATGATCTGGGACGCAATCCAAAAAGCAAAAACAGAAAAGAGAGACCTGGACGTAGTGTGGCTTGATCTGGCAAACGCATATGGATCTGTGCCCCATGAGATGATACAGTTGGCTCTTGAGATGTACCATGTGCCAAAGAACATCCGCGACATGCTCAAGAAGTACTTCAATGGCTTCTCAATGCGGTTCTCTACCAAGGAGTACACAACTGATTGGATCAACTTGGAAGTGGGCATTGCAATGGGCTGTGCAATTTCCCCGATACTGTTCGTGCTGGCAATGGAACTCATCTTGAAAGCAGCAACAAACAACGCGAGACAAACAGACCTTGGCGATGGATACAAGATGCCTCCTCTCAAGGCCTTCATGGATGACACTACAGTGATTTCATCCAGAGAAGACGAGACACGTCATGTGCTGGAGAGGCTGGACGACATAGTTGCCCATCCAGAATGAAGTTCAAGCCAAGAAATCACGGAGTCTCTCACTGAGGAAAGGAAAAGTGCCGAATCTGTGGGCTTCAGTGTTGCCAACCAGGCCATTCCAAAAGTCACAGAAGAACCAGTCAAGAGCCTTGGAAGATGGTATGATGATACGCTGAAAGACACACAAAGAGCAAAAGAAACCAAGCAGATGGCGGAAGAAGGCTTGGAGACCATTGACCAGTGTGGGCTCCCTGGCAAATACAAGGTCTGGTGTCTGCAGTTCATGCTGATACCAAAGCTCCTATGGCCTCTGATATATACGACATCTGCACCAGCACAGTGGAGGCAATGGAAGCCAAAATCAACGAGTTCACAAGAAATGGCTTGGTGTCCCACCCTGCTGACTGACATCGCGCTGTACAAATCCCCCAAGCAAAGCTCAAACTACCACTGAAATCCATCCGGGGGAATACAAAGCAGGAAGATCAAACTTCAAAGCATGCTGGAGGGCTCGGGAGACAAGGTGGTAGAAACAATCAAGCCCAGCGAAGCAGGGAGAAAATGGAAAGTTAAGAGGCGAGGATTCGCAAAAGAAAGTCAAGCAGAGAAAAAAACAGGGCAACACAGACCAAAGACAAGGACTGGGGGGGACCAAAATGAATGGTGGCAAAGGGCCAAAGGAAAACCAAAAGAGACATGAGATCAGGAGATGAAAAAGAAACCAAAAAAGACTCCAAAAAACATCCCAGAGCCAGCAAGGGCAATGGACAACGGGGGAAATGCACCCAAGAAGTCTAACTTGGAATGACATTTGGCACATGGCCCCTCTCAGGATCGGCTTTCATTCTCAGATCTGCATATGCCCTTTCTGCCCTCAAAGCAAACCGGGTGAGTGGGGGAAAACGGACGATTCTGCGGCCCCCTCTGCCATGAAAAACAAAAAGTGGAGCATGTTCAAAGCTCATGTAAAGTAGCCCTGGCTAAAGGGAAAGGGTTTACACATGAGGCACAACCAAGTGCTCAAAGAGATTGTACAAGTAGTCTGGGTAGTACCAACACACAAAAGGGAAAATCAGGACTCCAAAAGCACCCGCAACATTCTTCACGGCAGGAGGCAGCAAATCATGGCCAAGAACAACAGTGCCACTCGAAACATGCAGGCAGAGTCTGCTGGATGGGGCAGATGACTGGGAGTGCACTGCAGACCTCCCAGAATGGAAGAGTCACCCAGAGATCTCAGCAGAGTGGCATGAGACCAGACATAGTAGTCCACTCTAAAGTAAACCCAAGCAGCTGATCTGATCGAGCTCACGGTGCCATATGAGAACAGAATGGAGGCAGCTCAAATCTACAAGACTGAAAAGTAGCTGATCTGGCAAACAGCCTGAGGAGAGAAGGCTATCGGGTCAAAGTCCTCGCTGCAGAAATTGGAGCTAGGGGATTGTAGGAACGTCTGCATACAGCCTCATGAAACGGCTCTCAGTTGCAGGGAAGGAAAAATCCAGAGCCCTGAAAGCAATTGGCCAGAAAGGCGGCAGAAGGAAAAAGGTGGTTCAAGCTGGATCTGGTCAAGGAGGAACAAAAGTGAACTTCATAAGGCTTAATTTCCCTACAAATATCAGGTGTCCCTGGGGCCTCAGTGGTTAAAGCGCGAGTCTTAAGTAGAAAATGAGCATGTCCAGAGGGTCATGGTTCGAATCCCAGCCATGGCTCGTCCTAAAATGGGGGAAAAAAAAGGGGCAGCAGGGGACATCCGGAGTCTGAACCGGGTGGCCCAACCCCCCTAGAGTGTCGGGAGATAAGGGCCGAAACACTTGCTTGAAGGGGGCTTCTCTTCTGAGGGACTCTGCTGCCCACGCTCTCAAAGAGTTTTTTTCTACTCTACACAAGCACATGATCTAGTCTGTTCAGCAAAGGCCAAAGGTCACAATACCCCTATTGAGAAATATCTGTCTGCCAGCCTGTCTTCCTGTCTTTCTGTCTCCCCCCTCTTCCTCTGTTACGCCCCTCCCACCTTCTGTCTCTCTAACCACACTAGAAGCAGGGGCCTACATAAACGCGCACGCAAACAAGCAAGCACGCACGCACGCACGCACGCACCACGCACACACGCACACACCACACACACCAACGCACGCGGACAGACATGGGGCATGCTAGTGTTTTTTTTTTTGTCTTTCGTTATTTACCCTAAAATGATTATAATGATAATAATTTAATTCATTTACGATAAAGGAGAAAAAAATGAGAGTTGGACAAAACGATTTATTGAGTGAGAGAGAGAGAGAGAGAGGGGAAGAAGAGAGAGGGGGAGAAAAGGAAAAGAGAATGCGTGCTCGCGCAAATTGATTTCAATTTGTTTTCGCGCGCTTCTGTGATGTATGAAGCAGCTTCGGCTATCAGCCGCTTCATAAACAATTGAATCTCAAGCTCGAGAGTAA
>CM031603.1:89469790-89472290 GCA_018398815.1 Conus ventricosus
AACAGAATAAAGATCTGAATCTGAATCTGAATCTCTCTCTGCTTGTTTTTGTTCCCTCAGTTTGACTACCTACTATGTCATTATGTATGGTCTGCGTGTCACCGTAGAATGACATTACAGTGTTGGTATGTTGAATTGCCAGTATGAATGATATACGTTGAAATAATGTATGCGGGACAAGGATAATGTGTAAAAACTAGCCTCGGCTTGAATGACCCGGCCGTTGGCACAGTGACAGCTGTTACAATGACTGATTATTGGCACAGTGACAGCTGTTCCAATGACTGATATTGGCACAGTGACAGCTGTTACAATGACTGATTTTGGGCACAGTGACAGCTGTTACAATGACTGATGATTGATAGAGAGTCAACAAGTTTGAATCACTGGCCGTTGGCACTGTGACAGCTGTTACAATGACTGATTATTGGCACAGTGACAGCTGTTACAATGACTGATGATTGATAGAGAGTCAACAAGTTTGAATCACTGGCCGTTGGCACTGTGACAGCTGTTACAATGACTGATTGTTGGCACAGTGACAGCTGTTACAATGACTGATGATTGATAGAGAGTCAACAAGTTTGAATCACTGGCCGTTGGCACTGTGACAGCTGTTACAATGACTGATTGTTGGCACAGTGACAGCTGTTACAATGACTGATGATTGATAGAGAGTCAACAAGTTTGAATCACTGGCTGTTGGCACTGTGACAGCTGTTACAATGACTGATTGATAGAGAGTCAACAAGTTTGAATCACTGGCCGTTGGCACTGTGACAGCTGTTACAATGACTGATGATTGATAAAGTGTCAGCAAGTTTGAATCGTTGGCTGTTGGCACTGTGACAGCTGTTACAATGACTGATGATTGATAAGAGTTTCAGCAAGTTTAAATGACCGGCTGTTGGCACTGTGACAGCTGTCTGAATGACTGGCTATTGGCACTGTGACAGCTGTTACAATGACTGATGATTGATAGAGTGTCAGCAAGTTTGAATCGTTGGCTGTTGGCACTGTGACAGCTGTTACAATGACTGATGATTGATAAGAGTTTCAGCAAGTTTGAATGACCGCTGTTGACACTGTGACAGCTGTCTGAATGAATGGCTGTTGACACTGTGACAGCTGTCTGAATGAAATGGCTGTTGACACTGTGACAGCTGTCTGAATGAATGGCTGTTGACACTGTGACAGCTGTCTGAATGAATGGCTGTTGAAAACTGTGACAGCTGTCTGAATGAATGGCTGTTGACACTGTGACAGCTCTCTGAATGAATGGCTGTTGACACTGTGACAGCTGTCTGAATGAATGGCTGTTGACACTGTGACAGCTGTCTGAATGAAATGGTTGTTGGCACTGTGACAGCAGTCTGAATGAAATGGCTGTTGGCACTGTGACAGCTGTCTGAATAAAATGGCTGTTGACACTGTGACACTGTGACAGCTGTCTGAATGAAATGACTGTTGACACTGTGACAGCTGTCTGAATGAATGGCTGTTGGCACTGTGACAGCTGTCTGAATAAAATGACTGTTGGCACTGTGACAGCTGTCTGAATGAAATGGCTGTTGACACTGTGACAGCTGTCTGAATGAATGGCTGTTGGCACTGTGACAGCTGTCTGAATAAAATGACTGTTGGCACTGTGACAGCTGTCTGAATGAAATGGCTGTTGGCACTGTGACAGCTGTCTGAATGAAACGGCTTTTTGGCACTGTGACAGCTGTCTGAATGAAATGGCTGTTGGCACTGTGACAGCTGTCTGAATGAAATGGCTGTTGGCACTGTGACAGCTGTCTGGATGAAATGGCTGTTGACACTGTGACGGCTGTCTGAATGAGTGTCTGTTGGCACTGTGACAGCTATTTCGCGGTGAATGCTGTCAACTTCTGGAAGGCATCAACGCTGACCCGGGTCGCCTGCAGACGGTGCTGCCTTTCTCCACTGTGGAGGACTTCCAGAACTACCTGAGCAGGCTGACCAAGCTACCTGCGCAGGTACCGTTTTTCTTCTTTTTTCTTTTTTTTGGGGGTGGGTGTGGGGGGGGGGGGGGTGGGAGGGTGGTTGTTGTTGTTCGTTTTGTTTGTTTTGCTTTGTTTTGTTTTGTTTGTTTGTTGTTGTTGTTGCTGTTTTGTTTTTGTTTTTGTTTTTTGTGGTCCTGTAATATCCAATTTTTTTCACTCCCCCCCTCCCCTCCCCCATTCTTTTATCTTCTGTCCAGGTACCGATTTTGTTTTTTCTTTTTCTTTTCTTTGTTTTTTTTCTTCTATTTTTTTCCTTTTTTCTCAAACCTCCAGTTTGTCCACGGTTTATTCCCCCTTCTTATTTTTTGTTGTTCTTTTTTCTTTTCCTTATTTTTTCTCTGTGCGTGTGGGGGGGGGGGGGGCGTAGGTGGGGGGGGGTGGATGGGTCCACCATCTTCCTATTTTTCCCACGTTTTGTTAGCTTTATCAACTCTCTTTTTTTCAAGTGTTTACCTGCCCTAGGCAAAATCACC
>CM031603.1:89484790-89500494 GCA_018398815.1 Conus ventricosus
TGTTGACTACTACTCTCTGTACTCTGATGACTACATGCTGTGACTGTTGACTGCTACTGTCTGTACTCTGATGACTACATGCTGTGAGTGTTGACTGCTACTATCTGTACTCTGATGACTACATGCTGTGAGTGTTGACTGCTACTGTCTGTACACTGATATCTGCATGCTGTGAGTGTTGACTGCTACTACTGCTGCTGTTTGTACACTGATAACTGCATGCTGGGAGTGTTGACTGCTGTTGTTCAGAACAGAATGACGTGGTGTAACCTCACTATCTTTGGTGAAATGAGACGAATTATAGAATGACGTGGTGTGACCTAACTATCTTTCTTCAAATGCTGAGAACAATGACAGAATGACGTGGTGTAACCACACTATCTTTCGTCAAATGCTGAGAACATTGACAGAACAACGTGGTGTTACCTCACTAATTTTCGTCAAAAGCTGAGAACAATGACAGAATGACGTGGTGTAACCTCACTATCTTTCGTCAAATGCTGAGAACATTGACAGAATAACGTGGTGTTACCTCACTAATTTTCGTCAAAAGCTGAGAACAATGACAGAATGACGTGGTGTTACCTCATATGATGAGAATCATGAAAGAATGACGTGGTGTTACCTCACATGATGGGGACAATGACAGAATGACGTGGTGTTACCTCAAATGATGAGAACAATGAAAGAATGACGTGGTGAATAACGTGGTGTGACCTCATAATTATGATGAGAACAATGAAAGAATGACGTGGTATGACCTCGTATGATGAGAACAATGACAGAATGACGTGGTGTGACCTCATAATTATGATGAGACAATGACAGAATGACGTGGTGCGACCTCATAATTATGATGAGAACAATGACAGAATGACGTGGTGTGTTCTCGCTGTCCTGACCACACCTGTGGTTTATCTCGTCAGCATGGGCCGCTATTCGAGGAGATTTTCCGGGTTGTCGTTTGGTGGTGGACACTGGCCTACATTTATGGGGCGAGTTCTTTCTTTATTTCCCTTTCTCTCTCTCTGTCCTCGCTCTCTCTCTCTCTGTCTGAGTAATGATTGTTCCTATGTTCACACAATGACAATAATCTGTGGGTGTTTTCTGTTTGGATTTGGTCTTTTGTGACGCAAGTGTTCATACTTTTAGAACTAAATTTCAAAAACCCAGTTATAACACAGTATTCCTTCGTTAATCTTTCTTTTTGGTGGTGGTGGTGTGATGGTGGTGGTGGTGGTTTTGTGAGTTAATTAACTGTTCAATGTATCATGGCCCTCCTACCTAACTGCCCATGTTCGAAATGAAAGATTTTCTTTTCTTGATTATACACATACTCAGTGTGCGTGCGTGCGTGCGTGTGTATGTATGTATGTATGTATGTGTGTATGTGTGTATGTATGCGTGTATGTGTGTATGTATGTGTGTGTGTGTGTGTGTGTGTGTGTGTGTGTGTGTGTGTGTGTGTGTGTGTGTGTGTGTGTGTGTGTGTGTGTGTGTATGTATGTATGTATGTATGTATGTTGTATGTATGTTGTTGTGTGTGTGTGTGTGTGTGTGTCTGTGTGTGTGCGTGTCTGTGTGTGTGTGCGCGCGCGCGCGCGTGCTTGCGTGTGTGTGTGGTGTGTGTGGTGTGTGTGTGTGTGTGTTGTGTGTGTGTGTGTGTGTGTCGGTGCGTGTGTCTGTGTGTAGGTGGGGCCGCGAACGCGCCATTCAGTACATGCTGGACAACACGGCCGCCTCGCTGGGAGAACTGACCACTGAAATTGACCGCTACCTCACCTGGCCCGGCCAAGCCACCGCCTACAAGATCGGAGAAATCAAGATCAAACAACTGCGTCAGAAAGCCACTGACGTGTTAGGTCAGTGACGTCAGGAAGCGATGAGCTAAAAAGAAGAAATCGCTTTTTTTCTTCCCCCCAAGATGGATTGAGAATGGCTAGAAAGGAAATCTGAAATTAGGCAGGGAATCGTAGACAATTAATAACAAACAAGTCCGGTAACTCTTCCTCCCATGATTAAAGAATCACTGGGCCGTCTCCGGTTGTTCTTTCTGTGTAGATGAGTCAAATACAGAGTAAACGGACAAGCTTGGAACTTTTTTTGGGGGGGTGGGGGGGTGGGGGGGAGTCTCCTTGTTTGTTCTGTGTGTGCTCTGTGCTGTCATTTCTGCTGGGTGATTCGGTGTCGTACGCAGCAATCGTTTGGAGTTCTGGGCCTGTAATTATTTCATCGTGGGAGCAAGATGGCAAATGGTGATGTTGCTTATAGCCCAGCCGACCGCGAAGGGCCAACAGGGCTGTCTCCGTGTTGACAAAACTCACAAGTCGTTTTTCAAAAAGTCACTCACACAATTCTTTAAACATATCTTCCAAAAACACACCAGAAATTTTGTTTAAAATCTTTCCACCATGAAATCGTAGATCAGATGAAAATTTGTAATCTCCCTCAGAAATTCAACGATCATATCAAGTGGGGACATCACTGAATAAGGTTTTCAAGCAGTCTGCTGTAAAGTGTTTCACATCATGCAAGTGTCAACACACTCTCAAAGAACATGTTTCACTGTGAGTGGTGCATGACATGGAATGCACCACAGAGCTTCGTCACCTTTGAAAAGATCAGAATGGGTGTAAAACGAGTGGCCTGTATGCAAACGGCACAAAACTGTTCACTTCTTTACGGCCCCCTCGGGAACATGGCTAAAAACTCTTTAAGGCTTGGACGGATTTTAAACAGTTTGTTATCTGTCTGCGACTCCCATTCCTCCCGCCAGAGGTATGGGAACAAGAGTTACCCCACTTGTCTGCTGGTTATGAAAATGGCTAATTATATTGTGAGATTTGTGACGCAAAATAATGAAGAGGGACGGACAAATGAAAAGGCGCCAAATAGGAGAAACGTAATTACTGAAGTTGCCACAACTGTAGTAACAAGAACGGGGGGGGGGGGGGGGGGGGAGGAGTGAGGAGGGGACGGGGACAGCCGTCATAGCTACGGTCACAATACATGTAGGCAAAATAGGCGAGGAGTAGGATAATGGAGTGGGGAGGGGGAGAGGAAACAATCGTTCTCGCGACGGTCGCAATATTTGTAGTGAAAGTAGCGGTCGGAGGACTTACGAGACGAGGAAAAGACCTCTATGATGGCAATATGTCATTTGTGGCCATACGCCACAATTAGAAATTTGCACTAAAACACTATATAAATACAGGTAAGCGTTTTGAAGCCTACCATAAAGCTGAGTCCGCATTTAATGTTACACTGATGATGGATAAAAAGAACATGTCCCCATCAATTATTTCCCTTGTTTGGGGGGGGGGGGGGTGTCATCGATGATTTCACAAACGATCTTCAAATTTGTGACCTTCCCCTTAGTTGACACACATTTCAAGCCTTCGCACTCACCGTGACTCTATCCTTGCGCCGGATGGTTTTCCCCAAAAATAGTCCCGTTCCTTTGATGTTAATCTGTCTGCTGTGAACCACCTGGCTTGTACCTTGATGGCCATGTGAAAGAAAATGAGGAGAATCAACTTTCAGACGCAATAAACATTCTCAAAACAATCAAACTGCGCCAGTCTATACATACTCGACTCCTTAAGCATGGCCTTGGCGCAATCATTTTTTGGTGTGGAGCCTGTGGAGAAAATTGTCGTCAGAGGAATGATGGGATTATTGGAGGCGGGGAGAGCCATCATCGTTTGAGTCGCAGTATCTGTGGTTGCAGAAGCTACCGTGGTAGTTGTAACAGCAGCAGCAGTAGATGTTGCCGTTGTAGTAGTTGTGTACTAACAGTAGTAGTACATGTTGCCGTTGTAGTTGTTGTGGTAGCAGCAGAAGATGTTGCCGTTGTAGTGGTTCTTGTAGTTGCAGTAGTATATGTGTCACTGTATAAGACAGTAGACAGGGATATATGTATTAATATATCCCCCGTTATAACCACCCCTTTTCCATTTTCTGAGAGTATGAACGCCACACAACAAACACACACAACGAAAATACGGTGCACAACGGAAGCTTTATTTACATCACAACACGAAATCTCAACCCGCAGAATGGCAGATGAAACACCAAGACCTCTATATTCCACACGCACGGCAAATGAAAACAACCCAAAACATTCAACTTTAACAACATCCCGACCATCACACGCATGGCCCCTTTGCATACCAGTGCACGAGTATGCACACTACATTTCGCACCTTCCTCAGGGCACAGACTCACACTACCCATGAAGCCAATACCGAAGGGACAAGGTAAATCACTCCCTGGTAATCCGTGCTGAAATATCAACAAGGTTGATACCCAAACTACCCAGATGCCACGCGATGTTTTCTTTCTCCCAAAATATACTCTTATACTAATTTTTATGTGCCGGTGCAAACCATCGACAACCCAAACTAACCCCAAAAATTCAAACAGATTGTTCAAACCGAACCCAATGTGCATTCAATCTTACGTTCGAATCCCTGGCGGTGCTTAAAATTATTTGGGTTAGAGACGTCGGTCTGCTTTACGACGCCCTCACACTACTGCACTGCCCAAAGCAAAACCTTCGCAGAAACGCTTGACATGAAGTAGGAGTCGTGACGCGTCGAAGGGCGCGGTCCCCTACCCACCGGGCACCAACCACATTCGCGGGTCGCCCGCAGATGGTACACTGCGGCGAGCCCTCAAGACGCTTGCCCACCCTGAAGACACAGTTGAAGTCGGAGGAACTGCCACACCCTCGGACTGTGGAGGCGAGACGGCGTCCCGACCGGAACGCACCCTCCGGCTCCACGTGCGTCTCCACTCGGGCAGAGGAGTGGGCAGGAGTGACAGTGGAAGTGGCGGTGACAACTGCCACAACCCGAGAGAGGCCGACCCTCACAGATTTGCTGTGCAGGGGAGGAACAGAAAACTCGCCGGAACCTGTGAAAAAGGAAATGTCTTACTACCACAGCCGAATACAGTTTATAACTTTGTTGCTTCACTAAAGTAAACGGTTCTGAGTGTTTTCATGTCACAACCCAAAGTGCGACAGCTGATTGGAATTTTAAATCATGACCCATACAACCAGCCACCTTGACATCAAAATTCTCTCTCACCAGAAATGTTCCATTGCACATTTAACCAATTTCATTTACTTTCCACTTCCATCAACGGCCACGAACATAATCATAATCGTTCCTTCATAAAAGTGATTACACTGTCTGAATTACATACCCACGACTTCATTTCCCATCGAGTCTCCAAGACAATGATTCAATAAGATTATAAATCATATTCACTGCAACGACCAAACGAACAATCCGACCGTTAGTGACGACAGTACCGGTCACAATTCAGGATCGATTACTCAGTACCATGCTTAATAGACTCGAATATTCCAAGCAAAACCAAAATAATAGAATTGAACCCGGTATCCTAATTTCCTAGCAGGCACAATCACAGTTCTACAAATGTCATCAAAAATTATCAAGCACTATGACAATCACCAATTACATAAGCTCGACAAGGATTTCCGAGCGCTGCTATACATCGTCTACTGACACCACAATGCTGCGAAAAACATCTTTGAATACTGGTGCACCACAGTCGACTAAAACAACCATATACATATATACTACACATCATTATTGAAGGGCCAGGAACGTTTTTGAGTCAATTTTTGAAAGGAGAAATAACCTATTTTCTCTTACTCTTTTCTCCAATTCGTTGCCGTAACTGAATGGATAAGAGCTCAGACAACATTGCAGTTTCCTTTTGGCATGTGTTTGGGGATTTGGCGATTTGCAATGGGCGGCCCAAGGAAGACAATTTCCACACGAAATTGTCGAATTTTCAGCATGGTCTCTCTGACGACGCAGGCAAGGTAGCGACAAAATTCGCTTTGCACGTGCAAGGCAAGCCCTTTTTGAACACTACTCCAGCCAAAGTTGCCCGCAGACGAGGATAAAAAGGACCCGTTCTTGGTTCGTTTTAACCATGCTTGCAAGACGACGGATGACGGATGAGCAGCGGGGGAGAGCCCTCGCTCTGCTTGATGAAGGCCTAGCGCAGCGGGAAGTTGCTAGACGACTTGAAGTGTCGCATTCCACAATCCAGAGACTGCTGGAGTGCTTCAATGACACTGGAGCAGTCCAGGAAAGGCGTCACACGGGTCGACCCAGAGTAACGACAAGACAGCAAGACCGCTACCTTGTCCTCTCGTCCTGAGGGAAAGGGCATTCACTGCAGTGACCTTGAGGGGTCAGCTGAGGGACGCAACAGGTGCTAACATCAGCTGCAGCACGGTGAGAAGACGGCTACATGAGGCAAACTTGAGGTCACGGAGACCGGCCGTCCGACCCGTGCTGTCACCAGTCAACAGAGTGCGCCGCATGACCTGGGCCAGGGAGCACGTGACCTGGACAAGGCAACAGTGGGCCCGGTCTTGTTTTCGGATGAGTCCAGGTTCACCCTGACCTTTAACGATGGCCGGGCTCGGGTGTGGCGACGTCAAGGGGAGAGGTTCGCTGACGCCACTGTCCAAGAGCATAACCGGTACGGCGGCGGGTCGGTGATGGTGTGGGGTGGCATGAGCCTTGTTACCCGGACCCCCCTGCTCCCCATTGACGGCATCCTGAACGGGGCTCGGGGCGGACACACGCGATATTGAAAACAGATTGGCCAAATCTGACACTTTCTGTTTCTTGAAAAGGGGGGGATGTTCCTTTAAATGCATGTGCTGTTCAATAATGGGTCATTGTGCTAATTTATTTTTTCCAAAACAGGTGTGGAAATGATGAAATAAACATAGAATCAATTCTAAACATTGTCAATTATTTCAACTTAAAATTAGAGAGGAAGGAAGAAGTGGCCCTTAAATTATGATGTGTAGTATATATACACCAACTGTAGGCTTCTGAGGCACAATTCCTAAATATCTTAAACACCTATTATTATCATCTGCTATTTTTTTCTCTTTTATTTCTAATCGTAATAACCTATACCAAGTAATCTAACTAATACTACTATTGTATTTAACACAATCATGAGTTCACCTGCAAATCTTTAATAATAATTGAAAAAAACAACAACTCTTTATTAATATAACTATCCCTAATTTTCCTTTCCCCCCATCCAACCCGGTTTAGTTCCAAGCGCAAACGCCAAAAGTGAACTTCCACAAGACGTGTCTATCCGAGGTACCACCACCCGTCACCTATCGATAAACCTCACACACGCCCAGACATATCACATGCAGTCTGCCCTCCGTACCTGCACGCACCGCGTGACAGTCTCCTTTTGATATTAAAAGTTCCCGTCCTCCGACACCAACGTACCTCCGAAAATGACCAACCTTTATCAACTTGAAACCAAAATTTTTCTGTACCCCCGGGGGCCACTACCAATACAAAAAATTTATGTCTTAGCACATAAATACCGCTGTAACACACCACCTATTTTATCATGAAACCGGAATCACATTACTTCATTCCCATATGACTTTTTTTTCCTCGCCCTTAATTCAATTCAAACTCTTTTTCTTCTCTTCAACTTCCGCACTTTTAAAAAATCCTCCTCTTAGCCAAACACATAAAAAAATCTTTGCGAATAAAAACAATTAAAAGGGAAATCCCCCCTTTCCCGGGAACTAAAAACACCAAAGTTGATGAAACCATGATACACAAAAAAACCCAAACTACCACCCTCCAAAATTTTCCGCACTTTACCCCCCCCCTTAGCAACGGGAACGACACACAAGGACGACACCCTCATCCCCGGGAACCCCAGACACCAACCCCCCTGGTACTGCAAAACCCCGCGCTGAACACCAAACCCGACATCAAGACGGGGACGACACACTGGACGACCCCCTCATCGCCGGGCCCAATGCCAACAGCCAACGCCCGGGTACTGCAGCCCCCGTCGCTAAACACCAAAACACGATCGTCTTCACTCGGGACCAAACCTTCAAAGCGTCGGGGGCATCCTGAACCGCTGCCCCCAAGGGCAGAAACAAACATGACACGAGGCCAACCCAACCTTTCGGGGAAACCCCTCATTCGTACTAATTTGCAGATACACGACGACACTCCAATTCATCTCGGAAACCAAAAGACAGCACTCACATTCAGGGAATTCCCCACCCATCGGGGACTCCAATTTCCGGTGTTTTTTACACACGAAAAACCCCCTTTTCCGGCGGTCCGATTCCCCCCCCCCCTCCAAGAGCTACGGGAAAGCAAATTTCCCCGGGCGGGAACACGCACTTCAGGGCACTCCCAACCGGGAAATGACAGGCCACACTCCCAATTGTCACTGAACGACCTTGTCTTCGTGCGGACAATAGCGCCTTTGGTAGTATTTTTGTTTTAGCACGGAAGCAGTAAAATTTGCCGTTGTAATAGTTATTTTTGTGGGCGGCAGCATAGATTTCCCGTTGTAGTATTGTTGTAGTGGAAATTGAGAGTTGCTTTGTAGTAGTTGTTGTATAGCTCAAGCACAGTTCTGTTGCAGTTTTTTAGTACAAATAATTTTACCGTTGAAAATATTTTGTTGTATAACACATAGATTTGCCATTGTAGTAGTAGCATAGCACATTTTGCTGTTGTATTTTTTTGTAGAACGCGCAGTGGGTATCCCTTGAGTACTTTTGAAAGCACACCCGTATACCCCGTTGAGTATTGTTTTACACCACAATAAATTTCCCGTTGGTAAGGTTGAGAGCAGCAGCAAAGATGTTGCCATTGTATATTTGTTGTAGAACACCAGCAGTAATGTTGCCGTTTAAGAAATTGCGGCAGCAGTATTTTTTGGGGCCTTTGTAATATTATTGCCGCAGCAGCATCAGAAATGTTCCGTTTGGGAGTTTTGTGTACAACGCATTATTGTATACAGCACCAGTTATTTTGCCGTTGAAAGTAAAGCAGTACACATGTTGCCGCACACATATTGTTGTAGTAGTAGCAGCAGTAGCGCAAGAGTTTTTCCTTTTAAAACGTAAAAACAGCAGCAGCAGTACAGCAACACATCTAAAAATCACCGTCTATCTCCATCACACAGCGCCTCACGTCGCCCTCATCATCTTCATAAACACACCCATCACTCATATCATTTTAAACACCGTGTCCAGGCCCCGTTCCAACGGGCGGCTTTCACAGCGTCTGCTGAAAAATGGCGGCATGCCCCTCACCTTTTTGGACCCGGTTGGGACCAATTTGGATAGCGCAGGTCAAGGCCCGCTGACGTACGACCGCCACCACCACCACCACCCCCCCCACGCGCCTGGACCTCGATCGCGAAGACCATCCCGGAAAAAAACAAAACAAAACAAAAAAAAAAATGATCTATTGCAAAGTAGACACTGCGGGCGGAAATCTAAACAAATCTTAAAAAATTTAGCAACCGCCAAGAAACGTGGACAAACGATCAAAAGAAAACACACGCGTTTCGACCTTTTGGGTTTTTCTTCGGCAAAACACAAACAACAGACAATAAAAATAAAATTTTTGTGACTACTTGATCTCTTCAGCGCAAGAAGCTCCCCTCTAACAGCCCGTTTTCATTCAACGCCTACCGCCTGAAAGATCCAAGCTTCAAAAAACCTTCATTTTCATTGTCCTTTTGTTTGGCTTGCCGAAGAAACCAAGAGGTCGAAACGCGTCGTGTTTTGTCTTGTGACTCGTTTTCCAGTTCTTTTGGCGGTTCGCTAACATTTTTTAAGATTTTTTAAAACAAAAAATGATCAATATGAACCGTTAGGGTTTTATTTTAAAGGTGACTGGTCAATGATTGGTCAAAAGTTTTTCGTGTCCGTCGTCATATTGATTTTGATGTGGGAAAAAAGGGAAAGAATTAATACACTGAGAGATTGATGAACGACTGAATGCTAATTCTTTTTTTTTTTACTCCGTGCTCTTCGACATCTGTGTTCATTCGTGAATCGTGTGGCCTTTGTTGTGCATGAAATGCGGCTTAATTATCAACAACAACAAAAATCTCTAACCAGGGGGAAAAAAAAGGGGGAATAATGGAAAGATTTCAACCCCCTCCAAACGTTCGACCACACAGACATCCCACACATTTTCTCTCTCCTCTCTTCTCTCCTCTTCTCCTCCCTCCCCTCCTCTCTCCTCTCTCTCTCTCTCCTCACACACACACGCACACACCAACACCACACACCACACACACCACACACAACACACGCGTGCGCGCGCGCGCACACACACCACACACCACACCCGCACCACGCACACACACAAAAACAAAACCCCCACCACACACACACACACACACACACACCACACACACCACACACACACACACCACACACACAAACGCACAGACTGAAATCTTTACTATCAAATTTAATTTTTAGTTTTTTTGATAATAAAACAACTTTTTGGGAAAAAATGCCAACATTCTTCATAGAAAAAAGGAATATCACAAACACACACGGCGCACGCGCACACCACCACCCACACACACACACACACACACACACACACACACACACACCACAACACCCAAAACCTCGCGCGGGCGCGCGCGCGCACGCACGTACGCACGCAAAGCACGACACACACACACACACACCACACCACACACAACACACAAACCCACACACAACACACACCACCAAACACACACCCCCACATACATCACAAACTTCCCCCCACACATTTTCCATACACACAAACACGCGCGCGCGCGCACGCACCGGGAAAAAAAAAAAAAAAACAGAAAAAACGCTTTTCCTGTTCTTTCCTCTTTTTCCTCAAGTCTCTTCCCTCCCCCCCCCCACACCCATCCCCCTCCCTTCCCCTCCCCCCCTCCTTCTGTCTGTCCTCCCTCCTCTCCCCCTCTCCATCTTCTCTCTCTCCTCTCTCTCCTCTCCTCCTCTATCGTCTCTCTCTCTCTCTCTCTCCTCTCCCCTCTCCCCCTCCCTTCTCTCTCTCTCTCTCTCTCTTGCGTCTTTCTTCTGTCTGCTCCTCTCTTTCTTTCTTTCCCTTTTTCCCTCTCTCCTCTCCCTCCTCTTCTCTTCTCTCTCTCTCTCTCTACCCCTTTTCCCTCTTTTTCTCTCTCCAAAACCCCTCTCTCTCTCTCTCCTCTCCTTCTCTCTCTCTCTCTCTCTCTCTCCCTCTCTCTCCTCTCCGATAAAGTCTTTCCTCACTGAGTCCTGTCATTCCTTTTTAACCCCCCCCCCCCCCCTTTTCAAGGACAACTCTTCACATATCAAAACAAGTAACAGTATACCAAGGGTGCACACAACACCCCACCACACACCACACACACACACACACCGCGCGCGCGCGCACGCACACAACACACACACACACACACCACACACACCACACACACACACACAGGCCCATAACACTGGGCCCAGAAAAAAAAAAACATTCCAGGCAAGTGTACATGCAATACCGGGATGCAAAGGTCATCGGGGGTATGAACAGGCGACATTATCCGTGAAGTGGGGAAAGCGGGGGTCTGTATTGGAATGGGGAGGGGGAGAAAAGGGGGGGGGGGGGGGGGGGGGGCGGGGGAAAAGAAAAACCTTGCTACTGCAAATTAACCCGAACCATACTGATAATAAATACAGAAGAAATTTTTAAATTACAATTGGAAAAGATTTTTTAAAACCGTTTCTGAAGGGGGGCGGAGGAATTGGGGGGCAGGGGTTAAAATATCTCCGAGTGGGAAAAGACTGAATAACATAAACACCGAGTGTCAACTCCCTCCGTCTCATAACGGGATTGAACACACAGACATTATCCTGAAGGTTAAGAGACTTATTTTAATCACGAAGAGGCTGAAAGGGGTTTTTTGCACTACTAAAACAGTCAAATAAAATTTTTAAAAAAAGAAACCAATATCTGACCACATGCCAAGCGGGTGCCGGGTTTTTTAAAAATCTGCCAACCAAACCCTGAACCCTAGCCTTTTGGGAAAGGCCCCGGGGGGTTACAACATTTTTTTGTTGGGTTATCATATCCCATCTTGCTTCCCAGCTAATCTTCACGGTATTGTTCTGTCTCTTTCCGATTGATCTTTAGAATGTGAATGCTTTAGATGAAGAAAAGGGACATCACGATTTCGAAACAAAACCGAGTTTTTGCGGTTTTCCCTTTTCATAAAAATCGGTGAAGACATTTCCACTTAAACGGGGGTGCCCGGAACCCAAACAAAAGTTTCATCGGTACCCCCGCGTTATCACTGATGAATCAGCGTAAGATACACATATATCTAGAACGACTAGATTTTGACTGATAATGCAGAGCCATAAGCGCTGAGCTGAACCGAAATTTAAGATTTTTGCTATTAAACCAGTCACAAAATAAATCCATCGCTTTTAAAAAGGGACACACACCCCCCACACACACACACACACACACACCACACCCACACACACACACAACCACACAAACCGGCGCGCGCGCACCAACCCCATCACGCCCCAGCACGCAGCACCACCACACAACACACACACACACACGCACCAGCGCACACCACCACACACACACACACACACACACTCACACGCACCACGCACCACCCCACGCACGCACGCACCACAACACACGCCGCACGCACACACACACCCACACACACAACCCCACACACACACACACACCCAACACACACACACACACACACACACAACATGCTACACGCGCGCACGACTAAAAATTTGCAAAATGCTGCACCTGCCTTATTGAAATACTTTAACAATGTTGCATCTTTTTAAAAGGGTTTATATGAAATGCGCATCGCTTATTGTGGGTGCAATAACAATGCTGCATATTTCTTACCGCGGGCCCTTACAACAAAGCCACCTCGTCTTACTGCGGATTTAGAACGATCTACATCTGTCCAATCAAACTTAAACAATGCTACACTGTCCATCATAAAATTTTAAAAGATGCTACATCTTTCCCAAACATAACAAAAAGAACAATGCTTTAAAACCCAATTATGCATTCAGCACATCTGCAGTTTTTGCCAAGCTTGCAGACACGCTTTCTTCCGACGAAATTCGACAACCCCCCTTCAGACTTATCACTTCGGCCTGGGGGTGACCGTTGGACGTCACCCCTTCAAAAACCATCAGAAAGAGCCAAACACACACACACACACACACCACACCGCACGCACGCACGCACCACGCACGCCGCACCAAACCCCCCCCCACCACCACGCACGCACGCACGCACGCACGCACCACACACACACACACACACACACACACACACACACACACACAAAAAAAAAGAAAGCTGTAGCCTACTACAAAAGTCGTCAAGACATCGCCTTACAAAAAAAGATTTTTTTTTTCAAGCTGACAGCCTGCAGCTGTTATTACTTCCTGTACCAAGTAATCTCAATGTACTTGGGGAACCGGTGTAACAGCCCATTCTTACCCCCACTCTGGAACTTACCCCGGGGTAAGTCTAGCTAGCCTGCGTTTACCCCCGGGTAATTCCAGACTAGCTGGAACTTACCCCCCCCCCCAATTGGAACTGAAACCCCCCCCCCCCCCCAGTCATCTACATTGTACAAGGTACACAAGCACTCAGGAGACACTAATTAGCTGTAAAAATAGTAAAAAATCTCTGACATACATTAAAGCGACCAATGGTCAGTGACACTGACCACTGGTTGTCTGCATTGCACAAGGTATACAAACACTCATGAGACACTGATTAACTGCAACATGGTCGAAATATCTGATTTACGTCATAGTGACCATGGTCAATGGCACTGACCACCAGTCGTCTGCATTGTACAAGGTACACAGGTACTCGGAGACTATATTAGCTGTGAAATAGTTAAAATCTCCGATTTACGTCATATTAACCCAGTAGTCAATGGCACTGACCACAAGAAATCTACATTGTACAAGGTACACAAGCACTCGGAAACACTAATTAGCTGTTAAATAGTTAAAATCTCCGATTTACGTCATAATGACCAGTGGTCAGTGGCACTGACCTCTAGTCATCTGCATTGTACAAGCTAAGGTACACAGGTACTCAAGAGACTCTAAACCCCCGGGGGTAAGTTCCAGCTGGGGGGATAAGTTCTAGCTAGTCCTAGAATGACCCCGGGGTGAAAGCAGGCTAGCCCAGACTTACCCCAGGGAAAGTTCCAGAGGGTGTAAGAACAGGCTGTTACACCGGCAATGTCATTGCAAGGTCAAGGGCTGTAAACTTACACTGCGTACTAAAAGTGAACATTCTCTCTGTCTCTGTCTCTGTCTGTCTATCTGTCTGTCTGTCTGTCTGTCTCTCTCCTCTCCTCTCTCTCTCTCTCTCTCTCTCCTCTCTCTCTCCTCTCTCTCTCTCTCTCTCTCTGCGTCTGTCTCTGTCTCTTATCTGTCTCTGTCTGTCTGTCGGTCGGTCGGTCGGTCGTTCGGTCGCTCTCCTCTCTCTCTCTCTCTCCCTCTCTCTCTCCTCTCTCTCTCTCTCTCTCCTTCTCTCTCTCTCTCTCTCCATCTCCTCCTCTTCCACACACACACACACACACACACACACACACACACACACACACACAACACACACACACACACACACACACACACACACACACACACACACACACACACACACACACACTCACTCTCTCTCTCTCTCTCTCTCTCCTCTCCTCTCTCTCTCTCCTCTCTAAGAGAAGAAGTTCTTGTGTGTGTTTTGTTTGTGGTTGTGTGTGTGTTGTGAGAGAGAGAGAGAGAGAGAGACGTGTGTGTGTGTGTGTGTGTGGTGTGTGTGTGTGTGTGTGTGTGTGTGTGTGTGGTTATTGTTGGTGGTTGTGATGTAGGGTTGAGAGAAGAAGAGAGAGACTCTGTGTGTGTGTGTGTGTGTGTGTGTGTGTGTGTGTGTGTGTGTTGTGTGTGTGTGTGTTGTGTGTGGTGTGTGTGTGTGTGGTGTGTGTGGTCTGTCTCACACACACACACACACACACACACACACACACACACACACACACACACACACACACACACACACACACACACACACACAAGCGCACGTGCCGGAGCGGTTTTATTCCTTGCACCTCGTCTTGCCATTTTGTCTGCTCCTCGATTTGCTGGACGCCCTGTGGACTTTATTTCCATCATAACGACCAGCTCTTGCCTCCGCCTTTGTTGGTGTTCGTGAGAGTGAATCGGATGTCACAATCAACACACACAAACAACTTGAAACAAAATCACGGAAGTCTTGCAGTATAGGCTGTCGTCGTTGTCATGAGAACAGCCACTAGCTCTACTGTCACAATGGAATGCTCGATCCAACATGTTTCGTTGCATGTCCCATCTTCCGCGCCACCTCAGTGGCATTTCACCCACGCCGCTAGTTCCGGCTCCCCTCGTCCACAGCCACAGCCCGACCCGACCCGCCACAGCCCCAGCACCAGCAATCCACAGGGAGCTGTCAATGTCAAATCGTGTTAGGCAACCCACCGGAGGAGACACTGCACTGCTGCCGGGTCACTTCGGTGGTGTTCAGTGGCGCTTGTTCTGATCCAACATACGTGAGACATCACCTTACTAAGCCTCGTACTGACGACAATAATTGTCTGGTCGCGGAGCCAGCATGAGTGAGCTCTCCCGCTCGAGGGCGCCACCACGTCATCCAACAACAGTCCTCATGAATTTGCCGATATCGGTGACCCCAACAAAATCAAGCCAAGGCCATTGACGTGAAGATGCGATCAAAACTGAGGTCAAC
>CM031603.1:89500594-89505594 GCA_018398815.1 Conus ventricosus
ATGAAAGCAGGTCACGGAGGACCACAGAATTTTTGGACATTGTTGTTGAATGCTGATCGAGGAGGAGGAGAGGATGCAAATGATGCTACTGACTCCCATTCTGGTCTGGAACTGCATGACAGGGCTGTACTCTAGGCTTACATTCATAATGCATCCCGGCGTCAACCAGGCCCGAGAGATACAGATACGTGCAGTGTGTGTTTAGGAAATATGAGCAACACTCTCAGAAACGCATCCATTAAGTGGATGAAACTCGACTGTGTGGTCCCAATCTTCCCCACTAAGCCAACAGCAAACTCAACTCTGAACAGGAGCCATTCGGGCAGAAACGTCCCTCAAATAAATGGCTGTGATAGGAATCGAACCGAAGACCTCCCAACCGGGAGTCCGCGACGCTAACCGCTCCGCCACGGGGCCTGGTGAAAAGATCCTTCTTTCGCGAACCCGGGATTCACAAATATAGTAACTGCGACTCAATTGTTACTATTAATGCAGCTAACTCATCACTTCTTTTCGCTGTAGCTTCATTTCTTCTTCGAAGTTCTACTGAGGAGGTTTTGTTCGGTTATGAAAAGTTTGAGAAGCAGATTTTCTTCTTCTTCTTTTTTTTTAATCAGTACGGATTGGCGTTCAGGGGAAAGAATAGGAGGATGAGGACGCGTTTTAAGTATGATAATAAGTCTTCGGTATCCCCGACAATGTCAAACAACTTTAGGATCCGTCTTTTGTTCTTCTTCTTTTGTTGTTGTTGTTGTTGTTAAAAGACCTTAGATCCAGCAAAGTACAGCAAAGCATCACTGGCTGTACGGGGAAAAGGATACGTACAAGCACGTTAAGTATTTCCCAACCCTCTTCTTTTCTCTTTTTTTTTTTTCTTTAACGGACACGCCCTACAATTTGCTTCCACTCTTGAATGATAAGCGTTTGTATGTGTCTCTCTAACACACTCCCGCAAGTGTACACTCACGCTTACATAAAAACACGCCCCCCCCCCCCCTCTCTCTCTCTCTCTCTCTCTCTCTCTCTCTCTCTCTCTCTCTCTCTCTCTCTCATTCTTATTCTCATTTCTTAAAATTATTGCAAAGTGTGTTATGTAGGATGTCACTGATTCTAAATGCCAGATTGGACAACTGTTTGTATACGCACCCCTTCATGAGGGACAATGGCTTAAACGTGATTAAATTTTCCGTCTCTCTCTCTCTCTCTCTCTCTCTCTCTCTCTCTCTCTCTCTCTCTCTCTCTCTCTCTCTCTCTCTCTCTCTCTGACACCGTTCAAACCCGCCTCAGTTTCACTCCATACTTAGTATTTCTATAATAAGAATAAAAAACAGAGAAAATAAACAAGATTCCTCTCTCTCCTCTCTCTCTCTCTCTCTCTCTCTCTCTCTCTCTCTCTCTCTCTCTCTCTCTCTCTCTCTCTCTCTCTCTATATATATATATATATATATTATATATATATATTTCATTTATCTCTCTCTCTCTCTCTCCTCTCTCTCTCTCTCTCTCTCTCTCTCTCTATGTTCAACGATTTAATTTGTCCCTTATGTACTGAAAGCGAAGAAAGTGAGGTGCATTTTGTTCTCTGTTGCCCAGCTCTTAAACGTATACGTGAAACGTTCATTAAGCCTAAATATCATAGACATCCTTCACTGTTTAAACTGAGTTTGTTAATGTCATCGACCAAACCTGAAGATGTGCGTAATCTTTCTTTGTTTTTGTATAAAGGATTTAAAATGAGAGATGTGACTTCTTGAAAGGTGCATGAATACATTTAGATCATCGTTAACTTGTATTTTGAATCTGTTATATATCTTCACTCAGTTACATGTTCACACATTCCCCTTCATGATGGGCTGAGGCCTAATATGAATAAAATATCTTGAGTCTTGAGTCTCTCTCTTGCCATGCTTCCATACTGTAGAAGCGATGTCATATCGAGTTTCCCGAACTAACTGTCGTTCTATAAATAAATCGAGTTGGGTTTTTTTGTGTGTGTGTTTTTTTTTCTTCCAATAGCCAGCAGCCTTGACCTTTGCGCAGTCAGACAGACGGCAATTATGACGAGGTTAGGCCATGCTAATGTGCTTTTTCCCACTCGTCTCTTCTGTGCGCAGAATATACAATGTGCCTGCCCTTCAGCGACCAATTGAGCATTTTTATTATGTTTCCGTGTGACACAATCTGACATGTCCATGCGCATCATTTTTACACTCTCTCTCTCCTCTCTCTCTCTCTCCTCACCTCTCATCTCCATCTCACTCTCTCCACCTCTCTCTCTCCTCTCCACAGAATACTTTCAACAATGCAAAAATGCAGACGCGCGGACACACACACACACACACACACACACACCACACACACACACACACACACACACACACACACATCACAACACACACACACACACACCACAACAACACAAACAATGGCACGCCACACACACATCACACACACACACACACACACACACACACACACACACACACACACACACACACACACACACACACAACAAGCAACACAAACAGGCGCCCCACACATAACATATAAGTCCACCACACACACACAAACAACACACACAACCAACACACAGTGGCTGACACACACACACACACACACACCACACACACAACAACACAACAACAAGTGTCTGAGCAACACACACCCACACAACACCACACACACACAACACCACACACAACACACAAGCAATCTCAAACTTTCCTCTTTGCGACAAAGCGTTGAATCATTATCGGGAAAAGATAACACGAACTACTTGGCAGTGCATTTTCGCGAAAGCTCCAGTCAGGCCAGTTTTGAGCTGCCAGTGGCGAAATGACAGCCAGAGTGGGGAGTACTTTCGCTGAAGACTGGAATAGTGGCTTAATTGTGTGCTTAATTGTGGGCAATGACCAATAAACTTTTCGTCTGCTGGGAGGCAGCTTCGATGTAGGCATGCCGAGCTACAATGGAACCATACGTCTGTCGACAGGAAAGGCGTATCCAGGTGACGAGATAGCGGGCGAAGTGATATACACGGCTTTCAGAGTCTGCAATTTGAAAGGTGAGAATGAGCGTTATCAGGATTACCACCACGACGATGTATATGCAAGGGGTAGTGGAGGTGATGGTGATGGGGGTGATGGTGGTGGGGGTGTTTGGGGGTGAAGGTGGTGGGGGTGATGGTGGTGGGGCGACGGGTGAGCCAGACGAATCAGTCAGCACATTGTCTCTGTAAATGTTTTGCGCGTAATGTTTATGTCGTTTTCGTTCTTGTGTTGTGTGTGTGTGTGTGTGTGTGTGTGTGTGTGTGTGTGTGTGTGTGTGTGTTGTGTGTGTGTGTGTGGCGCGCGCGCGCGCACGCGCGCGTGTGTAAAACAGGACTGGCAGGCAAAACCAGAATTCAATGGCTGTGAGAGGCAGCCGATGAAGATTTCAGATAATTCTGCTCTCCTTCTTCTTTCCTTTCTCTCTCTCTCTCTCTCTCCCTCCTCTCTCTCTCCCACTCTCTCTCTCTCTCTCTCTCTCTCTCTCTCTCTCTCTCTCTCTCTCTCTCTCCTCCATCCCGTTGTCTACCCATCCCCTCTCCACTTTTTTTCCAACTTCGATCTTTGTTAAGTGACTATGACGACAGAACGGTTTTCCCACATTCTTATTTCGCCCAGTACTTATGTATTCCAGGTATTAAATTGATCAGCCGTAGTAATCTCGCCAAAACATGAGAAAAATATGTGCATGGAGTGTGTGTGTGTGGGGGGGGGGGGTGAACTGGGGAAAACTAGAAAACGAGTCGGGGGGGGGGATGGCGGGGGGACGATGGAGGGGGCGCGGTATTTCTAAGAAGTTTTTTTTTTTTTTTTAACTAAGCCCAGAGGGGCGAGCCAGGTGTGGTAGATATAATCTATCAATGGTGTTAAACCACTATAAACGTAGGACAAAGTAAGCAATACACGCGTGAGATTAGTATCATCTGTTAGCTATAAACAAAGCACAGAGGGTCATTCCAAGGTGTGACAAGATATCATCTATCAATGATGTGTTCCACTATGAATAACCGCAGAGAAGCAAACAAGTGTGATTGATATAACCTATCAACGTTGTTAGCTACTATGAACAAAGCACAGAGAGGCATTACGTGCTAACAGGATCTCATCTACCAATGATGTTTACTGCTATAAATAAGCACGGAAGCAATAAAAGTGCGCTAGATATAATCTATCAATGGTGTTAACCCTAATATTCTAATGCTGGTTGCTGGTTTCTCCTTTCCCTGTTGTTTTTTTTTTTTTTTTTTTTTTGTCTGTCTCTCTTATTGTTTGTTTGTTTTTTTTCTTTTTTCAGTCATGATTATGTATGACTGATTTCGATTGTATGTCGGTGTCTACTGCAGGCCATGTTTAGTATGGGTTATCATCTAATAATGGTGTTAACTGCTGATATTTTGATGCTGCTTGCTCATTTCTCTCCTTTTTCTGTTTTCTAATCAGTGTTGTTTATTATTCATGTCGATTGTATGTCGGCGTCTTACTATAAACCGTGTTGTGGATTTTGTACATTTGAAAAGACATTTCGTGGGGGGGGGGGGGGGGGGGGGGGGGGGGGGCTCTTGACAAGGTTGAGTTTGATAGCTTTTATCTGCTGTCAGCGATCGACGATTTGACAATGTTTGTGTTATCCAACAGTTGAGCTGCTAGCCCCTCAGACTCGTTACACCTTTTGACATCGTTTCTATCATCTCAAGCAAGAGGTTATGAGGTTGCCTTTCTGACAGTTGTATTTATATGTAGACCAATGCAAAATGTCTTTGCGGATTCTCCGAAGATTTTCAAATAGAAAAAAAGAACAAAAGTCTACAAACGTTTCGGTCATAAACCGTGCATTAGGACTTGAGTCCTGAAGACGGTCTATGACCGAAACGTTGTAGATTTGTGTGTGTCTGTGTGTTGTGGTTGCACGCGCGCGCGCGCGCGGGTGTGTGTGTGTGTGTGTGTGTGTGTGTG
>CM031603.1:89508094-89517504 GCA_018398815.1 Conus ventricosus
TTCCATGTTGCAAATCTACAGTATTTTTTGTTTGTTTGTTTGCTGTGGCCTTGACTACATCTGCTGGATTGTTTGTTGTGCGTGTCTGTCTTGATTCTGTGACTAATTTTTGCACTAAATAGTCTGTGACAAAAAGAGAGAGAAAAAAAGTCTGTACATTTGTCCCCACTTGGTTGTTCCTTCAGACCAGGATTCCTACAAAAATCAGGTCAAGTTGGTTGAAACTCATCAGCTGACTGAATGTCAACATTGGCAAACACACCACCACACCCCCGGCCACGCCCCCTTCTCCTTTCACCCCTTGCCCTGCTTGGCTTGCCACGCTGCGAGGCACCACCTCCCCTCCCCCTACTCCTAGCCTTCCCCCTTGCACTGACCAGTCTGTGGTCAGTTTACGCTTTCCGCTGATCGAACCATCTGATGAGTCATCACTCACTTCAGCCAGAACGTCGAGCTCTAAAGTTGTCAGTTCTGTCTTCTACGTCGATCATTCGTGACTGAAATTTGTCGTCTGCACCTTCGTCTTCAAGCGAATCGTCCGATTGCAGTTCATCACCACTATCCTCATCAAGCTGGCGCTTTAATTCACGCTGAGCTTCAGCTAATTCCATCAGTCGTGGACGTTTTGCACCCTTACCACTCGAGCTTAGTCCCGGCGTTGCCATTTTGCCAGCCTCGCATAGATAATGAGTTCTTTGTCACAACGGTCACCCACTGAGATCGCTTGAAAAAGTCATTGCCTGGTGTCGAAAGGGGGATGGGGGGGGGGGGTTCCTGATATTTTTTTTTTATTCTACGGACCTTCACAATTCTGAATCTATAATAGTTATACTTCCCGGACACTTTCCGAATTTACACGAAGCCGAAATGATTGACCGCCGTTCCCGAAGGGCGATTTCGGCAGCGACGGAGGCATAAATTATCCGCCGTTCCAACGGCATTGTGGCAGTCTTAAGGTATAGTTGGGTGTAGATGGCAGTAATAGAGTGCATAGAAGGAGTAAAGGAAGGAGTAGTGATAGTAGGAGTAGAGAGGAGGAGTAGGAAGGGGAGTAGAGTGGTAGAGGAGTAATGAAGGAGTAAAGTAGAAGGGTAGTAGTAGATAGTAGTAGTAGTAGGAGTAGTAGGAGGAGGAGGGGAGGAGGAGAAGAAGAAGTAGGAGTTGGGGTAGTAGGTGTGGCATAGAAGATAGAGAAGGGAGTAGAGGAGAGGAGGGAAATAGGATTGGTAGTAGGAGTGAAGAAGGATAAGAGAAGGGAGTAGTAGGAGGAGGAGGAGGAGGAGAAGAAGTAGGAGTTGGGGTAGTAGGAGTGGCAGAAATAGGAGTGGCAATAGAAGGAGTAAGAGGAAGGGGAGTAGTAGTAGTAGGAGGAGGAGGAGGAGGAGGAAGAGGAGGAGTGGAAATAGTAGGAGAAGGAGCAGTATTATGACGAGGAGTAATCGTAGCAGCAGCAGCAGCACAGTAGTAGTAGCAGTAGTAGTAGGAGAAGTGATAGTTGTAGTGGTAGTCGTTGTCGTCAATACCGTGTTGACAATAGCATTTCTCTCTCTCTCTCTCTCTCTCTCTCTCTCTCTCTCTCTCTCTCTCTCTCTCTCTCTCTCTCTCTCTCTCTCTCTCTCTCTCTCTCTCTCTCCATTGTTGTGTGTTATTGTTTGTTGTCGTTTTTTGTTTTTTTTCTTTCTTTTTTTCTTTGGGGGGGGGGGGAGGGGGGGTATGTGATTCAAGGAGAATTGTTGTGAGGTGTGTTATGTCGCTCGTGTTTCCCTACTCTGCTCGTTGTTTATAAGGGGAAAGACAAGAAGGAGGCGGAGGAGCAGTAGCAATAGTAGTAGCAGTAGTAATAGCAGTAATAGTAGCAGCTGCAGTAGGAAGAGGAGTGCAGTAGGCGTAGTAGTTGTTGTAGTAGTAGTAGCAGCAGCGGCGGCAGCAGCAGCAGCAGTAGTAGGATGAGTAGCAGCAGTATTAGTATAGTAATAGTGGAAGGGGGAGGGGGAGGAGGAGAAGCAGTAGTAGTTGTAGCAGCTTCTTCTTCTTCTTCTTCTTCTTCTCTTCTTCTTCTTCTTCTCCTTCTTCTTCTTCTTCTCTTCTTCTTCTTCTTCTTCTTCTCTCCTCTCCTCTTCTTCTTCTTCTTCTTCTTCTTCTTCTTCTCCTCTCCTCCTCTTCTTCTTCTTCTTCTTCTTCTTCTCCTTCTTCTTCTTCTTCCTGCGTACGCAGGCTGATGCTCCTGCGGACACTCCCTGTATAGACAGGCAAGGATTAATCCCATCTACCCAACAAAGGGAGTGGAGTTTTGTGTGTATGACCGGGTTTTTTTATCCCGCCATTAAAGCAGCCACACTCCATCATCGGAAAAGTTGTAGCAGCAATAGTAGTAGTAGTAGAAGCAGGAGGCGGAGAAGGAAGAGTAGGAGAAGTAGTAGTGGTGGTAGCAGTTACAGTAGCAGGAAGAATAGGAGGAGGAGTGGTAATAGTAGTAGTGGGAGGAGGAGAAGTAATAGTAGGAGTAGACGAAAAGTTGAAGCAGTAGTAGAAGTACTGATTGTAGTAGTAATGGTTGTCGTCAATACTGTATTCACAAAAGCATTTCTCTGTGCGTGTTGCTACTGTTATAGCTGTTGTCTTTTGATGTTGTTGTTTTTAGGGGGTATGTGAGTCAAAGAGAGTTGTTATGGAGTGCGTTGGGTGAGTATGTTTCCCAAATCTTAGTCACCGTCACTTAAAAGCACACAACATCGAACAAAGTGCATATCATAACACACGCATGTGTGTGTACATATATGTGAATATGTATGGATGCCTTGTACATGGGTGTACACGCGCGCGTGCGTGTGTGTATATTGGTGTGTGTGTGTGTGTGTGTGTGTGGTGTTGTGTGTGTGGTGTGTGTGTGTGTGTGTGTGTGTGTGTGTGTGTGTGTGTGTGTGTTGTGTGTGTGTGTGTGTGTGTGTGTGTGTGTGTGTGTGTGTGCCTGCGCGCGCGCGCGCGTGTGTGCGTGCTCTCGCGTGTATGGGTGTCTGTTCACGTACACATTCATATATACCAGTAGCACACTCTCAGTGTCAGAGATGACCTTTAAGGCGAGACCCGTGTAGTACTCGTGTTGTAACTGTGATAAGGTATCCTTGTTCTATACCATGAAATGCCACACGCAGCGGCGTTCGACAATGTACACGACGTACAGTGATACGCCCCGTAATACCATACAATAACACTATTGTTTGGCTGATTACCAGGTTGGTCACTGGCTTCTGCTTCACTCTTCTCTCTCCTCTCTCTCTCTCTCTCTCTCTCTCTCCTCTCTCTCTCTCTCTCTCTCTCTCTCTCTCTCTCTCTCTCTTCATCCATCACTCTCTCCTCTCTCTCTCTCTTCCACACACACACACTCTCACTCTCTCTCTCTCTTACACACACACTCTCTCATCTCTCTCTCTCTCTCCTCTCTCACTCTCTCTCTCTCTCTCTCTCTCTCCCCACTCTCTCTTCTCCACCTCTCTCTCCCTCTCTCTCTACACCACACACTCTCTCTCTCTCTCTCTCTCTCTCCTTCTCTCTTCACACCACACTCTCTCTCTCTCTCTCTCTCTCTCTCTCTCTCACACACACACTACTCACCCCTCCTCACCCACACACACACACACACACACACACACACACACACACGCACGCACGCACGCACATGCACACACACACATACACACACACTCGCACGCACACACACACGCGCATGCGCGCGCCCACACACACACACACTCACACACACACACACACTCACACACACACACACACACACACACACACACACACACACACACACACACGCGCGCGTGCACGGGAACACATATGCACGCGCGCAACCACACACACACACACTGACGCACAAGCACAAATACACACACATGCGCGTCGCGCGCGCGCAAACACACACACACACACACACACACACACACACACACACACACACACACACACTACACACACACACACACACACGCACGCACGCACGCACACACACACACACACACACACACACACACACACACACAAGTTCGCACACACCTGCACACGAACATGTACGCGCGCGCTGACACTGTTTCTGGTGGTGTTATTTTGAGCACGGAACTGACTGCCGTGTTGAGAGTTCTGTGTTTAGGTTAGCAACAGAGAAGTGTTTAGAGCTCCATAATTAGGCCCATGGCTGATAAAACTGTGAACAAAGGGCATGTTGCAGCTCCGTGATTGGCTCCACAGGCTTGGTGCTTTGTTCGCTGATAATTTGGTGTTGCCATGTTGTGGTGTTTTGTTCACTAATGAAGTGGTGTGTTGTGTTTGTTTTTGTTCACTAATGAAGTGGTGTTGCCATGTTGTGGTGTTTTGTTCACTAATGAAGTGGTGTTACCATGTGTGGTGTTTTGTTCACTAATGAAGTGGTGTTGCCATGTGTAGTGTTTTGTTCACTAATAAAGTGGTGTATGGTGTTTTGTTCACTAATAGAGTGGTGTTACCATGTGTAGTGTTTTGGTCACAATAAAGTGGTGTGTGGTGTTTTGTTCACTAATAAAGTGGTGTTACCATGTGTGGTGTTTTGTTCACTAATGAAGTGGTGTTGCCATGTGTGGTGTTTTGTTCACTAATGAAGTGGTGTTACCATGTGTGGTGTTTCGTTCACTAATAAAGTGGTGTTACTATGTATAGTGTTTTGTTCACTAATAAGTAGTGTATAATGTTTTGTTCACTAATGAAGTAGTGTATGGTGCTTTGTTCACTAATGAAGTAGTGTGGGGTGTTTTCACTAACAAAGTCATGTTACCATGTGTGGTGTTTTGTTCACTAATAAAGTGGTGTTATCATGTGTGGTATTTTGTTCACTAATAAAGTGGTGTTGCCATGTGTGGTATTTCGTTCACAATAAAGTGGTGTTATCATGTGTGGTGTTTTGTTCACTAATAAAGTGGTGTTATCATGTGTGGTGTTTGTTCACGAATAAAGTGGTGTTGCCATGTATAGTGTTTTATTCGCTAATAAAGTGGTGTTTTCATGTGTGGTGTTTTGTTCACTAATAAAGTGTGTTACTATGTGTGGTGTTTTGTTCACTAATGAAGTAGTGTTACCATGTGTGGTGTTTCGTTCACTAATAAAGTGGTGTTGCCATGTGTAGTGTTTTGTTCACTAATAAAGTGGTGTATGGTGTTTTGTTCACTAATAAAGTGGTGTTACCATGTGTAGTGTTTTGTTCACTCATGAAGTAGTGTTACCATGTGTGGTGTTTTGTTCACTAATAAAGTGGTGTTACCATGTTGGTGTTTTGTTCACTAATAAAGTGGTGTTACCGTGTGGGTGTTTTGTTCGCTGATAAAGTGGTGTTACCATGTGTGGTGTTTTGTTCGCTAATAAAATATGTTAGCATTTATGTGTGATATGTGTGATTAATGTGCCTGTAGCTATGCATGCCTATTATAGAGAAATGTGCAAATGGTGTGCTTTGTTTGTTTGTCTGTTTGTCTAGTGTGCATAGTTTGTTGAGTGCATTTTGTGTGTAAATATTTTGTATCGTTGACATAATGTGTTACGTAGAATTGTCGTGCATTGTATATTTGTAGTAGTAGGAGCGGTAGTAGTGGTAGAAGTAGTGGTAGCAGCAGCAGCAGCAGCAGCACAGCAGCAGCAGCAGCAGCAGGATTAATAGTAGCAGTAGTAAAAGTAGGAGTAGTAATGGTGGTGGTGGGAGTGTTGGTGAAAGTGGTGGTGGTGGTGTTGGTATTATTACCATTATTATCATTGTCATCTCATCATCATCATCATCATCATCATCATCGTCATCATCATCATCATTATTATTATTATTATCATCATTATTGTTATTGTAAATCACCTGAACCAATGTTCTGAATGGTGTGCCATGTAAATATCCATTGTCAGTATAACATTAAAATTATTAGTATTATTAAGAGCAGCAGCAACAACAGCATCATCGTCATCATTATCATCATCATCATCCTCTTCATTTTTTTTTTTTTTTTTTATTTCCTTTCTTTTTTCCTTTCTGTTTTTTTTTTCTTTTTTCCTTTTTGGGTTTTTTGTTTGTTTGTTTTTTTGTTTGTTTGTTTGTGCTTTTTGTTTGCATGTCACGAAAACTCATGTCCGTTATTCGACTTATTAACTGTGTAAAATGAACGCACATGCACGCGCTCTTTCAAGTCGATACCTTTCATTTTCTTGAACTTCAATATGCAATGGAAAATGGAATGATACAGTACAATGTACTTGTGCGAAAGATAACAGACGTTCAGTATCATATACAACTGTATATTCTCTGTATGTGTGTGTGTGTGTGTGTGTGTGTGTGTGTGTGTGTGTGTGTGTGTGTGTGTGTGTGTGTGTGTGTGTGTGTTGTCTGTCTGTCTATTTGTCTCTTCTGTCTGTCTGTTTCTGTATGGGTAAGAGAGGGAGGGAGATGAGAGAGAGGGGGGGGGGAGAATCTGTGCATGTAACTGTGTGTGTGTGTGTGTGTGTGTGTGTGTGTGTGTGTGTGTGTGTGTGTGTGTGTGTTGTGTGTGTGTTCTCACATGCTGACATCAGTTTAATGTTGTGTGAGAGAGAGAGAGAGAGAGAGCAGAGAGAGAGAGAGAAGAGAGTGGGTGTGTGTATATCTGTGTCTATGTCTGTGTTCTCCCATAGTGACGTCAGTTCAATGTCTTTACAGGTGTGAAGCTCCATCTGCGTTGTCGAGCGATATACTACCATGAGGTAGAAAAAAACACGTACTGGACGACCGACCGCCCATCCGCATGCCCTTGCTGCATACAGGTAGGTACCGCGTGACTGCATAGCTCTTGTCTTTTTACCGTACAGAGATGGGTACCGCCCGGGGACCTGTAGGTCTTGTCTTTTTGCCGTACAGAGATGGGTACCGCGTGACTGTAGGTCTTGTCTTTTTACCGTACAGAGGTAGGTACCGCGTGACTGTAGGTCTTGTCTTTTACCGTACAGAGATGGTACCGCGTGACTGTAGGTCTTGTCTTTTTACCGTCCAGAGGTAGGTACCGTTAACTGCATAGATTTGTCTTTTTACCGTATAGTGGTCGGTACCCATGAGATGCATAGTCTAGTCTTTTTACCGTACAGGGTACGTACTGCATGACTGCGTAGTTCTTGTCTTTTTACCGTACAGAGATACGTACCCCGTGGATCACTATCTTTATTCTCTTTTTTTTTATGGCACACATATAGGTAGGTACCCCATCAATCGGCATCTTTGTTGTCTTTTTACTGCTCAGAGCTAAGTATCACATGGGTCGATGTCTTATTTTTCGTTTTTGATTTTTTTTCTTTTTTGTGGCCAGACTGACATTTTTAAATATCTAGAACGTAGCGTCAACCCAGAGCAACAATTTTGTGTGGTTTCATGTCCTAAGAACTTACAGAGTTATCATGATCACAAAGAACTAACTAAAAAGTCATCACCTAGCCACAGCAGTGAAGGGGTTAAAATGGCACTTAAAAGTCATCGCATAGCCTCAGCAGTGGAGGGATTAAATAGCTGTTAAAAGTCATCGCATAGCCTCAGCAGTGAAGGGGTTAAATAGCTAGTTAAAGTCATCGCATAGCCTCAGCAGTGAAGGGGTTAAATAGCTGTTAAAAGTCATCGCATAGCCTCAGCAGTGAAGGGGTTAAATAGCTGTTAAAAGTCATCGCATAGCCTCAGCAGTGGAGGGATTAAATAGCTGTTAAAAGTCATCACATAGCCTCATCAGTGAAGGGGTTAAATAGCAATTAAAAGTCATCACATAGCCTCAGCAGTGGAGGATTAAATAGCTGTTAAAAGTCATCACATAGCCTCAGCAGTGAAGGGATTAAATAGCTGTTAAAAGTCATCACATAGCCTCAGCAGTGAAGGGGTTAAATAGCAGTTAAAATTCATCACATAGCCTCAGCAGTGGAGGGATTAAATAGCAGTTAAAAGTCATCACATAGCCTCAGCAGTGAAGGGGTTAAATAGCAGTTAAAAGTCATCACATAGCCTCAGCAGTGGGGGGATTAAATAGCTGTTAAAAGTCATCACATAGCCTCAGCAGTGAAGCGGTTAAATAGCAGTTAAAAGTCATCACATAGCCTCAGCAGTGGAGGGATTAAATAGCTGTTAAAAGTCATCACATAGCCTCAGCAGTGAAGGGGTTAAATAGCAGTTAAACGTCATCACATAGCCTCAGCAGTGAAGGGATTAAATAGCTGTTAAAAGTCATTACATAGCCTCAGCAGTGAAGGGATTAAATAGCTGTTAAAAAGTCATCACAGAGCCTCAGCAGTAAAGGGGTTAAATAGCTGTTAAATGTCATCACATAGTCTCAGCAGTGAAGGGTTAAATAGCTGTTAAAAGTCATCACATAGCCTCAGCAGTGAAGGGGTTAAATAGCAGTTACAAGTCATCGCATAGCCTCAGCAGTGAAGGGGTTAAATAGCTGTTAAAAGTCATCACATAGCCTCAGCAGTGAAGGGGTTAAATAGCAGTTATAAGTCATCGCATAGCCTCAGCAGTGAAGGGGTTAAATAGCTGTTAAATGTCATCGCATAGCCTCAGCAGTGAAGGGTTAAATAGCTGTTAAAAGTCATCACATAGCCTCAGCAGTGAAGGGGTTAAATAGCTGTTAAAAGTCATCGCATAGCCTCAGCAGTGGAGGGATTGAATAGCTGTTAAAAGTCATCGCAAAGCCTCAGCAGTGGAGGGGTTAAATAGCTGTTAAAATTCATCGCATAGCCTCAGCAGTGAAGGGGTTAAATAGCAGTTAAAAGTCATCACATAGCCTCAGCAGTGGAGGGATTAAATAGCTGTTAAAAGTCATCGCATAGCCTCAGCAGTGGAGGGATTAAATAGCTGTTAAAAGTCATCGCATAGCCTCAGCAGTGGAGGGATTAAATAGCTGTTAAAAGTCATCACATAGCCTCAGCAGTGAAGGGGTTAAATAGCTGTTAAAAGTCATCGCATAGCCTCAGCAGTGAAGGGGTAAATAGCTGTTAAAAGTCATCACATAGCCTCAGCAGTGAAGGGGTAAAATAGCTGTTAAAAGTCATCGCATAGCCTCAGCAGTGAAGGGGTTAGTAGCAGTTAAAAAAATCATTACATAGCCTCAGCAATGAAGGGGTTAACGGCAGTAAGACATGCTGTCAACACAGAATAGTTAAGCAAAACTGTCTTCGAGAGAGAAACCGGATGACGAAATTCCCTCCCTTTCCTTTTTCTGATGTCGACTACAAGATTTTGTCTTTCCTCAGAAATCGCCCCTCTGAAAACAGAAGTTTGCTTTGTGTGCCTTCTGCATGACATCAGCTACGTTTTGAGTTGACTGGTTGCGCATTGGATCGTTTGTCAAACGTGCCAAGTCATCTATGCACGCTTCAGTTCCTCCTGTTTCACT
>CM031603.1:89520104-89525104 GCA_018398815.1 Conus ventricosus
TCTCTCCTCTCTCTCTCCCCTCTCCTCTCTCCCACACACACACACACACACACACACACACACACACACACACACACACACACACACTCACATACACACATGCATACATACAAATACGCACACAGAGAGAAAGGTGGAGAGAGAGAAGAGAGAGAGAGAAGAGAGAAGAGAGAGAGAAGAGAGATGGAAGAGAGAGGAGAGAGAGAGAGAGAGAGAGAGAGAGAGAGAGAGAGAGAGAGAAGAGAGGAGAGAAAACACATGAACAGACAATACTGACATGACAAAGAAAGGTCTGGCTTCTGCATACAGCATGATGTGATGTGATACGATGTGGTGTGATGTGATGTGATACGATGTGATGTGATGTAATGTGATACAATGTGATGTGATGTAAGATGATGTGATGTGATACGATTGCGATGCGATGCGATGTGATACGATGTGATGTGATGTGATACAATGTGATGTGATGTGAGATGATGTGATACGATGTGATGTGATGTGACGTGATACGATGTGATGTGATGTGATGTGATGTGACGTGATGTGATGTGATGTGATGTGAGATGATGTGATGTGATGTATTGATGTGAGATGATGTGATGTGATGTGAGATGATGTGATACGATGTGATGTGATGTGACGTGATACGATGTGATGTGATGTGATGTGATGCGATGTCACGTGGCATCAAATGATATCCCATCATGCTATATTATATCATGTCCTATGATATATGTTGAAAGATGGGAAGGGGGGGGGCGACAGGGTGGGGGAGGGAAGGGGAGGAAGAAGGTTGGAGACAAAACCAAAACACAGTTTTCAGTGATTTCAACCTGTTGTCCTGTTTGGCTGGTTTAGGAGGCTAAACTCTAAAACATAAAGGACAGGGGAGGGTAAATTCTAAAGAATATTGACAAATGAATAAACACATACGTTCAATTATACTGCATAGTATCTACACATGGTTTGTCGATTCATGAGCGTGGTTTTGTGCGCTCCAGTGAATGTGTTGTTCTTGATGCATAAGCGGACAGATAGACAGACAGATAAATTGATAAGACAGACAGATAAATAGACAGACGGACAGACAGACAGATAGAGAGAGAGAGAGAGGGAGGGAGGTATATGTACACATATATGCATGTGAGGATTTGATGCACAAATACAGTAGAATTTTGGTGGAAGATAATAGGAAGATCACTATTAATAGTCATAGTATCTTCATCATCATCTTCTTCTTCTTTTTCTTCTTTTTTTTCTCTTCTTCTTCTTCTTCTTTGATTATTATTATTATTATCATTATCATTAGTATGATTACTATTAGTATTATCACCATTGTTATCATTATTATCATCATCATCATGATTACTGTTGTTGTTGTTGTTGTTATTGTCATCACTCAAAACGCGTGACAAGTCTAATAAGAGAAGTGCCATAGGCGTTTAAAGTTCACATAAATATGCTCGCATCAAACAAAACAGTATATATAAACAAGAACAGATAACAATGCACACAATGAATGCGGCAACCATCGCCTCCAACCCCCCCCCCCCCCCCCCACCCCCACCCCACCACCCCCAACCCACCCCCCCCCCCCCCACCTTTTCCCTCCCTCTTTCCACCCACCCCCAACTCTCATACAGCAAAGGATGACCAGCCGATGACCCGGCAGCTAAACACGTGACCTCGTCCCTGACCATCACCAGCATCCGGTACAGAAGTCATTCTACTCAGCTGGGTAAAAACACATTTTTGAGGGTTGATCTGGAGACGGCAGAGTGACGTCCGAAGCAGAGGGGCTTGATTTGCAGAAGAGCATTGACCATTGAAGTTTTTTTTTGTTTGTTTGTTTTTTGAAAGAGAAAAAAAAACTTATAATACGTCCGCCAGACAACAGGGACAAACAAATTACAAGACAAAACACGACGCGTTTCGGCCTCTTTGGTCTTCTTCAGGCAAGATAACGACATTCAGAAATAATAAAAATGCAGAAAGAGCAGTCACAACAAGTGTACACGAAGAACGAGTACCCACTCCAAGTCGAAACGCGTCGGGTTTTTTTTTTGTCTTGTAATTTGTTTGTCCCTGTTGTCTGGCGGATTATTCATGATTTTTTGTAATGTATTTATTTCATTCTCCCAGCAGTCGCCTCACTGTAAAACTAACAAAAGCTTTTAGCACGGACGGGCGGGGGGAGGGAGGGGGGGGGGGTAGAAAACGAGTATCAGACGAAAAGTGAGTCTACGTGAGAGGCTATATGTAACCCGTTCTCACAAATAGGACCAAAGTGCATTTTAGGTGATGTAGAGAGATATTAGTGTCATTGAAAAGAGCATGAAATGCTCTTTCCAACGGTGTATAAATGTTATTGCTAGGTTGAATAGTGTGGAAGTTATTGGTTTTTAAAGTCAGTGAGTAAGGTGGCGGCCATTTTGAGAAAATCAAGTTTAACGATTGACCTTCATTTTCCCCACTTTTTTCCTTAGCAACCATGTTTTAAAGATTGTCAGACGTTGTGAAATCACTCAATAAAGCTCATTTAGAATAAGAAAAACACACTCCAAACTTAAAAAGCATGTGTTTGAAGTTATTTAACATGTTTTTAAAGGAATGGTTTAGATTATTTTTGTGCAGGGAAATGAAAACAACTTTCTACAAGTTGTCCACAACTTTCATTCTTACTTTATACAAATAACTGTTCAGTCTACATCTCTTTTTAGCTGATTAAGATACTCCATCGTTGCTTCATTATGTATTCAGGGGCGTGCACTGCGCGTGCAGCTGCGTCCGTGCTGGATTTCCCGACACTGTCACATGCTTGATCATTGATCAGTGTGTCACACCCTTGACATGTTATTGGGAAAAGATTAGGAGCAGGTGTCGCCTTGTGCACACTCAGGGGCTCTGTGTGTGTGTGTGTGTGTGTGTGTGTGTGTGTGTGTGTGTGTGTGTGTGTGTGTGTGTGTGTGTGTGTGTGTGTGTGTGTGTTGTGGTGTGTGAGAGAGAGAGAGAGAGAGGTGGTGTGTGTGTGTGTGTGTGTGTGTGTGTGGTGTGTGTGTGTGGTTGTGTGTGTGGTAGGCTGATGTAAGTGCATGCGCGTGTGGTGCGTGTGTGTGTGTGTGTGTGTGTGTGTGTGTTGGTGTGTGTGTGGTGTGGTGTGTGCGCGCGCATGCGCCTGCGGGCGTGTGGTGCGTGCATCGCATGTGTGTGTTGTTGCGTGTGTGCATGTGCGTGCGTTGTGCGTGTGTGTCGTGCATGTACGTGTGCATGTGCGGTGTCTATGTCGTGTGTGCATATGCGTGCGTGTATGTTCGTGTGTGCATGTGCGCACGGGCATTTGGACGATCGTGAATGAGTGTTCAACTAATAAAGCGAGGTGGAAGAATCACGACGGAAAGGGTGGGGGAGGAAAGCAGGGGGAGGGGAGGGGGGCAACTAGCTGGAGAGGGGGGCGGAGGGAGATGGAGGGCTTTTCTACGTCATGTCATTGTTTTATATGGCAACAGCAAGCATCAGACGGTCAAGCAGACCTTTTAATAAGCAGAAATATTCGGTGTCAAATAAATATTTGAGCTTCTGACGTCAGAGCCACTTCAACGTCACATTAAAATCAGCCGTGACTCTGGTTTCGTCATTTTTTTTTTTTTTTTTTTTTTGGGGGGGGGGGTTGCTTTTTTCTTCTTTTTTTTTTTGTAATAATGCCATTTTCTAAGAAAAGGGTAGCCTTTAGGTTTTTGTTTTATTGTTGTTGTTGTTGTTTCTAAACGATAAACTGATGAGATCTCTAGACTTACTATTTTACACGGAATGAATGAACGAAGATTGATTGCATGCAATGCACCAGTTTGTCAAATTTTGTCAGGGTCGCCTTGCATAAGGCCAATGCCATTGACGCCAGTGTTAAAAGGGGCCCACTGCAGTATCATTTTCTGTGTTTTCTTCATTTTTTTTTTTTAAGCGACCAGTACAGTGCCATTTCCGTGTTTTCTCCATTATGTTAGTTAGTAGTATAGTAGTAGTAGTATAGTAGTAGTAGTTAGTAGTACTATTATTATTGTTGTTGTTATCATTATTGTTATTATCATTATTATCATGATTGCTGTTAAGGATACTTATATGGCGCCTATCCGCGGGCAGAAACTAAGCGAATCGCTTTACAATCCACACTCTCGTTCACACAAAATGAAGTCTCCACGGCTGCCTATTGGCAGATAGGAACTGAATCCAGCTCATTCACACAAAATGAGATCTGTGGCTGTCTAAAGACAGACAGGTATTAAATACAGCTCATTCACACAAAATGAAATCTGTGGCTGTCTAAAAGACAGACAGGTATTAAATACAGCTCATTCACTCAAAATGAAATCTGTCGCTGTCTAAAGACAGACAGGTATTAAATACAGCTCATTCACACAAAATGAAATCTGTGGCTGTCTAAAGGCAGACAGGTATTAAATACAGCTCATTCACACAAAATGAAATCTGTGGCTGTCTAAAAGACAGACAGGTATTAAATACAGCTCATTCACTCAAAATGAAATCTGTGGCTGTCTAAAGACAGACAGTATTAAATACAGCTCATTCACACAAAATGAAATCTGTGGCTGTCTAAAGGCAGACAGGTATTAAATACAGCTCATTCACACGAAAATGAAATCTGTGGCTGTCTAAAGGCAGACAGGTATTAAATACAGCTCATTCACACAAAATGAAATCTGTGGCTGTCTAAAAGACAGACAGGTATTAAATACAGCTCATTCACTCAAAATGAAATCTGTGGCTGTCTAAAGACAGACAGGTATTAAATACAGCTCATTCACACAAAATGAAATCTGTGGCCGTCTAAAGACAGACAGGTATTAAATACAGCTCATTCACACAAAATGAAATCTGTGGCCGTCTAAAGACAGACAGGTACTAAATCGAGCTGCACTAGGACAGAATACCACTAACTCAAGTTGTGACGTTCCTTACAGAAAGACCTCCACATCAAGGTC
>CM031603.1:89532604-89556362 GCA_018398815.1 Conus ventricosus
TTGCTCCCATAAGAAAACCTAACACAGAGCGAAGAGTAGTAAAATGAAACCAAACGAAAGTGTGGGGATGAAAAAAGTTGCTGAAAAATTAAAGATATTATGCAAATAGTATAAAATGTAGGGGACAATCTTTGAGCACTTTCGTTTGGTTTCATTTACTGCTGTTCGCTGGCTGCTTTGGGGGTGCTATTGGATTCTTTTTTGCACCCATGGTGGTGAGAACACCACAGTATTATGGACTGTGGTGTGTCTCTATTTGACGCCAGGAGCGCAGACACAACCAGCCGTGTCTCCCTGATGAGTTCCGACCCAGCGGACGAAAGGCCTCGGAGCAGGCAATACAAATATATCTGCCTTCAAAAGGGATTGCGATGGTTCCCTTATGCAGCTAGTCAAGAGTTTTCATATCTGTAACATATTTTCTTAATTTCATGTTCCCAGTTTCTCCATTTTAACTGCCCCCCCCCCCCCCCCCTCCTTAAGTCCAAATCTTTGCCAAGTCATTACTATGAAGACAGTTCCGTTGTTAGCCTGTGCTTGTTTTTCCCCCACTATTAGATTGTTCGTCTATGTATTTGTCTGACTTTATTCAAGTTTAAAAGACTGTGCCAGTCTTGAATAAAAGTTCCTGTGTGTTAGGTTTTCTTATGGGAGCAAAAGTTACCCCACTTGTTCACTGTTTATACGACCTTAGTCATAATGACTATGAGGCTGTCTTATGGCATACGTGACAGCGTTGTATACCATAAGAGACGTGACCACGCCACACTATACCATGGGAGATATTACGATGCACCACTACACCATAGAATACGAAACATTATTATACCTCAGGAGACATTATCACATGACAAAATACTACCGTTAAAAGTCTTTCAAAGGAATTTCATGTCACTCCGCCGGTGAACATGGACAAACAAAATGACAATACAGCTATTTCGTCCTGTGATTGGTTTGTCCATGTTCACCGCCAGAGTCACTTCAAATTCATTTTACAAAATTTGTTTTCAATTTTCGCCGGCAGTCACCTCGCTCTATAACCCATAGTAAAAAAAAAATTCGACGCAATCCTGTCCTTCAACAAAGCAGACGTTACAATACGCCATTAAAGAGAGAGAGAGAGAGAGAGAGAGAGAGAGAGAGGAGAGAGAGAGAGAGGAGAGAGAGAGAGAGAGAGAGAGAGAGAGAGCAGAGAGAGAGAGAGAGAGATTGATTGATCTTTAATACGTAAGGAGGAAGATTTTAGGCCAAAGCCTAGTCTTACGATCTGTCCTTGTCGTGCATATTTTATTTCAACACATATCATTCATATTGACAATTCAACATAGCAACATTGTAATCTAATTCTATAATGAAAGCAAACTATTCATAAAAGTACTAATGAGATGGGGGATGGTGAAACAGAAGGAACTTACAAACAAACAAACAAACAAAACTACAGAGAGAGAGAGGTCAGAGGAGGGTGGGGAGAGAGAATGGTAGGTAGGGGGAGGAGAAAAGGGTTAGTAGACAGAGTGGGAGTGGGGATGAGCGATTTTAACGGAGTAGGCTATATGTTTAGACGATGTATTCAAAGTATGGTTCACAGAAAACTTTGCGAATGGGCGCTAATCACAGAGAGAGAGAGAGAGAGAGAGAGAGAGAGAGAGAGAGAGAGAGAGAGAGAGAGAGAGAGAGAGAGAGAGAGAGAGAGAGAGAGAGAGAGAAACACAATGCTCTTGGCTTTACTGAAACAGGTTACTACTCTTTACAGACCATCCGATACAAGCACCTGAGCACCACCACCGACGTCACGCGCTCAGGCCCCACCAGGATGCCACAGGTCACGTACGATCCCAATGCCTCTCTCCGGCATGAGTCCAGCTGGAAGCGCGTTCGCCTGGATCCCCTCTTGGTGGAGATCCCTGAGAATACCCTCTGTCGGGCGTCATGTCGTACTCGACACTCAGCATCCATTACCGCCTCAGGGTAAGGCTATGTATGTGTTTAGCTTGTGTCCATTACTTCCTCAGGGTAAGGCTATGCGTGTGTTTAGCTTGTGTCCATTACTGCCTCAGGGTAAGGCTATGTATGTGTTTAGCTTGTGTCCATTATTGCCTCAGGGTAAGGCTATGCATGTGTTTAGCTTGTGTCCATCATTGCTCAGGGTAAGGCTATGCGTGTGTTTAGCTTGTGTCCATCATTGCCTCAGGGTAAGGCTATGCGTGTGTTTAGCTTGTGTCCATCATTGCCTCAGGGTAAGGATGTACGTGTGTTTAGATTGTGTCCATCATTGCCTCAGGGTAAGGCTATGCGTGTGTTTAGCTTGTGTCCATTAGTACCTCAGGGTAAGGCTGTACGTGTATTCAGCTTGTGTCCATCATTGCCACGGGGTAAGGCTGTACGTGTATTTAGCTTGTGTCCATAATTGCCTCAGGGTAAGGCTGTACGTGTATTTAGCTTGTGTCCATCATTGCCTCAGGGTAAGGCTGTACGTGTGTTTAGCTTGTGTCCATCATTGCCTCAGGGTAAGGCTGTACGTGTATTTAGCTTGTGTCCATAATTGCTCAGGGTAAGGCTGTACGTGTATTTAGCTTGTGTCCATAATTGCTCAGGATAAGGCTGTACGTGTATTTAGCTTGTGTCCATCACTGCCTCAGGGTAAGGCTGTACGTGTATTTAGTTTGTGTCCATTATTGCCTGATGGTAAGGTTACACATATGCTCAGCTTGTGTCCATTATTGCCTCAGGGTAAGGCTGTACACGTCTACGTTGTGTCTATTATCGCCTCAGGGTAAGGTTATGTGTGTATATAGCTTGTGTCCATAATTGCCCCAGGGTAAGGCTGTAAGTGTGTTAAGCTTGTGTCCATTGCTGTCTCATGGTAGGGCTGTACGTGTATTTAGCTTGTGTCCATCATTGCCATGGGGTAAGGCTATACGTGTATTTAGGTTGTGTCCATAATTGCCTCAGGGTAAGGCTGTACGTGTATTTAGCTTGTGTCCATAATTGCCTCAGGGTAATGCTATACGTGTATTTAGGTTGTGTCCATAATTGCCTCAGGGTAAGGCTGTACGTGTGTTTAGCTTGTGTCCATTACTGCCTTATGGTAAGGCTGTACGTGTATTATAGCTTGTGTCCATAATTGCCTCAGGATAAGGTTGAACGTGTATATAGCTTGTGTCCATAATTGCCTCAGGGTAAGGCTATGCGTGTATATAGCTTGTGTCCATTAGTACCTCAGGGAAAGGCTGTACGTATATATAGCTTGTGTCCATTAGTGCCTCGGGGTTGGAGTCGAGACTTGAAGTAGTCTTCTGCTCTGCACTTTCCGACCGCCATGTTTGTGCAGGATCGGTAGACAGGTATATCCCAGTGATATAGTACTTTGTTCATTGTGTCATTGTTCATAAGACATGACAGCTAACGGATTTACAACCAGATGTCGGGGCCGGAATAGCTCAGTTGGTAGAGCGCCGGACTCGTGATCCTGGGGTTGCGGGTTCGAATTTCGGTACAGGGGGATTTTTCTCTCGGAGTTAACATGGTTCTGACTCCATTCCCCATACAGTCCTTCGAATGAGACTATAAACCGAGGTTCCATGTGTGAACGCACGCCCAACATCTTGCACACGCGTAAAATCCCATCACCAACTTCAGGAAGAGAAGGCCAGTTTGGCCGTTGGTATGGATGACACGTTACACATAGCATGCACCTTCCCCAAAGATGGAGTATGGCTGTCTATACAGGCAGTGTCCGCAGGAGTGTCAGCCTGCGTACGCAGAAAGAAAGAAACCAGTTATGAACAGCTTGTTAGAAGTAATATTCACGCTCACACTTACCTGGGTTAGACGACACTATCAGACCCCCTTACCTAGATGGTCACTCAGACCCCCTCACCTAGATGGTCACTCACACCCCCTCACCTAAGTGGTCAAGCTGATCAGGCTTTGGATCTCTTCTTCACAGGTGGACATCAAGCCGACCAGCAACGACCTCCCCACGTTCACCTTGGGTGTTCCTCTGGTCATTGGCGCCCCCCAGGAGGTCTCCAGCAAAGGAGAGTCTAAAGAGGATCGGATGAGAGACACGGAGCCGGTCAGAACAGGCAGCCGAGTGAGAGTTCAACCGGAGAGCACGGTCCCTCCTCCTCGTCATCCTGGCGCACGACCAACTCAGCGTCCAGCAGACAGACTCATCGTTCCCGAGGAGACCCGGAATCATTCACGTCGTCCTTTGGGGGGCACCCGACCAGCTCTGTGTCCAGCAGCCACAGTCACGCTTCACGAGGAGAGCCAGGACCACCCTCAACGACCTCCTCTGGGCCCACGTCCCGTTCTGCCTCAGGCTCACACCAGGCACATCCTAGCCGGCATGCAGCGTCTCCACCCACTCAGATCCCAGCGTCGTCCGGAGAGAGGTTCGAATCATCTACAGAGAGGCCTGAGGGGTCCTTCGCCTCAGCTGGTGTAGACACTTCAGCTTCCGTGGACACACAGACGTCGTTTCCGTACTTTGGACCCCAGCAATGCCAGCAGTCCATGTCTGATGGGGAGTTCTATGACAGCGCTGGCAGTCAGCCCAGGCTGAACGTGGAGAACTTGTCTAGCAGAACCACGAGGTCGTCCTCGAGCAACTTGTCTTCACCCCTCGGTCCAACCCTCCACTGGAATCCTCCGGGCCACCGGCTATGGGCGTCAGGGTGCCGGGGGGAGCTGCCCACGCCCCGTCCGCCCGTGGACAACCCAGCAGCTGCACCTACAGGAAGGAGGTAGCGTCTACGCCGGTCCACCACAATGCCACCAAGTGGGAGGACTCCCTGCGACGTTACCACGCTCCGCCGGATCCTCGCTTTGTTCCACAGAGACCGAGCTCTTCTTCACGCGGGCACCATGACGCGAGCTCTCTGACCGAGGTCAAACAGCCAGCAGGTCGGACAATATCTCCGGTGCCGGAACAGGTCTTTGAGCACCGGGATCCTGAGGGGAGATTTTCAGACCTGGATCCCCGCCGCAAGACAGCCAAGAGGCGTCGTTCTGACGAAATGTGTTGACAGGCTTGTGTGTGTGTGTGTGGTGTGTGTGTGTGTGTGTGTGTGTGTGTGTGTGTGTGTGTGGTGCGCGTGCGTGCGTGCGTGCGTGCGTGCGTGCGCGTGCGTGCGTGGAAAAGCAATTGTCAGAATCTCTTTGTAAATAGAGGCGGCTGAATCATTGCTTGACAGTTGACAAGAAAAGGGGAGGGGCAGTTACACATGACATGCAAATGAAATACTTGAACTTTCTTACACACATAGACACTCACACAAACACACACACACGCGCGCGCGCGCGCGCGCACGCACGCACGCACGCACGCAACACCAACACTCACATGGCCAACACTCGCATACACATGCCCCACTCACACGCACGCACACACGGCAAACACGCACACATGTATACACACCGGTGTATGGGTGTTGAATGCTTGCACTCACGTACACACACACAGAGGTGCGCGGGCACTCACACATTAGCCTGCGCGTGCGCGCACACACACACGCACGCATTCACATGTGTGTGTGTGTGTGTGTGTGTGTGTGTGGTGTGTGTGTGTGTGTGTGTGTGTGTGTGTGTTAATATGTATACAGACACTCACACACATAGAGAAAAAAACCCACTATAATGATTTATGCTCCATTGATTGTTCTGTGTGGGTGTGCAGTATCTTTTGCAGTTGTTCATTTTTTCCTGTATATTCGACAGTATATTGAGAATACTTACGTATGATATATGCATGTATATGCCAGTTACATGTGTGAAAGTCTCCGCACCCTGTTTTCTTTTCTGCGCATATGTAAACTCTCAGATTACCTGATTAAAACATGCGAGGAAGAAATACCAGAAAAAGATGGGGGGGGGGGGGGGGGGGGGGGGGGGGAGAATTGTGAATTAGTGTCCACCGACTCCTGTTCATGTGTTTGTACCGAGGTCAGATTTCTGTCGGACGTCTGAAAGTGACGACAGGGCTCGGTGCCAGATTGGTCGCAGTGGGCAGTTTATCCCGGTGCTAGAGATTATTGGCCCCCACAGCCTCCCCCCCCCCCTTCTGCGTGTGTGTGTGTGTGTGTCTGTGTGTGTGTGTGTGTGTGTGTGTGTGTGTGTGTGTGTGTGTGTGTGTGTGGTGTGTGTGTGTGTGTGTGTGTGTGCGTGCGTGTGTGTGTGTGTTCTGTGGTGTGTGTGTGTGTGTGTGTGTGTGTGTGTGTGTGTGTGTGTGTGTGTGTGTGTGTGTGTGTGTTGTTCTGTGTGTGTGTGTGTGTGTGTGTGTGTGTGTGTGTGTGTGTGTGGTGTGTGTGTGTGTGTGTGCGCGCGCGTGTGTGTTCTTGCGTGCATGCACGCGTATATATAAAGGAAAGGTTAGTATATACTATAAAGGTCTTAACCCTTATATTTTTTTCAGTTGCTTTAGTAGTTATGAGGGAGTTTAAGGTAGCAAAGAAATCCCACAGTAACTGGAATTAATCAAGAAATGAATTTGTAGTTCATTCAGTCTTATACATTTATTCATTCGTTCGTTCTTTTTGTTCCTGCCGTTGTTTCAGTCATTCAGTTATTCATTCAATTATTTGATGTATTTATTCACTTGTTTAGTTCATCATGATAAGATTCCGCCTTGTGTCAGTAACTGAATCATCGATTCAATCAGTAATTTGATCTATCTGTAGTTCGGTCGATCTATTAATCAAGAATTCTCTAACACTTTGAATCGGCCATTCAATCGTTTATTCAGTCATTATTTGTTTCTGTTATTCAAAAGTAATCAAGAATTCTTTAACACTTTGAATTGGTCATTCAATCGCCTATTCAGTCACTCTTTGTTTCTGTTATTCAGAATTAATCACGAATTCTTTACCACTTTGAATCGGTCACTCGATCGCTTATTCAGTCACTCTTTGTTTCTGTTAGCCAAACTATCAGGAAGACAGTTATCACATCAAATAACTATTTAATCATATACTGTTTACTATTCACTGCCTCTTGTAAGGTTTCCTTTTATTCATTTAATCGCTCATTCGATCAACCAATAAGCTCATGTCTTTACAAAAGCTCATGCAGCTGCTTATAACGATTCACCGCGGACATTCAAAATTGCTGCGTTTTTTCCGGCTTTCGTTACAACCGACCCGCCGGTTATATCGAATTTGTATATGATTGCTTCGTTACATCCGACGTGACGTGTTTCTTTCTGGCTCTGAATTCCCCTCGCCCCTCCCGCCCCCCCCCCCCCCCCCCCCCCCCTTCCACGCACACACACGTGCGTGCCTGCATACATGGGCAGTAATCCAGCTCGTTTCCTAGGACTTAATGTACTTTACTGAAAATGATTTCAGTTTTTTTGTTCAGAAATATGTCTGTAAATTAATGGAAACAAATTCCATAGGCCTGTATACTGCAATTGTAAGGCTTATACAGCAATAGTAAATAAAACAGGCGAACAAAATTACTGTGTAATTCTGAAGAGTTCAGAAGAAGGGATTGTCAGAAGAAATTACACAGCACCACGATCTGAAAGTGGGGGAGGGAAAGGGGGGGGGGGCTTTTACACTGTTCGTTTACTGTTTCATACTGTTAGGTCATCGGAGTATGCACTGGTATGGAAATAAAAAGTAAAGTAATTGACATTAAAATACACGCAGTCTGCCGCACTAGAGAAATATTTTTGTGCTTGTCACCGCTTGAAAAGAAAGCACTAGCCAAAAATGATTAGTGTCTGAATAAGGTCTTGAAAAGAGAATGCTAATTCTGTTTTTCAACTTTTCTCCATTATTGCAGCGAAGTCAGATGTGTTATTATGTCTTGGTGTATACAATAAAAAAAATCTTTATTGTTAGCAGTACGCATTAGGTCACTCAAACACAGTTAGTGGAATGGCAGTTACAATGTCTGATATGTGAATGTTCACATTCCGTGAAGCAACACAAAAGGAAGATCGTTGTCACAGCTAGACGAAAAAAAAAGTCCCTCAAATTCTCACATTCTGTGAAGCAACAGAAAAGGATTATTTGTTGCCACACAGGACGGGGGGGGGGGGGGGGGGGGGGCGGGGGGGATCCCGCAAATGCCACACTCTTTGACGGGAGAGATAAAACCGATTGTTGCCATAGCTGCACGAAATAGAAAGAAAAAACTCAACTATGAACTGTGAAGAGAAAAATCTCAAAGAATTTTTTTTTTTTTTTTCATCCTCATAACGCAGCAGTTCACATAAATTCACAACGGTACCCCCCACACATGTACGGCAACGTTCTGTAAAAATTTCCCTCTTTTTTGATTTCTCCTCCCGATGGTTTTCGGGAACGTGCATTTTACAACTTTTATACTTCTCTGTAAAAACCCAAGGATGGTTGCCTTGTGGGCAGCGCAATTTCATTTTTTTTTCCCCCCCTGAAAATTTTCTTCTTTTTGCTGGATTTTTAAAGTTTTCCTTGAAAAATTTTTAAAATTTTTTCCCTTTACGACAGACACTTTTGGGCGAGGGTGCAACTCAAAAAAAATTGCCTAAAAAAAGCCTAAAACCGGAAAACCCTCCTTCCCCCTTCAAAAACCCTCCCCTTTTCCGCTCCTTCTCCATCCACCCCGCTGAACTTGACCCGATTGATCGCCCTCACTGCCCGAAAAACCCACGGGCACTCTTTAAAAAGGACATTAGAATACCTTTTAAATTGCTTACAAAAACCCGAGGTGGGGTTTACCATACAACAAACATGCAGTTAAGAAACGGGAATTTTTAAAATCCACCTATTTAAAGCTGTGGAAAAAATGAAGCAAGTTCGGGAATAGCAGGTTTAAAACACTTTAAAAAATTGTCCTTTTCCTTTTTAGAGAAAACGCAAAAAATTCTACTTTCCCATTTTTATGGGGGACACCCCCTCCGTACCCCCTAGAATACCAGACCGTATAACAAAGAAACCCCTCCGGGCCATTTCCGAAAAGGGTTCCCGAACAAAAAAGTAACCTTTTTTTGCAAAATTCCGGCTTGAGCCCTTCAGGGGAACCACGAACATATATTCGCTATAGGCCAAACTTCTTTTTAAAAAAACCGCGTTATCGCCCGCGGGGGCCCCCAAAAAACCCAAATTTCGTATAACCAAAATTTAAAATTACACATACATACCTGGCTCACTAAGGGCAATAAGCCAGAAATTTTGCTATCCCTTGCCTCGTAAACAAAAAAATCCTACGGACAAAAAAACCCCTAAAAGGGGCCTGTGCCTCCCCTTTTTGCTCAAACCACCTCTTTTCTGGGCCCCAAATTTTTTCCCCTTTAAACCGCGGTGAACACACTAAGTTTTTTTTTTCTTTCTCACATCGCTCGATGTTTTTTGCTTTTTTTTTTGGGTCCTTGCTTATTTTTTTCACTTAAGGGAGAACGTACGTAACGTTTTGGGTGGAAAGGGCAAAATTTACAAGGGTTTTGTCATTGGGTTCCCCGTCCACGGGCAGGGCCTTGGGGCCCTTTAGCCTACTCTCCCGCCCAACCCCCCCCCCCCCCCCCCCCCCCCCTTTCCCCCCTCATTTTCTCTTTTCTTTTCGTTTTCTTTCCCATTTATTTTCAAGGGTTTTTTTTTGGAAAAGCAAAGGCTTTTTTCTCCCAACCCTTAATTCGGGGAACGTATCCTCACCCGGGGTTCTGCTCGATCTCGCCCCCCCCCCCTTAAACCATACACCCAGCCCTTTTCGGGTCGTACCCTTATTGAAATCCTGTGTTCGTTCACTGCGGTTCAAACGGCTCACAAGTTCGATTCCCGGGGGGAATAAAGATGCACGACCCCCATAACGTTTGGCCCAGGGGGGGTTTGTTGGCAGACCCCAAACCTACCTTTATGCAACGACTCACTTCGGTTCTGTCTTTTTTCCGGGTTGCATTCATTTTTTCCAGTTCACTGCGGTTCACTGCACAAAATTCGATTCCCATGGGGGAAATCGAAGATCACGAGCCCCCTTTTTAAGGGAAGGCTAAAAGGGGTTTGGATAATAGGCAGACTGCTTGTCTACCCCCTCCCCTTTGGGCTCGAGGGGCAATCCAAGGGAAGCAACCCCCTTCTCGATTTTTAACCCTCCCCGGGGCCTAAAGTTTTTTCCCCTTTCCCCCCACCCTTTGTCCTGGCCTTTTGGGGTAGGATTTTTGGGGTTTCCCCTTTTTTTCAGGGGGGCCCTGGGGGACTGGCGAATCATTCCCCCTTTTTAAAACGGGGTTTGGGCCAACACCACAGCCTTTGCCCGGCCTCAGGGGGGGTTCTGTCGATCCTGTACTGCCCCCCTTTCCCCCAAAAGGGCCCTCGCTCACTTCGCCCGTTCCCCGGGGTTAATTGCATCCTGTTTCATTCACCCTGCGGTTCTATTTGCGCAGGGTTTTCGTTTCCCCAGGGCAAATCGAAGATGAAAGGGGCCCTCCCCGGGGAGGCCCCGGGCGTTGGGGAGACTTTTTCGCACCCCCCCCTCTCGCCCCGGAAAGGCAAATCCCGGGGAAACAACCCTGCTCAAGGGCTCGAATCTCGTTGGGCCCCGGTTTTTCCCTTCCCCCCCACCCCCGGGGGTTCCCTCTTTTTGGGGCAAACCCCCCGGGGTCTTCCCCCCTTTTTTTTTCCACACCCCTCGGGGGCCCGGGCGTTTTAGGCCCCCCTTTTTTTCGGGTTTTGGGCCAGCGGGCCACACTCCATCCCCCCCCCCCCCCCCCCCCCCCTACCCAGGGGGTTCCAGGGCCCTTTCCCTTTTGGGCGCCAGGGGCCCCAAGGGAAATTTTCCCCCCACCAGGGGGCTTTAAAACCCGCCCCCTGCCCCGGGGGTTTCCCCTTTGGGGCCCGGGTTTTATCCCCCCCCCTTCCCCACCTCGGGGCCCTCTCCCTCCCGGGCCCCCCCCCCCCCGGGGACTGACCCCCCCCCCCCGGAATTTTCGGGGGAAATTCACCTTTTCCGGGCCACTCTGGGCTTTGGGCCCCACCGCTTCCCCAAAGGCCGGTCCCCCCCTTTGGGTTCTGTGGATCCGCCCTGGTGGATTCTGAGTAAAGGGGGAAGAGGACCATAAACCCTTTTCTTTTTCCTTTCCGGGATTTGGGTGCCTTTCGGGCCCTTCCCCTTTTTCCCGGGAGGCGGGGGCTCCCTCAGGGGGGCAGAGCCCCCGGCCCTTGGGCCCAGCGGAATTTCGCCCGGGATCTCGCCCTTTGGGCACAAAGGCCCCTCCTCTCGAAAAAGGGAGCCCGGTCATGGTGGCCGACTGAAATAGGGGGGCCCCAAAATAAAAGTAAAGGGGCAGGGAGGCACAGGACTTCATGCCTTTGTCCCTAAATTTCCCTTTTGGCGCGGGCGTGGGGGTTTTCCTTTTTGCCAAAAAGGCCTTTCTCGCAAATGAACTTTCCCCCAGAAGCCCCTTCTCCCCCTCTCCCGGGGGCGGACCCCTCCGGCCGGGAAGGTCAAATCACACGCTAAAAAGGGGGTCCCTCCCCGGGGCCCCTTGCCGAGTGGGAAGAGCCTGCGGGGGGGGGTTTGGGGGCTATCCTTATATTTTTTTTTCTGGGGGAATATGCCCTCCCTTAAGGATCCTAAATTCAGATTCCTTCACCATCCGCCCCCTCCCCCCGACCCCCGCTGCAGTGGGAGCCTGTTTTTTTATCAAGGCTAAGGGGTTTTTGTATTTGCTGGGGGCCGTCGCTAGCCCCCTTCCCGAACTCTGTACTAGCGAGGGGAATGCGGTCCTTTGGGATCTTTTTTGCCCCTTTCCCCCCCCTCCCGCGCCTCCCCCAAGGCCTTGCCAGCAGGGCAGGGCCCTGTTTTGGGGAAACACGTACAGGCTACCATTAAAAGCAGGCCCGAGATTTGGCTGACCTCGCCTTTTTACAGGCCCCCCCCCCCCCCCCCCGCCCCCGGGTTTAAAACGCAAGGGACCAGCGCCTTTTCTCACACCCCCGGGGCCCTTCCCAACCCAAGGGGCGACGGTCCCTTTGGGGCCCCGGGGGGTCCGAGGCAAGCAACCCCAGCCCGGGGCGGGCCCCAGGCCCCGGGCCCCGGGTCCGGAAGCCCCCACATCCCCAAAAACGGCCCACCCCCAATACTTCCCCCCCTGGGGAAAATTCACCCCGGCGTCCTGGGCAGTCATCCCCGCACCTCATGTTTGGGGGCGGCTTCCCCCAAGCCCTTTGGGGTCGCGGGGGATCAAAGGGCGGGGGTTTTTGTTTTTGGGGGGCAGTGAATTTTCCCCCTACTCCTTTCGTTTTCCCCCTCGGGGTCTGCAACTCTTTTCCCCCCTTAGACCAGGAGGGCCTTTCGCGGGTTACCAAGGGGCCACAAGGAAGTCCCTTTCCCTTTCCCCCCGGGGTTTTATGGCCGCATTTTTGTGGGGTTTCCCAAACGGGCGGGGGGACCCTTCTAGATCTCTCGCCCTTGAACAAGGGTTTGTTTCGTCCTCCCGTTTCCCAATGGAAACCCCCAAAGGCAATCCGGGGAAAGCCATCTCCCGGGGACTTGGGGGGTATCCACGACTTAAAGATCACTTCCATCCCTTTAAACCACCCCCAAAGGGAAAAAATTAAACCCCCCTTTATGTGGAGAACCGCGTTTTTCATTCAGGGGCCCTTTCCCCTTTGGGCTACCCCGGCCCCCTTTGGGTTTTTACGAAGGGGCTTTTGGGGAAATTTATTTTCATTTCGGGGGGGAAAAAATTCCCCCTAACCCACTAGACGATTTCTTCTTTTTGCCTCATCCCGACACCCCGCTCCCCCAAGCCCTACAAGGTTTTTAAGCCTCTGTCAGCTGCTGGGGTTTGGTTTGCAACGAGGGGAAATTCCCCACTCATCCCCCGCAGCAGCCCTTTTTCCTCCCATGGGGTCCTTGGCTCCCCTTTGTTCCCCTTTACGACTGCCCCAAACGCCGGTTCCCGCGCCTCTTTTTTGCAACCCTTGGGCCCCCGGGACGGGAAAATCGTGGGCCTGCCCATCCCCCCTCTCCCTTTTTTCCCTCCGTGGCCCCAAAGGGGACCCCCATCCGGGATACAATCGGGTAAGATGGAAGCCGGGTCCCAAGCCCCCAAGGGGTTTTCTTCCCTCCCCAAAGGAAAACACATTTTTTCCTCAACACCGCAACACACTGTGGGGTTTTTCCACAACAGGGGGGGGGGGGGCCCTCTCACTCCCTTCCCCAGGGCAAAAACTTCTTCTTTGGGCGAACACAAACAATCCACCCCGGGCCCAAACATGTTCCCGGGGAAAACACATTCTCCGGGCTTTCCCCCGCAGGGCGCACGGTTCTCCCTCAAGGGGACCTCGTCCACTCAAACCGGGAAACCCCCTGGCCGGGATGGTTCCCAAACCCCCGGGTAACCTGTTTTTCCACCCCGGGTTTAACACCGGAACTACCAGCCTTTCTTTCCGGAAAAACTTTCAAAGGGCCCCCTTTTTACGGTTTTTTTTTCCCACCTATTTTCCAAACCCCTATCCGCCATTAGGGGGCCCCCCCTTCCGGGGGCGAACCCTCTTTTGCGGAAAAAGGGCAAGGGGGGAGGGCCCACAGGAGGCCCATCCCCCCCCGTAACCTGGGGTGGGATCTTTTTTTAGCCCCCTTTTCCCCCCCCAGGCTCCCCCCCTTAAAAGCTCACCGATTTTTCTCCCGAAATTCCTTTTTCCTTTTAAAAAACCCTTTTTTCCCCGTTTTTCCCTGGGCCCCAGGGGGCCTCATAATTCCCACCCCTTATGGGCCCGCCTGGATGTCCCTCCAACCGATGGCTCATATCTCTTCCCTCCTTTCCCCGAAATTTTTTGCAAAAAAACCCGTTTCCAGGGGGTTTTTTTCCCCAAATATAAACCTTTCCCTTTCCCCTCACTTCAAATTTTCCCCCCCGGGCGACAAACCGGGACTCTCGTCCCCGGGGCGCGCTCTCGGGAGGGGATAGGAAAAGCACGAAATCGCTCGCCCCAAGCCCCCACCTGTTTTTCTCTCCAACAAGGGTTTAAGGAAGGGGAAACGGCGCCCCTTCAACTCCCCGTGACGAAGAAGTTTATCAAAGCTCTACCGAACCCGAAATTTGCTTTTTTTTTCTCACCTAACCCCAAAGAATTAGGTTTGGGGTCTTCCGCTGGCGGAAACTCATAATTCCCGCATTTAAGCGGGTTTTAAAAGCCGCATAATTTTGGGGGTCCCCCCGGGACCTTCATTCCAATTCTACTGCCCACGGGTTTCCCTCGCGCGATGATGGGTTTAGGGGATCGCATCAGCTGTGTGGCGCAAAACTCCCTCCCCCACAAACCCCCGGGTCTTTCCCCGCCCTCCCCGGCGGTTTTCCCCCCAGCCCCCCTTTCCCTTTGGCGACTCTTTCAAATTTTGGAGCCACGGGGATAGTATTGTTTTTTAAAAGGAAATTTTTATTCCCAAAAAATTTCGTTTTTTAAACTAACATACTTTTCCGTGGCTTTACGCAGAACCCTTTCCCCCCCCCCCCGCCTTCCTGGGTTTCCCTCAGGATTTTCATCAGGGTTTTTTATTTCCTCGAAAAGATGGGGTTTTAGCAAAGCCGAGGCCCCGAGGCCCTTTTTAGGGGGTTTTTTTTTCCGTACGGAACCCTTTTTTGTATACAGGCAAAGGGGTAGCAAATTGTGCCCTTATTGCATTAAGCCAAAGGTTTAATATTTTGATTAAACTAATTTTAGAATAAAAAATTTTCCTTTTCCCTTTTCCCTCCGTCATCGTTTTTATCCGACGTAAACTTTAGTCCCGTAGAAAAGTTTTTGGGCTATCAATTTATTTCTTTGGGGTTAAAATCCTCATTCGTTTTATCCGACCCTTTGTTATAGCGGCTTCCCACGTATTTTTAAAATTTTGTGTAAATGTATCCCCGGGTTTAAAAAAAAAAAGGGAAAAAAAAAAGGTCCCCCCAAAACCCTTTTAAAGGGTGGGGCCCCAGGGGATGAAGTTTAAAGTTTTAAAAAATCGTATAAGGGAGTGATGTTGCTAACGTTTAAAAGGGGGGACACAGGGAATGATTTGTTAAATGTAAAAAGAAAATCTTCAACAAAGGGCCGTTTTAAACACAAAAACTTTATGATGTTGTTGCGTTTTAAAAAGGGGAAATTATCCCAGGGGATGATTTTTACGTTTTAAAAATGGGTTGCACACAGACGAGTTTTTAAGTTTTTTTAGAAGGACCCATCACACCATAACGTTAACTTTTTAAAAAAGGATTTTCACAAAGGGAGGTGATTTTGTTAACGTTCAAAGAAGATAATACCCGGCGAAAGGGTTTATTAAGTGAAAAATATTTTTTTAAACTCAAAATTTAATCCCTTTCCCAAAAAAAAAAATCCTTTTTTTTTTTTTCATGCCAAATTTTCACTTCTTTTTTAAGAACCCGACTCCTTTTTGGGGGTTTTTAAAATGAATCCCGTGTTTGTAGCATATGTTCCTTTTGTCTTTTAAAATTTTTGGGGAGCATGACCAAAAATCACAGCAAAAAATCCAACCGAAAATGACGAACAATTGCGGGGTCTTTCCCACAAAAACACGGGAATGTTTTTTTTTTTCTTTTTTTTTTTTTTTTTTTTTTTTTTTTGTTGCCTGGCCTATCTTTTGGGCCCTCTCAATTTCATTGCATCCACCCGCTCAATTCGACCCCCCAAACCCCCCCCCACTCCCCTTTTCCCACTTTCCCTCCCCCGTCCCACCAAAAAAAAAAAAAAAAAAAAAACAACCCGTCACCGGGCAATTTTACGTAACATGGACAACAGTGTCAAATCGACACAGACAACCCACAGGGTAGACACTGCACTGCTCCGAGTCACTTCGGGGGTGTCCCCTTGTCTGTTCTGATCCAACATTAAACCCGACACCACCTACTAAGCCCCCTAAAATGACGACACTAACTGCTTATCCGGAGCCGGTGGGAGTGACTCTCCCCCGGGGGCCCAACCCCATCCTCCCCAAAGACAGCCCGTGAAGTTCCGAAACTGATGACCCCGCCCGAACAAACCAACCCCAAAATGGGGGAAAAACACAAAACTGAAGGGCACTATGAAGCAGGGCAGAAGGCCACAGAATTTAGAATCTTTTAATGCTTTAAGAGGGGGATGAAAGGGGCTACAGATTTCCATTCCGGTTTTGAGCGCAAGCCCGGCATACTCTAAACCCCCTTTCTTTTTTTTTTCCCTATCCCCGGGGTCAACCAGGCCCGAAGATACCAAAACCTGCCAAAACTCTCAGGACGCAAAACCTTTTTGGGATTTAAACCGTCTTGGGGTCCCATTTTTCCCCAAATACCCGTGGCAACTCCCTTTCTGGTCGGAGCAAAAAATCCCCCAATTAAATGATTTTAGATGGGGAAACCCAACCAAAGACCCCCCCGGGCCGGGAAATTTCCCCGACGCTAACCACTTTGCCACGGTTTGGGAGTTTGTGAGGGGCGGGCCCTTGGGTAACTTTTCAAAGTGGTGTCATACCACCTTCATGTGACACGGCCCAAAAGGGTGCACTGTCACAATGGCCCCCCATCAAGTCGTGCATGTGGTCTTCCTTCTCTTTCATGTGGTTTTGTGGGGGGGTTGAGTGGTGTGTGTGTGGTGTTTTGTGTTTGTGTTTTGGGGTGTGTGTGTTGTTTTTTGGTTTTTGGGGGAAAGAGAATGTTGTGTAGGGGTTTTGTTGTGTTTCGTGTGCGTGTGTGTGTTTTTGGGGTGGGGTTTTGGGGTGTGTTGCGTGTTGGGGGGTGAAAGAGAGATGTGGTGTATCGTGTGTGTTTTGTGTTTTGTGAAACAAAAAAACCCCCACAACATGCATTACAGGCCTTTTTTTTAGACTTTGTTCAAGACGGGGGTTTACGATGGTTTTTTCCCGAGCTTACTTTCCCCAAATTTTTTTCCCTTTTTTCCTCGTCTACTTCTTATGACATCATTCTCAAAGCAATCACACTCAAAACCCCTCTTTACTTTATTTTGAGAACACCTATAAAATTTCCCCTGAAATCCAAAAACCTTTACCACACATTATACGTTTCATCAAACACATCCCTTTTTTTTGCCCCATCACCGCAATGCAGCTCAACTATTCTTGTGAACAAAGGGCGTTATAGGAAAACATCCCTTGGGGTTCTCAAAAAACATCGCTTTTACCACTACTTACCCCTTCCCGACAAACCCACTATAAATTTTTTTTCTTGTCCCTTTACGACAACTGGGGGAAAATTAGAAAAACTTTTTGTTGCTTTGTACGGGGGGGGGCAGAAGGGGAACAAAGAAATCAAAACCCTGTCCATAAAAACCTTGGGGGAAACCAAAACCCCATCCCCCTGCTATTTTTTTTCGCACAGCAAAACCTCTCTTGGGGGACCTCGTGACGACAAAACTGACTGTTTCTCCATGTGGGGGGCCGGGGCCGGGGTGAGCGGGGCCCCCCGTCTGTGGACGAGGGTCGGAATTAGCGGCGTGGGTACAATCTACTGAATGGGACAAAGATGGGGTTTGCACTAAAAGAAGGAGAGAAAGAAGAGGAAAAATGAAAAAAAGTTTTTTTTTAACCCAGTCCTTAACTACTGAAGAAGAAAACCAAAAGCACTGGGGGGTCACCTTTAATCAGCACTTTTTAAAAAATCAGGGCCAGCTGACTTTTCAAAGTACGGGAACCGCATGAAATGGGGAGCCCCACTGAACGCGTGAAACTTTAAAACTTGATAAACTGACACAAACCCGACTTGGGCAAAAATTTAAGGGGGAGATCAAACCCACGGGTAAAAACTACAGGGCCCCAAAAAAAAAAAAAAAAAAACAAAAAATCGGCCAAAAATTGGTTGGTTATGGGTTGAATTAAAACCCGATGTGAGTCGACTGCCTGTCGAAAACAGGCACTCTTTACAGGACTTAGAATACATTCATGCTTACAAATTACAGAGGTGAGGTTTACCATACAACAAACATACAGTTAAGAATACTGTGTACTTTCAATCCACCTATTTGAAGCTGTGTAAGAAATGAGCAAGTTCAGGAATATGCAGATAGTTGAAACACATGTATAAATGTGTCATTTCCATTTAGAGCAACGCAAAGAAAATTTACATTTCATGTGTTATGCGGACACTCCTCCGTATCCCTAGAATAGCCAGCGACCGTATGAAGCAAAGTAACCCAGCCATTTCGAGAAATGGTTCCCGAACAGAAAAGTAACCACTTCGCTATATCCGGCTTGAGCCCTTCACGGAACACGAACATATGATTCGCTATAGGCGGCGACTTCGTTTTAACCGGCGTTATCGCCCGCAGGGACCCCAAAACCATTTCGTTATAAACCAGCATTTCGTTGCATCCGTCATCGTTATATCCGACGTATCTTTAGTCATGTAGAGAAGGAGTTTTGTCGTGATCAATTTATTTGCTTTGTTATATCCTGCATTCGTTATATCCGACTTCGTTATATGCGGCTTCGACTGTATTTTTAATTCTGTGTAGATGTATCAGGTACAGGATGACCACAGGCGAGTGACGTCGTCACCGTTTCAAGGATGGCCACAGGCGAGTGATGTTTAACGTTTCAAGAAAATCGACATAAGGCGAGTGATGTTGCCAACGTTTAAAGAGGGGTGACATCAGGCGAATGATGTTGTTAAAGTGTAAAGAAGAAATCTTCAGGCGAGGGATGTTCGCGTTTAAAGCACAAATCTTCAGTGATGTTGTTGGCGTTTAAAGGAGAGTTATCGCAGGCGAGTGATGTTGTTAGCGTTTAAAGATGGATTAGCACACAGACGAGTTGATGCTGTTATTGTGTGAGGAAGGACTATCACAGGCCAGTAACGTTTAACGTTTAAAGAAGGATTTTCACAGGTGAGTGGTGATTTTGTTAACGTTCAAAGAAGGATAATGACAGGCGAATGATGTTATTAAGTTGAAACTATTTTGTGAAACTCTAGAGTTGAATCTTCAGCACAAAAAAAAAAATCCTTTTTTGTTTTCATGACAATTTGCACTGTCTTTTATAAGAACATGACTCCTTTTGGTTTTGAGAACATGATTCCTGTGTTTGTGAGCATATGTCTTTTTTGTCTTTTATTTTGAGAGAGCATGACCAAACTCCAGCAGCAAAACTCCAACTCGAAAGTGAGCGACAGTTGCGGTGGTCATCCTACAAAAAGCACCTGTAATGTTTCTTTTTCTTTTTCTTTTTTTGCTTTTTTCTTTTTCTTTTTCTTTTTTTTCTTTATTTTTTTTTTTTTTTTGCCTGTCCTATCTTCTGTGCCACCTCTGAGCAGCATTGCATCCACACCGCTCATTGCGACCCCCAACCCACCCCCACTCCCCCTTCTCCCTACTCCCTCCCCCTGTCCCACCCCAATCCGGCACCGGCATTCTACGTACATGGAGCAGACAATGTCAAGTCGACAGGAGACAACCCATCAGTGGAGACACTGCACTGCTGCCGAGTCACTGCGGTGGTGTTCAGTGGCGCCTGTTCTGATCTAACATACGCAGGACACCACCTACTAAGCCCCCTACTGACGACAATAATTGCTTAGTCGCGGAGCCGGCGTGAGTGAGCTCTCCCTCCGGAGGGCGCCACCACATCCGTCCAACGACAGCCGTGAAGTTGCCGAAACTGATGACCCCGACAGAATCAAACCAAAGGCCATAGATGTGGAGAAGACAGCAAAACTGAGGTCACTATGAGAGCAGGGCACGAAGGGCCACAGAATTTGAGATATCTTTTAATGCTGATGAGGATGATGAAGAGGATGCTACAGATTTCCATTCTGGTCTGAGACTGCATGACTGGGCAGTACTCTACGCTTACTTTCATAGCATATCCTTGTGTCAACCAGGCCGAGAAATTACAGACACCTGCAACACTCTCAGGGACGCATCCATTAAGTGGATGAAACTCGTCTTGGTGGTCCAGTGTTCCCAACTGAGCCCGTGGCAAACTCAGTTCTGGGTCGGAGCAGAAAAATCCCACAATTTAATGATTTTAGATGGGAATCGAACCTTACGACCTCCCAGCCGGAAGTCCGCGACGCTAACCACTTCGCCACGGTGGCAGGTTGTGAGGAGCGTGGCTTGGATACACTTACAGAAGTGGTGTCATACACAGTCCTGTCATGTGACAACTGACAATAGGATGCACTGTCAGCAATGGGCTCCCCACAGTCAAGTCGGTGCATGTGTGTCTGTCCTTCTCTTGTCAGTGTGTGTGTGTGTGTGTGTGTGTGTGTGTGTGTGTGTGTGTGTGTTGTGTGTGTGTGTGTGTGTGTGTGTGTGTGTGTGGTGTGTGTGTGTGTTGTGTGTGTGTGTGAAAGAGAGAGTGTTGTGTGTATGCGTGTGTGCGTGGTGTGTGTGTGTGTGTGTGTGTGTGTGTGTGTGTGTGTGTGTGTGTGTGTGTGTGTGTGAAAGAGAGAGTGTGTGTGTATGCGTTGTGTGGTGTGTGTGTGTGTGGTGTGTGTGTAAACATAGTAAACTCCCACAACATGCATTCACAGGCCTTTGTTAGACTTTGTTCAAGACGGGGTTTACGATGTTTTACAGAGCTTGACTCCCAATTTCATTCCCTTTCTTCCTCGTTACTTCTTATGACATCATTCTCACGTCAATCACACTCAAACCCATCTTTACTTTATATGAGAGGACACCTATAAAATGTTCTCTGAAATCCTGAAATCCTTCACCACAGCATTATACTTTGCAGTCAAACACTATCCGCTTATTTTTGTTCATCAGCCGCTGAATGTGAGCTCAACTATTCTTGTGAACAATGGTCGTTATAGGAAAACATCTGTGTGTTCTCAAATACATCGCTGTCTACACACTAGCTTACCCCCTGTCAGACAAACCCACTATAATTATGTTCTTGTCTGTCACGACAACTGGCGGACATTAGAACAGCTTTTGTTGCTTTGTACTGTTAGGGGCAGAAGAGAACAAAGAAATCAGAAGCGTGTCCATAACAGATCGCTTGGGGTAAACCTAACGCACAGTCCACTGCTATTTGTCCGCACAGCAGTCCTCTCTGGTGGGTGACCTCGTGACGACTTGACACTGACTGTTGCTCCATGTGGATTGCCGGTGCCGGGCTGAGGCGGGCCGGGCCGGGCCGGGCTGTGGCTGTGGACGAGGAGTCGGAATGAGCGGCGTGGGTACAATGCTACTGAGATGGCACAGAAGATGGGATAGCAGCTAAAAGAGAGGGAGAGAGAGAGAGAGAGAGAAGAATGAAAAAAAGTTTTTTTTTAACTAGTCTTAGACTACTGAAGAAGAAACCACAGCACTGAAGTCACTGAATCAGCGACTTCAAAGATCAGGGCCAGCTGACTATCAATGTACGTAACCTGCATGAAATGGAGAGGCACACTGAACGCGTGAAACTTAACAGCTTGATAAAGCTGACGACACCAGTCTTGGACAAGAAATCAAGGGCAGATCACCACAGCGTGTGAGAGACATACAGGGCCCAAAAAAGAAAAAAAAAAAATCGGCAAAATGTGTTAGTGATTATGAAACATCGGCTTTTTCTGGATATCACTGCCACGCTTGCGTTTGCTCTGACTGGCGATGGTGTGACATTACCACCACCACACCACCACCACCACCACCACCACACCACCATAACCTTTACTAGTGTCAGGCACGGGGAAGATAAAAGAACAGCATAGTCACTTGGTGCAGCTGTTAAATACGTGAGGTCAAAAAGCCCTGGGGGCTCTACAATGGCTGTAACTGGGTTATGTGTGTGTGTTGTGTGTGTGCGCGCATTTGCACGCGCGTGTGTTTGTGCGTGCGTGCGGTGTGTGGTGTGTGGCGTGCGTGTGTCCCACTTCCGTGCCACCTCAGTGGCATTGCAAGCACGCCGCTCATTCCCACCCCCCGTCCACAGCCACAGCCCGGTCCTTCCCACCCCCCGTCCACAGCCACAGCCCGGTCCTTCCCACCCCCCGTCCACAGCCCGCCGTTCCCCCCCCCCCCCCCCCCCCCCACCACGCCCCCTTCCCCCCCCCCGTCCACAGCCACAGCCCGTCCTTCCCACCCCCCGTCCACAGCCACAGCCCGCTCGTTCCCACCCCCCGTCCACAGCCACAGCCCGGTCCGTCCCGTCCCGCCGCAGCCCCGGGCACCTGCAAGCCATAGGGGCAGTCAATTTCAAGACGTCAAGGGGCAACCCACCGAAGGAGACGCTGGACTACTACGAATCACTTCAATGGTGTTTCAGTGGTGCCTGTGCTGATCTACCACGCACAGGACACCACCCACTAAGCCACACTCCCTCAGGTAAATGCCTCTGATGGGAATCGAACCATGACCTCCCCAGCCCGGAGTGCCGCGACGCTTACCACTTCGCCATAGTGGCTGGTGCTGTAATCAGTTTTGATGTTGGCTGGGTCTTGTCACTAACGGGCGAAGCAGTAGATGTGATGTTTGACAAGCTGTGCACACCAAGAGTTCTCACTTCTGCTGCACTATTTTTTTTTTTACAATTCCTATGAAGTAATGCAACAAAAATCAGACCGACTGTCGGAGCAGTCATTCGTTTCTGTGTGACTGCCTGGGCCTCGGCTTAGAGCAGACATTCAATTTTGGTCTGATCTAAGGGGCGTAACTGTTCTTTCCTGCGCAGCGTCAGCATGCACAGGAGTTGTCTGTCCTGCACAATCAGAGCTGAGTTATCACGTGGTTTTCAATCTTCAATTGGGAACTCAGCCGTCATTTTTGACTATTATTGACCTGTGTGCTCAAGGCGTAAGATGAAAAGAAAATAGGTCTATTAGGACAACAAAGAGATAACATAGGATCTGAATAACCTCAGCACCCCAACCGCATACCCTCAGTTCAGCTCCGGGGCAGGGTGTTGAGGAGGAAGAAAAAAAAAAAGAGGGGGTGGGCGGGGACCCAACTAGCCTAACCTGGTATTTGGAGAGGCTTATCCGTAATTGTAGCGACCCCCAGGTCAAGACCTGGACCGGACCAACCCTATCCTTCATTTACCACGAGGCTGGTTGGGGGGGGGGGGGGGGGTCTAAACTGGGGTTTTGCTGAGCTCCCTCTTGAATGATACCAAGGGAGCCTTTGCTGCTGTTGCAGGCAGGGAGTTCCAGGCGGGAATGGTTGATGGGAAGAAACTGAACTTGTATGGGTCAGAGGAGTACCGAGGTGAGCAAATTTGTGTCGGTAATGTGATCTTGTTTTGGTGGAGGTATGTCCACAATGCCATGAACGATCTTGTACATGGAAGTTAGCCTCTGCCTGTTTCGCCGTGACTCAAGGGTTCCCATCCTAGTTCTTGTAGCATGGATGTCATGCTGCTGGTCCTACATAGTCATTGTATACATAACGGGCTGCTCTTCTTTGCACCATTCATCTTTTCTGTCTTTCTGTTGGCCTACTTTGTACGGACTCCAAACTGATGAGCAATTCTCCAGGTGCGGGCGTACAAGGGTTAGGTAAGCATTGGTTTTGGTGGTGTTATTGGACGTCTTCAGATTTCTTTTCAGAAGCCTACCATGCTGTTGGCCTTGTTGGTGACTCTTGTTACAAGATCTTTCCTGTTAATGTCACTTCTTATGTCGACGCCAAGATATTTCAAGCTGTTTAGCGTGATCGAGAGTGTGTCCTTTTAATTTGCAATTGAAGTTTGATGGGTTTCTTGATGTTGAACAGGTAGGACGTTACATTTTTCGGGGTGAAATTCCATTCCCCAACGCTGCATCCAATCGGTCATTTCATTTATACCAAATTATGGCTCATCTACTGCTGAGAGAATATCACTATTAGTGTTCGCAGCAGTTCGTTTTTAGCGA
>CM031603.1:89558854-89604973 GCA_018398815.1 Conus ventricosus
AAAGTGAAAAATTCCTAACACCATATGTACACGGGCGTATAGCCAGGTACAGATTAATAAGAACTGGGAGTACAAAAAGGAGTCTCAAATTCTGTGGCCCTTCATGCCCTGCTCTCGTGGTGACCTCATTTTCGATGTCCTCTCACGTCTGTGGCCTTGGTTGATTCCGTCGGGGTCACCGGTATCGGCGAGTCCATGGGGCTGTCGTTCGATGGACGTGGTGGCGCCTCCGGAGGGAGAGCTCACTCACGCCAGCTCCGCGACTAAACAATTATTGTCGTCAGTAGGGGGGCTTAGTAGGTGGTGTCCTGCGCATGTTCGATTAGAACAGGCGCCACTGAACACCACCGAAGTGACTCGGCAGCAGTGCAGTGTCTTCTCGGTGGGTTGCCTCTTGACGACTTGACATTGGTCGCTCCTGTGGATTGCCGGTGCCGGGGCTGCGGGGGGACTGGCCGGGCATGTGGCTGTGGACGGGGTGTCGGAATGAGCGGCGTGGGTGCACTGCTACTGAGGTGGCACACAAGATGGGACAGCAAAAAAAAAAAAAAAAAAAAAGAGAAAAGCACCCACGTGCACTGACAGAAAATCGGCCATTGTTTGCAGCTGCCGTTCACTATCCCCGCTGTAGCTATGAAGTAGCGCTGTCATCATCCACCTACGCACATCATTCACAACCTATGGAAAAGGGAAGACAACAGAACAGGGGAACCATCTGACAGCTGACAGTGTGTTGTTCCCACTTGGCAGTACAGGAACCATCTGCAGCTGACAGTGTGTTGTTCACACTTGGCAGTACAGGAACCATCTGACAGCTGACAGTGTGTTGTTCACACTTGGCAGTACAGGAAACCATGACAGCTGACAGTGTGTTGTTCACACTTGGCAGTACAGGAAACCATCTGACAGCTGACAGTGTGTTGTTCCACTTGGCAGTACAGGAACCAGTGACAGCTGACAGTGTGTGTTGTTCCCACTTGGCAGTACAGGAACCAGCTGACAGCTGACAGTGTGTTGTTCCCACTTGGCAGTACAGGAACCAGCTGACATGTGTGTTGTTCCCACTTGGCAGTACAGGAACCATCTGACAGCTGACAGTGGTTGTTCACACTTGGCAGTACAGGAACCATCTGACAGCTGACAGTGTGTTGTTCCCACTTGGCAGTACGGGAAAACCATCTGACAGCTGACAGTGTTGTTGTTCACACTTGGCAGTACAGGACCATCTGACAGCTGACAGTGTGTTGTTCCCACGTGGCAGTCAGGAACCATCTGACAGCTGACAGTGTGTTGTTCCACACTTGGCAGTACAGGAACCATCTGAAGCTGACAGTGTGTTGTTCCCACGTGGCAGTACAGGAACCATCTGACGGATGGTGAACCGCAGAGTATGAAGTATGTAAGAACGAATTCATAGACAGGAGACAAAGGTATGAGTCTGACATACAGTGGTTGTGTGTGTGTGGGTGTGTGTGTGTGTGTGTGTGGTGTGTGGTGTGTGTGTGGGTGTGTGTGGTGTGTGTGTATGACACACGAGTCTAACATAAAGTGTGTGTGTGTGCATGTGTGTGTGTGCTCGCGCGCTCGTGTGTGCGTGCGCGCGCGTGTGTGTCTGTGCGTGTGTATGTGTGTGTACGTTTGTGTGTGCGTGCGCGTGCGTGCGTGGTGCGTGCGTGCGTGCGTGTGGTGTGTGTGTGTGTGTGTGTGTGTGTGTGTGTGTGTGTGTGTGTGAGGTCTTCGTTGTACCGATTCAAACCCATAAATTTTCGTCTGATCTCCGAATGTGCCATGGTAACTCATTCAGCGTAGTGGGCAGGAAAAGAGTGAATTAATGTCATGCTAGGCCGCATCAGCCACGTGTTCTTGTTTGTTTGGGTTTGTTTTTTTTTTTCGATCTTCTGGCGCAGCGAGGCGAATGCTGGAATTCCAAGAGTCTCACACTGGCCTCGCCATTGGCGTTCAAAATGATGATAAACACACCGAGGTTTCTGTCATATAGAATAACTGAACTGGGAGAGCGTGAGAAAAATGGGAGGATGGGGGGAAGGGGGGGGGACAAAGGGAGGAAGGTAGGAGGGGCAAAAGGAGGAGAAGGTGACGGAGGGAAAAAAAATGAGAAAAAGTATGAGATGGGGGAGGGGGGGAGTGGAAGGGGAGAAGGGCTCGGGGGGGGGGGGGGGGGATAGGGTAGAGGGGGAACGGAAGAAGGACCGGGGTGTGGGGAAGGATAGGAGGGGGAGTGGATGGGGAGGGAAGCGGGGGGACGGAGGGAGGACAAGGAGTGACGTGGGGGGGGGGCGGTGAAAGGGGGAAGGGAGGAAGCGGTTGAGGAGGGATGATGGTCAGTAACAGAAATGATGAATGATGAATGAATGAATGAATGAATGAATGAATGATGAATAGATAGATGAATAGATAAATAAATAAATAAGAAAATCTACAAGAAGATGATGTCACTGTTAACGTTTACAAACTACAAGAAGATGATGTCACTGTTAAGTTTACAAACTACAAGAAGATGATGTCACTGTTACGTTTACAAACTACAGAAGATGATGTCACTGTTAACGTTTACAAATACAAGAGTGATGTCACTGTTAACGTTTACAAACTACAAGAGATGATGTCACTGTTAACGTTCAAAACTTACAAGAAGATGATGTCACTGTTAACGTTTACAAACTACAGAAGATGATGTCACTGTTAACGTTTACAACTACAAGAAGATGATGTCACTGTTAACGTTTACAAACTACAGAAGATGATGTCACTGTTAACGTTTACAAACTACAAGAAGATGATGTCACTGTTAACGTTTCAAACTACAAGAAGATGATGTCACTGTTACGTTTCAAACACAAATCGAATCCACTTACTCCGAGATGTCCCACTTGATGTGATCTTTGAATTTCTGAGGGGAGTTAACATTTTTTTTTTTTACATCTGATCTAAGATTTAAGGAGGAAAGGTTTTAAGCAAATTTTCCGGTGTGTTTTTGGGAAGGTGTGTTTTAAAGAGTTGTGTGAATGAGTTTGCTTTTTTTTTTTTTTTTTTTTTTTGGGGGGGGGGTGGTTCAGAGATTTGTGAGTTAACTTTTACGCGGTGACAGCCCTAATATGGCCCTTGCCGTTGGCTGGGCTATAAGAAACGTTCCATTACCGTTACTGTGGTGTCATTTGACTACTGAGAAATATGAACAGCAGTATCAGACGAGAAGCAAGTAAGAGAAAGGTTTGAGGATGAGAAGGCGTTATCTGAGGGAACCGCTGACGTTGGTATTCATTGGTAAGGCGATCACTTTTGATGAAGATGTTGTGTTCATTTCACGTGGATGCTCCTCGCGTCTCTCGCTTACGTCTCTCTCTCTCTCTCTTCTCTCTTCTCTCTCTCTCTCTCTCTCTCTTTCTCTCTCTCTTCTCTCTCTTCTCTCTCTCTCTCTCAGTTCATGGAGAAAACAAACTATTTCACCCACTCCAATCTGGATTCCGATCTAATCATTCTGCCCACAGCTTATCACGAATGTGTGACTCATGGCTTTCAAATATGAACCAATCACAATGACAGGGGTTGTTTTCTTGACTTCAAAAAGGCGTTTGATCTTGTTGATCATTCCATTCTTCTAAAGAAACTATCTGTCTACTTGAACCCTACCCCGACAATCTCATTGTTCCAATCATACTTGAACGATAGGACTCAGTATGTGACGCTTAATGGCAAAACCTCCACTTCAGACTTTGTCAACAGTAATGTACTTAAACTTTTCTTCAGTGCACACATAATGTCACGTATCAATTACGCCTCAACAGTGTGGGGACGGCAGTAGTGACGTCCACAAAAAAGGCTGAATTCTCTCCATAGACGTGCAGCAAAGCTACTCCATCCAGCTGTATCTCTAACAACAGACGAAAAACTAAAAGCGCTGAACATACTTCCTCTGAAGAGGCAATTGGAATTCAACAAGGCATCATTTATGTTTACAATCTTGACAGACACTATGCCATGTTATATCAATGCCCTTTTTACAAGATCGAACAGCTTTTCTGGCTCGACGAAATTCCTTCTTCCCTACCCACGCATTGATCTATACAAAACAAGCCTAGCTTACTCTGGACCATATGTCTGGAACTCACTTCCACCGAATCTACAAAACATGAATACTTTAAAACCTTCAAGGAACATTTGCATAAACATTTTATGTCTCAGTAGTTAAATTATTCGATTACAATGATTAGCGTCCATTCGCTAAATCTTCTGTGAACCATACTTTGAATAAATCGTCTCAACATAAAACCTACTCCGTTAAAATCGCTCATCCCCATCCCTTTTCTCCTCCCCCTACCTACCATTCTCTTTTCCCCACCCTCCTCTGACCTCTCTCTCTCTCTGTAGTTTTTGTTTGTTTGTTTGCTTGTAAGTTTCCTTTTGTTTCATCATCCCCATCTCATTAGTGCTTTTATGAATAGTTTGCTTATCATTGTAGAATTAGATTATCATGTTGCTATGTTGAATTGTCTGTATGAATGATATGTGCTGAAATAATGTATGTTTGACAAGGACAGATTGTAAGACTAGGCTTTGGCCTAAAATCTTCATCCTTGGGTATTAAAGATCAATCCATCAATCAATCAATCAATCTCTCTCTCTCTCTCTCTCTCTCTCTCTCTCTCTCTCTCTCTCTCTCTCTCTCTTGTCTCTCTTATTAAGGCGGCCTTAATGATGGCCTTTAAGTATTTGAACACCGCCTGCGCATGGTTCACTATAAATCAGCTTTGAAGAAAGAAAAAGAAATTACTATATTCTTCTCCCTCACTCGTACACTCTTGATTTTCTTTCTCCTTATCTTTTTTTCTTTTCTTTCTTTTTTTTTTTTGGCTGGAGCACCACAAGGGAAATCACTCTGACAACCTCTTTATGGCTCCACTAATGGTGCCGTGAGGTATGTCACTCCTTCGTCTCACTCCGTTCAGGCTCAAAAAGACGATAGAAAGACGCAAAAAAAAAAAAAAAGGGTGAGGAAGTAAAGGAACGAGAAGAAAAGAGCGACAGAATAAATAGGAAGAGGCAACGACAGGAGATGATGATGAAGATGAAGAAGAAGAAGAAGAAGAAGAAGAAGAAGAAGAAGAAAAATGTAAAAGAGTAGAGAGGAACAAGAAAGAGAGCAGAGAGAGAGAGAGAGGAGAGAGAGAGAGAGAGAGAGAGAGAGAGAGAGAGAGAGAGAGAGAGAGAGAGAGAAGCAGACTAGGAGAAACAAGATGGGGGGGGGGGGAAACCAGCAAATAAGAGCGAGAAGCAAGTGAAGAGAAAAAAACGAAGACGAAGGAGGTCTGGGAGGAGCGACAAGGGAAGCCGCCAGGAAAACTGTGACGTCAACCCACCCACCCACCCACCCACTCGCCCCCACCCCCACCCACCCTCCCACCCCGTTTCAGGATTGGCCTGCCAAGACAAGTAAACAAGTGGTTCCGCCACCCTTCCCCCACCCCTCTCTCAGCCCCATCCTTTCCCTCCCGTCTCACTCCCCCCCCCTCCCCCTTTTTTTTCTTTCTTTTTTTTTTTGCATAGATGTGTTGTCTCAGTGGCGATCTACTTTCCTTGAACAGTAGACATTAGTATGCGCTGTGCTTTATTTATTTAGTAAACAAGTGGGGTATGTTTTGCTCCGTAAGGAAACCTAACACAGAGTAACTTTTATTCAAGACTGGCACAGCCTTTTAAACTTGAATAAAGTCGGACAAAATACATACACGAACAATCTAATAGTGGGGGAAAAACAAGCGATTAGATTGTTCGTGTATGTATTTTGTCCGACTTTATTCAAGTTTAAAAGGCTGTGCCAGTCTTGAATAAAAGTTACTCTGTGTTAGGTTTCCTTACGGGAGCAAAACATACCCCACTTGTTTACTGTTTATCGTTTACTGTTCCCTACCTCATTTCATTTCCGATTTTATTTATTTAGTTATTCAGAAAGGGAAAACAACAGTGTCAACTTCTTTTTTTTGTTGCTTGGACATGTAGTATCAGTGGCGATCTACGTTCTACTTTCCTTTCCTCAAATATACCTTCATCAGGTCCTCCACGAATGTTGTCTGTCTGTTTTTTTCCGATCCACAGAAGGCGCGTGACAATGGGTCGTGGAAGTGAGGGGTTATGTGTCGCTGATACCGATGTTTCTGCCTGAAGCGGCCAGTTCTCAGTCGAGGACATGCAACAGGTCACTCTGGCACTGACGAGCAGCACCACACCGACTGCAGGTTTTGGTGTGCTGGCATTAGTGTACCACTAGGGGATTAGATCCTATACACACACATTTACACACACACCCGCGCACACGTGCACACACACACACACACACACACACACACACCACACACACACACACACACCACACACACACACACACACACGCATGTACGCAAGCACGCACGCTTACGCGCGCGCACGCGCGCACGCACGCACGCGCACGCACGCACGCACGCGCACGCACGCACGCACGCGCACACACACACGCACACACACACACACACGCACACACACACACACACACAGACTCATACATATACACATGTGCACGCACATATATCGCATGATTTTGTCCCCATCCCCAATGTGCTTACCGACCCAACACGAGCACACACACACGGACGGACACACACACACGCACACACACACACGCACACACACACACACACACACACACAAAACACGGACACACACGGACACACACGGACCACACACACACACACACACACCACACACACACACCCACACACGCGGACACACCCCACACACGCGGACACACACACACACAGGGGACACCCACACACACACACACACACACACACACACACACGGACACACACACACGGACACACACACACGGACACACACACAACACACACACACACACACACACACGAGAGAGAGAGAGAGAGAGAGGGGAGAGAGAGAGAGAGAGAGAGAGAGAGAACACACGACAGAGACAGACAGATAAGCGGCCAGACAGACAGACAGATAGGCGGCCAGATAGGCGGCCAGATAGGCGGCCAGATAGACGGCCAGATAGACGGCCAGATAGACGGCCAGATAGGCGGCCAGATAGGCAGATAGGCGGCCAGACAGGCAGATAGGCGGCCAGATAGACAGACAGACAGATAGGCAGACAGACAGATAGGCGGCCAGATAGGGCAGACAGACAGACAGGCATATAGCGGCCAGATAGACAGGCAGATAGGCGGCCAGATAGACAGGCAGATAGGCGGCCAGATAGACAGACAGATAGACAGATAGGCGGCGAGATAGATAGACAGATAGGCGCCAGATAGACAGACAGATAGACAGCCAGATAGACAAGACAGATAGACAGATAGGCGGCCAGATAGACAGACAGACAGATAGGCGGCCAGATAGACAGACAGATAGGTGGCCAGATAGACAGACAGACAGATAGGCGGCCAGATAGACAGCAGACAGACAGACAGATAGGCGGCCAGATAGACAGACAGGCAGAGAGGCGGCCAGATAGACAGACAGGCAGAGAGGCGGCCAGATAGACAGACAGGCAGAGAGGCGGCCAGATAGACAGACAAACAGGCAGAGAGGCGGCCAGATAAACAGGCAGAGAGGCGGCCAGATAAACAGGCAGAGGGGCGGCCAGATAGACAGACAGACAGACAGATAGGCGGCCAGCTAGGCGGCCAGATAGGCGGCCAGATAGACGGCCAGATAGGCGGACAGGGCAGACAGGCAGATAGGCGGCCAGATAGACAGACAGATAGGCGGCCAGACAGACAGATAGGCGGCCAGACAGACAGACAGACAGACAGGCATATAGGCGGCGAGATAGACAGGCAGATAGGCGGCCAGATAGACAGGCAGATAGGCGGCCAGATAGGACAGACAGATAGACAGATAGGCGGCCAGATAGACAGACAGATAGACAGATAGGCGGCCAGATAGACAGACAGATAGGCGGCCAGATAGACAGACAGACCGATAGGCGGCCCAGATAGACAGACAGACAGATAGGCGGCCAGATAGACAGACAGACAGATAGGCGGCCAGATAGACAGACAGACAGATAGGCGGCCAGATAGACAGATAGGCGGCCAGATAGACAGATAGGCGGCCAGATAGACAGACAGACAGATAGGCGGCCAGATAGACAGACAGGCAGAGAGGCGGCCAGATAGACAGACAAACAGGCAGAGAAAGGCGGCCAGATAGACAGACAAACAGGCAGAGAGGCGGCCAGATAGACAGACAGGGAGATAGGCGGCCAGATAGACCCGACAAACGGGCAGAGAGGCGGCCAGATAAACAGGCAGAGAGGCGGCCAGATAGACAGACAGACAGACAGATAGGCGGCCAGATAGACAGACAGACAGATAGGCGGCCAGATACACAGACAGGCAGATAGGCGGCCAGATACACAGACAGGCAGATAGGCGGCCAGATGGACAGACAGACAGACAGATAGGCGGCCAGATAGACAGACAGACAGATAGGCGGCCAGATAGACAGACAGACAGACAGATAGGCGGCCCGATAGACCCGGACAGACAGATAGGCGGCCAGATAGACGGACAGGCAGATAGGCGGCCAGACAGCAGATAGGCGCCAGATAGGACAGATAAGCGGCCAGATAGACAGACAGATAGGCGGCCAGATAGACAGACAGATAGGCGGCCAGACAGACAGGCAGGCAGATAGGCGGCCTGATAGACAGACAGATAGGCGGCCAGATAGACAGACAGATAGGCGGCCAGATAGACAGACAGATAGGCGGCCAGATAGACAGACAGATAGGCGGCCAGATAGACAGATAGACAGACACAGGCAGATTTTCGGCCAGATAGACAGACAGACAGATAGGCGGCCAGATAGACAGACAGATAGGCGGCCAGATAGACAGACAGACGGGGAGATAGGCGGCCAGATAGACAGGCAGGCAGATAGGCGGCCAGATAGACAGACAGGCAGATAGGCGGCCAGATAGACAGACAGACAGACAGGCAGATAGGCGGCCAGATAGACAGACAGACAGATAGGCGGCCAGATAGACAGACTGGCAGATAGGCGGCCAGATACAGACTGGCAGATAGGCGGCCAGATAGACAGACTGGCAGATAGGCGGCCAGATAGACAGACAGGCAGATAGGCGGCCAGATAGACAGACAGGCAGATAGGCGGCCAGTAGACAGACGGACAGATAGGCGGCCAGATAGACGGACAGATAGGCGGCCAGATAGACAGATAGGCGGCCAGATAGACAGACAGGCAGGCAGATAGGCGGCTAGATAGACAGGCAGATAGGCGGCCAGATAGACAGACAGACAGATAGGCGGCCACACAGGGCAGATAGGCGGCCAGATAGACAGACAGACTGGCAGATAGGCGGCCAGATAGACAGACGGACAGGCATATAGGCGGCAAAGATAGACAGGCAGATAGGCGGCCAGATAGACAGACAGACAGATAGGCGGCCAGATAGACAGACAGATAGACAGATAGGCGGCCAGATAGGGCAGACAGACAGATAGGCGGCCAGATAGACAGACAGACAGATAGGCGGCCAGATAGACAGACAGACAGATAGGCGGCCCGATAGGCGGCCAGATAGACAGACAGATAGGCGGCCAGATAGACAGACAGATAGGCGGCCAGATAGGCGGCCAGATAGACAGACAGACAGATAGGCGGCCAGATAGACAGTCAGACAGATAGGCGGCCAGATAGACAGACAGACAGATAGGCGGCCAGATAGACAGTCAGACAGATAGGCGGCCAGATAGACAGACAGACAGATAGGCGGCCAGATAGACAGACAGATAGGCGGCCAGATAGAAATACAGGCAGATAGGCGGCCAGATAGACAGACAGGCAGATAGGCGGCCAGATAGACAGATAGGCGGCCAGATAGACAGGCAGTAGGCGGCCAGATAGACAGACAGACAGATAGGCGGCCAGATGACGGCCAGATAGACAGACAAACAGGCAGATAGGCGGCCAAATACAAACAGGCAGATAGGCGGCCAGATAAACAGGCAGATAGGCGGCCAGATAGACAGACAGACAGACAGATAGGCGGACAGATAGACAGACAGATAGACAGATAGGCGGCCAGATAGACAGACAGGCAGATAGGCGGCCAGATAGACAGGCAGATAGGCGGCCAGATAGACAGACAGACAGGCGGCCAGATAGACAGACAGGCAGATAGGCGGCCAGATAGACAGACAGGCAGATAGGCGGCCAGACAGACAGACAGGCAGATAGGCGGCCAGACAGACAGATAGGCGGCCAGATAGACAGGACAGATAAGCGGCCAGATAGACAGACAGATAGGCGGCCAGATAGACAGACAGATAGGCGGCCAGACAGGCAGGCAGGCAGATAGGCGGGCCTGATAGACAGACAGATAGGCGGCCAGATAGACAGACAGATAGGCGGCCAGATAGACAGACAGATAGGCGGCCAGATAGACAGAGCAGATAGGCGGCCAGACAGACAGGCAGATAGGCGGCCAGACAGACAGGACAGATAGGCGGCCAGACAGACAGGCAGATAGGCGGCCAGACAGACAGGCAGATAGGCGGCCAGACAGACCAGACAGGCCATGCGCAGACAGGCGGCCAGACGGCTAGGGCAGACAGACAGACAGAAAGGCGGCCAGATACGGAGCAGGCAGTCAGGCGCCAGACGGCCAGAGCAGACAGGCGCCAGACGGCAGGCAGACAGGCGGCCAGATAGACAGGCAGACAGGCGGCCAGAGCAGCCAGCGGCAGACAGGCGGCCAGAAGACAGGCAGACAGTAGGCGGCCAGACAGACAGGCAGACAGGCGGCCAGACAGACAGGACAGATAGGCGGCCAGATAGACAGACAGACTGGCAGATAGGCGGCCAGATAGACAGCAGACTGGCAGATAGGCGGCCAGGAGAGACAGACTGGCAGATAGCGGCCAGATAGACAGACAACGGCAGATAGGCGACCAGATAGACAGACAGGCGATAGGCGGCCAGATAGACAGACAGACTGGCAGATAGGCGGCCAGATAGACAGACAGGACAGATAGGCGGCCAGATAGACAGACAGACAGATAGGCGGCCAGATAGACAGACAGGCAGATAGGCGGCCAGATAGACAGACAGCAGATAGGCGGCCAGACAGACAGACAGGCAGGCAGACTGACGAGGGGATGGGGGGTGACTTTCCTATGGCTGGTGGTGTGTCCTCTGACCGTGTTTTTTCCCATCTTGGTTCATTGGGTTTTATCGACGGCTGACATCTTTTCATCCGCTGAGGGCAAAATGCTTCTCCACAGCAGTTGAGTGCAGGCTCTTGCCAACTACGTCTTCTTCTTCTTTTTCTTTTTTCTTCTTCTTCTTCTTTTCTTTTTCTTCTCTTCTTCTCCTCCTCCTCCTCCTCCTCCTCCTCTACCTCCTCTTCTTCTTCTTCTTCTTCTTCTCCTCCTCCTCCTTCCTTCTCCTTCATCATCATCTTCGTCGTCGTCGTCATCATCTTCTCATCCTCCTCCTTTTCCTCCTTCTCCTCCTCCTCATCCTCCTCCCTTCTTCTTCATCAACTTCTTCTTTGTCGTCTTGTCTTCCTCCTCCCCTTCCTCCTTTTGCTTTCTTCACTTCTCCCCCCTATCTCATCCTGGCATGCCTGCTCTTGTTTTTCTCATGTTTCACTTGTTTTTCTTGCTAAGCGTGTGTGGATGGGCATAGCGCATGTGTTTGTGTGTATTCGTGTGTGTATGTATGTGTGTGTGCGTGCGTGCGTGGTGCGTGCGTGCGTGTGTGTGTGCACGCGCGCGTGTGTGTGTGTGAGAGAGAGAGGTCTTAAGGAACTGGCACCAGGCATCTGCAGTCTGGAGGTAGGCGAGGTGGGAAGGAGTGATTGGGGGGGGGGGGGGGGGGGGTAGGGGTGTTGCTGAAGCAAGCAGTACTAAGGACATGACACCCACATCGGAGGTTTACAACACATGTTGTTGGTCAAATCACATCTTCGCTAGAGCCAGATATTGGTTTGGAGGGAAGGTACATGGAAGAACGCTCTACATCAACAAGCCACGCACACGCACACATACACACACACGCGCGCGCGCACGTATACACACGCACATATATACACAGCACATACACACGCGCGCGCGGGCGCGCGCGCGCCAGCACACGCCGTATACACACGCACGTATACACACGCACGTGTTGCACACACACACACCCACCATCCACACACAACACACACACACACACACACACACACTCACAGTGAAACAGATTCTTTTAGAGTGTTGGGACTTGCACGATGTGAGACATAAACACTTTACAGCAGACTCCATGAAAACCCTGTTCAGAGATGTCCCACCTGACGTGATCTTTGAGTTTCTGCTGGAGATTAACATTTTTGCATCTGATCTAAGATTTTACAATAGAAAGATTTTTTTAACAAAGTGTGGTGCGTTTTTAGAAGGTGTATTCTAAAGAGAAGTCTGAATGGTGTTTTTTTGTGGAATTTTGTTGTTTGTTTTCATGACTGTTGAGTTGACTTCAACGTGGTGACAGCCCCCGATATAACGATTTGCGGTCGGCTGGGCTATAAGCAACATTACCTTACACACACACACACACACACACACACACACACACACACACACCACACCCACACATCACACACACACACACACTCACACCACACCACCCGCACGCACGCACACATTCACGACACACGCACACACCACACACACACCACACACGCACACGCACCACACACACACACACACCACACACCACCACACACCGCACGTACGCACGCATGCACGCGCACACACAGTCGCACGCACGCACACGCACGCACACGCACGCACTCACACACACACACACATCACACACACACACACACACACACCACACACACACACACACACCACACACGCACACACACACGCACGCACACGCGCGCACACGCACACGCACACGCACACACGCACACTTGCACACGCGCACGCAAGCACTGACACGCACGCACGCGTGCTCACACTCACACACGCATAGAGAGAGACAGAGAGAGACAGTAGGGGGGGGGGGGGGTAATAGAAGATCACAAACTGTGGCTGATCTTTGGGGTGCATTGTTTGGGGATGAGCTGTCGTGAATGAATTATGCGAGATGAAATGTTGAGCATAAATTGTTGGAAATTGAATGTTGCGTTCGGTGGAATGAATTATGAGAACAAACTATGTCAGATGAATTGCTGAGAATAAATGAAGCGAGATGAAATGTTGAAATTGACTGGTATCAGATTGTTGAAAAATAAATGACGTGAGAGGAAATGTTCAGAATTGGAATCGTGGGGGATGAAATATTAGGGACCGAACGGTGGGAACGATTTGTGTGGGGATGAGTTAGTAGAAACCGACTGTCTGGGATATGGAATGTCGAAGATCCTTCCGAACAAACCATCATCGCTTCCAGTGTCTTGTTCCCAAGTTAATGAAAAGGGACAACCGTAGAGCAGCGATCAGGGAAACAGAAAGAGGACGGTTAGTTGTTGAAGGTGTGGGGCAGACTGGGGTGTAGGAGAAGGGACGGTTATGTGACAGAAAGAGGACGGTTAGTTGTTGAAGGTGTGGGGCAGACTGGGGTGTAGGAGAAGGGACGGTTATGTGAGAGAAGAGGATGGGGGGTGGGTGAGTGGGTGTCGACCATGCAGACAGTTTATGTGGGATTGGATTGCCGCCTTCCTTTGGGGAGGCTGCGGCACCGGTCCTCCGCTAACTCACTGGGCATCGGCTGGTCGGAGCAGGCGTCAAACGAGCAGGCCTGGGATGGAGAGGAGAGGGGGAGGAGGGGGGGGGGTGAGACGTTTAGTTTGCAGAGATTGGCGTAGAGGAACAGACACAAGCGACTTAGAAAGCAGTCGCAAATGTTCTTGTGTGAAGCTTTTAAACAAATCAAAGAAATATGGAAATGAGCTCCTCACCTATGTTTAGAATATATGTACGTCAAACATCATCATCGTCATCATCATCTCATCATCATCATCATCATCATCACCATCATTTATTTATCATTATCATCATCATCATCATCATCACCAACACCATCATCACATCGATGGTGGTGGTGGTGGTGGTGGTGATGATGATGGTGCTGATGATGATGATGATGATGAATCAAAAGCACATGAACATGTGCTCGAATATCAGTTGTTGATGTGGGTATATGGGTATGTATGGGTATTAAGGCGTGAAGATGACTTGTATGTGCTAGTGTGTGATGTTGGTGAGTGCGTGTGTTCAAGTACTGGGCGGTTAAGGTATATAGCTGAACGAGACTCCTGATGTGTGTGTTTTTTTTAATTCAAAATTTGCCAAAACTATTAGCCTGTCTCGGTACTGACAGCGCTGTTCTGAAGAGCAAATACAAGAAAAAATGGTGAAACATTACTTAGGTCACGTGCGATGGACGGAAGAATACGACTGGCTGTAAACAAAAATGGTTTCGAAATAGGAATGAAGAATGTTTTCAAATTATTAGACCGGACAAAAATGAATGTAAGAAAACAATCGCTCAAGCAACCCACACAAAAAAAGTTAAAAGAAAAAAAAACATGATGCGATGAATTTGGTCGGCTTGAAATAACAGAATCAAAAAGAATAAAGTGGAGAAAAAGCGAAAGGAATGAAAATGGCCACATAAAACAGCTTCCCATGTCGAATTACATCACGAATTTCCGACTGCCTCGGCAGAAGATGAGGCTTTTGTTGGTTTATTTCCTGGGAACAGCCTGTATTCCACTCTACAGGCAGAAAGGAGCGTTGCAGAATTAGAGAGAAAACAAACACGAACAACTCTCGGATCAAGCTCCAGTTGCAGAACGTTATTTTTGGCCCTTAATTATTGAGTCCAGTTTTCAGAATTCACAGAACCCTAACATTGATCTCCTCACAAATCTCAGCTGTCGGTCGAGACGTAAGCTCAACAGCTGGTCTGTATCTAAAGCAGCTGGTCTGGATGTTAAGCAGTTGGTATAGACGTAACTTGATACTCGAAATTCATTCTTCGTCATTTTGTGTTGAGTTCACCGAATCCTGAAAATCACACCCCCCCCCCCCCCCCCCCCCCCTCCTCCTCCTCCTCCCAAAGAGCCAAACCGTCGGAGTTGAAGCGGACAGCAGAACGTCGTTAAAGTATGTTATGAGGTTCTTCACCTGAATCTGAACCTGTGTTGACCATTCCCCGTCTCCAGCTCCGTGACTCCTACTTTGCCCGAAGGAGCTGACCAGCATGGTTCATCAAGCCGGTCACCGTTAGTGGCAGCGTCAGGCGACTGCAGGCGCGGAGATCTGAACACATTTTTGAAAAGCGATTAATAGTCATGACTCCACCGACAACGTGGACGAGCGAATCACAAGACAAAACACGACGCGTTTTGGGCCTCTTAGGTCTTCTTCAGTCAAGATAGAAGAGGACCTAAGAGGTCGAAACGCGTCGTGTAGATCAAACATGACGCGTTTCGACCTCTTAGGTCTTCTTCAGTCAAGACAGAAGAGGACCTAAGAGGCTGAAACGCGTCGTGTTTTGTCTTGTGATTCGCTTTTTGAAATCGGTCACCTTTCGAGTCTGTATATCAGCCCAGATAAAACACACACACACACACACACACACACACACACACACACACACACACACACACACACACACACACACAATATTCAGGCCTTTTCTGTGTCCCCTTTCAAAGCCATCATCTGAAGGAATGCTCTGAGACGTCGGAGCTATTTCCCGGAGTGCTTGCTTTGGCCGAATGACTGACTGTATGTGTATGCATCAGTGTGCCGGTCTGATAGAAAAGGGCAGAACAATTACACACAAACAAACAACACCAAAACAACGGTCAGACAGTGTCTGCTGAAGAGCCACTCCGCCATCTGGACCGTATTCTCCTGAAAACAGTTTCTTGTCTTCATCGTTCACACGGCTCTCCCGCCCTCCACCCTCTCCCTCCCCGTCACCACCCTCCCCTGTCCCCTCCCCTGTCCCCTCCCCCACCACCACCACCACGCTCATGGGCTGCCCCCTCCCTCCTTTCCCACCCACCAGCTGATTGGGAAGGAAAGAGGGGGGGGACGAGGCGAGGAGACAATTGATTGGCTGTGCAGGAGAGTGCTAATGAAACGTCGCCAATCCAGGGAAACGGAAAGAGAAGAAGAAAAAAATGGCCGCTTTTTTCCCATTGCCTGACAAGAGCCGTTTTGTGGGGAGGGAGGAAGGTGGGTGGGAGGGGGAGGGGAAACATGGAGGAGGAGGAAGAGGAGGAGGAGGAGGCATGGAGTCAGGGATGGAGGTGGACGGACTGTGTGGCTGTGTCAAAATTCCCAGTGTCCCCCACACCACCCAACTCAATCACTCATTCACTCCCTCTGTTTGTCTCACTGTCTCTTTATCTCAGTCTGTCCTTCTCTCTGTCTCTGTCTCTTTCTGTCTCTTTCTCTCTCTCTCTTTCAGTCTTTGTCTGTCTCTGTCCTTCTCTCTCTGTCTCTCTCTCTCCCTCTCTCTCTCTCTTTCTCCTTCTTCTTCTTCGCTCTGTCTCTCTGTCTATCTCTGTCTCTCCCTTCTCTCTCTCTCTCTCTCTCTCTCTCCTCTCTCTCTCTCTCTCCTCTCTCTCTCTCTCCTCGCTCTCTGATTGGAAGAATAGGCTCTGCCTAAAATCTCAATCCTTGATCGAATAATAAGTTTTCTGTGTTCTCTCTCTCTCTCTCTCCTCTCTCTCCTCTCTCTCTCTCCTCTCTCTCTCTCTCTCTCTCTTGACCTCAGAAACGGTAGTTGGATTACAAACTCGATTACACACTGCACAAAGAGCTTCCTCTGCGTTACAATGAACAATCTTAGGAAGGGCGGGTATCTTGTCGTGAAAAAGTTGAACATTGCATGAATCTGAACTGCCTGTCGTCAGCGTCTACAGATACTGAAGTTATCCTTCTCCACACGTTTGAGTTGTTTCCTTATCCCAAGGCTAAAAATGCATAAATGCGTCTATGACAAAGTTTATCCCTGCAATCATTGCAAATACAGATTCTCTGACTTTGTTGTTATTTGACTGTCAGTTAAACATACAGTGCGATTTAAAGATTACATTTTGGACTTCAGTGCTGTTGCTGCACATTGCAAAAAAAAAATCATTCTCTGTTTGCCTTCAAGGAATGTCCTGGAGTGTCGCTGCAAGTGTCAAATCACTCAGTATATGGTGGAATATGTAGTCATAATATTTCCTTGAACTCTGTTGTTTACTGTCTTCTTTGTGCAGATGCAGATTATTGATAACCACGAACAGCACACGCACTGCTATTAGACTTAGATAATTCAGGCAAAAAAAAACTATGTGAGAACAGAACTTCATGGATGCTGTTTTGGCTGTGTATGAGTAAATCAGTGTGTTTGTCATATATATGATCTAATCAGAGTATTCTAAGAGCGACTGACTCATCGCAGTTAGCAAAGTTGGAATTTCCGCATAAAGATCAGTGGTACAGTTCATTTATACATAATACCCAATCATTTACACTGTCCATTGGGTTTATTTCATTGAAAATAGACAAACAGCAGACGCACAGTGATTAGAACTAGATTAGCATGTCTGGTGTCCCTAGCTATTTTTACGTCTGTCGACAGCTTTTCTTACAGATCTTTGACCTGCTCATATGTCCAAACTCAAAAGAAGACGAAATCCGTCTTACGCTGGCATTTGTAATTCACACAACATAAATATCAGTGAAAATCTTCGCTTGGTCGATTGACTGTGGAAAAAGACACATGGTTGTGCAGGGGTTAAAGAAAGAACAGGATGCCCAGAGAATCCACATGGTTATGCAGGGGTTAAAGAAAGAACAGGATGTCTAGAGAATCCACATGGTTATGCACGGGTTAAAGAAAGAACAGGATGTCTAGAGAATCCACATGGTTATGCAGGGGTTAAAGAAAGAACAGGATGTCCAGAGAATCCTCATGGTTATGCAGGGGTTAAAGAAAGAACAGGATGTCTAGAGAATCCACATGGTTATGCAGGGGTTAAAGAAAGAACAGGATGTCTAGAGAATCCACATGGTTATGCAGGGGTTAAAGAAAGAACAGGATACCTAGAAAAATGACAAGGCAGTCCAGCAAGGGTAGTGGACTGCATAGGAAAGTATTCTCCAATGAGGCCTCAGCTGGAATGAAATATGACCCATGGTACCCTTGGGATCAGCTTCATCCGCATACCTGTACATGGCCTCTTGCCCCTCCAAAATCAAATCTGTTGAAATGAAGGAAATCGGATGACCCAGTGTACTCTTTCTGTCAGGGTAAACAAACTGTGGAACATGTCCTGAGTACACGCAAAGCAGCTCTAACCACGGGAAAGTTCACACACAGGCACAACCAAATGCCCAAGATCGTTCATGCTGTTAGCACACTGCCAGAGGAAGCACTACACCACCAAACGCTCCAGCAACGACATCCTGTACGGCAAGAGTCTACCACGAATGGTCTGGAACAGCTGTGACGCCAAGGGCATGCAATCGGGGTGTACCGGATGGTGTCGGTGACGTGGACGGCGCAGCAGACCTTTCAGAACGGGGACATCATCCAGAGATCGTCAGGAAGAGTGGCATGAGAGCGGATGTTGTGCTCGTACCAGGGTCGATCAAAACAGTTCATTCTGATGGGAACTCACTGCGACATTTAAAAGCAGAATGGAGCAAGCTGACACCTACAGCATTGAGAAGAATGCCCGTCTGTCAGAAGCCTGAGGGAAGCTGGCTTTCAAGCCGAAATCCTCGCGTGTGATTTGACAGCAAGGGGCTTTGTAGCTCGTCAGCCGCTGATCTCATGGAACAGCTGGGGATTTCTGGTGAGAAGAGGACGAGAAGCCCATGGGCAGTGGCAGAAGATGCAGCTGAAAAGAGGTCCGCTGGATCTGACCTGTCGAGGGACGACAAAAGTGAACTTCATGAGGCTCACATATCCCATCTCAGAACAGGTGTCTGGTGGCGACGTGGGTAAGACGTCCATCTCGAAAGACAAAGCCATGAGACGCTCACCCGGAGTTGCCGGTTCGAACCCTGGCAAAAAAAATGTGACAACAGAAGGGTATGCAGAAGTTATGACCCAGACGCGGCCGGGCCCCTATAGTGTGTTAGTCGGTCAGGACCGAGAGTACTTGTCCCTGGGCGGTCACATTTCTGATGACCTTCTGCTGTACCTAGAGTGACTTTCTACTCATCCTTTACAGACAGGGGAAGAGTGGATCTGGGATTTGGGGGCTGTCAAAACGTCGTGTGTGTGTGTGTGCGCGTGCGTGCGTGCGTGCGTGCGTGCGTGTTGGTATAACGTCTTTGAAAAGTTATATTATTGACTTGTTTATTCTCTGTTCCACACCCTTCCCTGGGGTTTGTTTCCGTCCATTAAACCCGTTAATTTCTCTGCCCGTATGTACACGCTGCATCCGGTTTTGCTGCTATCGTAATTTACCGATGAAAGAGAAATCGCTTTTTTGTCTGATCGTTAAAATATTTTCCCCACTGGTTTGTGTCTATCCTCATTTTTCCCTCTGTGTAATCCATGTTTTAATCGCTAGTTTTTCTTTCATGGTAGTTTTGTGCTTCTTCTCTTCTTATTCTGTCTTCTTGTTTCTGTCGTCATTATTTTCTTTGTCTTCCACGTAATTTTTTTCTTCTGTAGTCCTTGTATTCTTTGTTTGTCTGTCTGTCCGTCTTGCTTATTTTTCTCTCTCTTTCTGTCTTTCTTTCTGGCTGTAATTCTTGCTTTCTTGTATTTCTTTCTTTCTTGCTGTAGCCCCTTGCTTTCTTTGCATGTTCAACTTTCTGTCTTTCTTACTTTCTTGCTGTAGCCCACTTGCTTACTATGCATGTTCATCTTTCTGTCTTTCTTACTTTCTTTCCGTCTGCTGTCCTTCCTGTAATCCTTGTTTCCTATGTCTGTCTGCCTTGTTTGTTTGTTTGTTTGCGTATTTCCCACTGTCCTTGCTTGTCTGTTGGTTTTTCCCACTGTCCTTGCTTGTCTGTTGGTTTTTCCCACTGTCCTTGCTGTCTGTTGGTTTTTCCCACTGTCCTTGCCCTGTCTGTTGGTTTTTCCCACTGTCCTTGCTTGTCTGTTGGTTTTTCCCACTGTCCTTGCTTGTCTGTTGTAGTTTTGTCCCACTGTCCTTGCTTGTCTGTTGGTTTTTCCCACTGTCCTTGCTTGTCTGTTGGTTTTTCCCACTGTCCTTGCTGTCTGTTGGTTTTTCCCACTGTCCTTGCTGTCTGTTGGTTTTTCCCACTGTCCTTGCTGTCTGTTGGTTTTTCCCACTGTCCTTGCTGTCTGTTGGTTTTTCCCACTGTCCTTGCTTGTCTGTTGGTTTTTCTGTAAAAACCCTTGTCTACTATGTATGTCTTCCTGTTAGCTTTCTTTCTACCCTAAACTCTTTTTCTTTCTTTCTTTCTTTCCTTTCCTTTCCTTCATCCCTCCCTTTATTCGTCCCTTCTTTGTGTAATCCTTGTTTTGCTCATCTTTCATGCTGTCTTTCGTTCTTTTTGGTAATTCTTGTTTGCTGTGTCTCTCTTAATTTCTTTCTGCAGCTCTTATGTTCCTTCGGTGTCTAATCTCTGTGATGCCTGCTTTCTTTGTCTTTCTGACGTGCTTTTTGTTCTCCTTCATTCTGTAGTCCCTTGATTCGTTCTGGTTTTGTTACTGTCTTTTTGTCTTTCTTTTCTTTACTCTTGCCTTCATTGTCTGTCTTTCTCTCTTTCTTATTCTTCCTGTTTAAACTTCCTTTCTGTCTGTCCGTCCGTCTGTCTATCCATTTGTCTCCTTATGTTTCTCTCTCTCTCTCTCTCTCTCTCTCTCTCTCTCTCTCTCTCTCTCTCTCTCTCTCTCTCTGTTTTGTAATTCTTGTTTTCCTTCTATTGCCTTTCATTCCTTAAGTAATTCTTGTTTTCCTTCTATTGCCTTTCATTCCTTAAGTAATTCTTGTTTTCCTTCTATTGCCTTTCATTCCTTAAGTAATTCTTGTTTTCCTTCTACTGCCTTTCATTCCTTAAGTAATTCTTGTTTTCCTTTTCAGCCTCTCTCTGTCTCTCACTGACTCTTTCTCCCATCCTTGTTTACCTTTCATTTGTTCCCTTCCCTGTCTAATTTTTTCTTCGTTTTTTTTCCTCTTCACGTAATCCTTGTTCTCTTTGTGTCTCGTGCAATATTACTTTTCTTTGTCTTTGTTTATTTTTCTGATCCTTCTTTCCTTGTCTGTCGGTCATTCTATCTGTCATCTTTATTTCCTTGTCTCTATTTACTGATTATAGAATCTCCTTGTCTGTTTGTCTTGATGTCTGTCAGAATTCCTTCCTTGTTTGTCTGTCGTTCTGTCTGTAATCCTCATTTCCCTGTCTGTGTCAGTCTGTTAGTGGTCTTTGTTTCCTTGCGTGCCTGTCATTCTGTCTGTACTTTGTTTTCTTTTCTGTCATTCTGTCTGTGATCCTTGTTACTTTTTCTGTCATTCTGTCTGTAATACTTGTTTTCTTGTCTCGGTCATTCTGTGTGTCATCTTTGCTTTCTTGTTGGTCATTCTGTGTGTCATCTTTGCTTTCTTGTTGGTCATTCTGTATTCTTGTTTCCTTCTCTGTCCGTCATTCTTTCTGTATTCCAGGTTTACTTATCTGTCTGTCCTATCTGTAAACCTTGTTTCCTCGTCTGTCTGTCTGTCGTTCGGTCTGTTATCCTTTTTCCCTGCTTGGGTAATTTTTGGGTGGTTCTTGTTTCTTGGTCTGTAATCTTCTTTTCTGTAAGCCGCGTTTCCTTGTTTGTCTGTGATTCTGTTTGTAGTTGTTTTTTCCTTGTCAGTCTGTTCTTGTTTCCGTTGTCCCAGTCTGCACGTCTGCCCTGTCCACACAGCAACAGGCTATTCAAAGAATCGGCCTGGTCAGCCATGTACGTAGACACACACTACCACCCAGTGATAGCTGAAGTCGTGGTCATCTTCGCGCCGCGAAGGACAAACACCAAACAGTTATTCTTTTTCCTGATTCTTATTTCCTTCTGTCTGTTCTTTCCGCATTTCTGTCATCCTTGTTTCTGTTCTTTTTGAGGTTCGTTCTTCATTATCGTCCTTGTTTCCTTGTCTCTTGCCTGCCTTTCTTTCTCTCTCTGCTCCTTCTCTCTCCTTTCTCTCTCTGCTCTTCTCTCTCCTTTCTCTCTCTGCTCCTTCTCTCTCCTTTCTCTCTCTGCTCCTTCTTCTCTCTTCTCTTCTCTGCTCCTTCTCTGTCCTTTCTCTCTTCTTTCTCTCTCTGCTCCTTCTCTGTCCTTTCTCTCTTCTTTCTCTCTCTGCTCCTTCTCTGTCCTTTCTCTCTTCTTTCTCTCTCTGCTCCTTCTCTGTCCTTTCTCTTCTCTGCTTCCTTCTCTGTCCTTTCTCTCTCTGCTCCTTCTCTGTCCTTTCTCTCTCTGCTCCTTCTCTGTCCTTTCTCTCTCTGCTCCTTCTCTGTCCTTTCTCTCTCTGCTCCTTTCTCCTGCCTGCTTCTTTCGGTGCTACTTCCTTCTCTAGGCCTTTTTTTCGCTTTTCCTTGTTTCCTTCATGTTTCATTGTTCTTCCCTCATTTTGTTTCTCTAATCCTTGTTTCGCTTCTCTTTGAAGGTTTTTTCTTCATTTTTCTGTCATCTTTGTTTCTTCTTTTTGAAGGTTCTTTCTTCAATTCTGTAATCTTTGTTTCTCTTCTCTTTGAAGGTTTTTTCTTCATTTTTCTGTCATTCTTGTTTCTCTTCTCTTTGAAGGTTCTTTCTTCAATTCTGTCATCTTTGTTTCTCATGTTCTGGAGGTTCTCCGTCTTTTCTGTAATCTTTGTTTTCCATACCTTTGTTGTGTTTTCTCTTCTGTAGCCTCTATTTCCCTTTTTTGTATCAATCTTCTTTTTTCTGTAATCCTTGTTTTCTATCACTTTTGCTGTTTTTTCTTTCTCTGTTGTCTGTGATCTCGTTACTTCTGATCTTTGTGTCTCCTTCCTTTGTGTCTCTGTATTCTGCTGTCTTTTGTTTCCTTGTTTCTGTCTGTCTGCAATCCTTGTCTGCTTTGTGTGCATTGTGCAGTGGCACGTCTTTCTTCATTTCTTCACTTGTATTTTTTTCGGTTGTCTTTGTTTCTTTGTCCCTCTTTCTTTCTGTCTGTAATCCTTTGTCTCCTTTGTGTGCCTTGCGCGGCGACATGCTATGAACGTCCGCCGTGCTGCTGGGGAAGTATCCATAGGAACTGATGAGATTGTTACCGTCCGCTCGTTCGGCAGCAGCCCAAAGGAGCGGGGACAAAGGGCGCTGAAGCAGGCACTGGCTGCCCGTTAATAACAGCCTGCTGTAATCACCTGGGCCTGTGTGTGTGTGTGTGTGTGTGGTGTGTGTGTGTGTGTGGTGTGTGTGTGTGTGTGGTGTGTAGTTGTGGTGTGTGTAGTGTTGTGAGTGTGTGTGGTGTGTGGTGGTGTGTTGTGTGGTGTGTGTGTCATCCTGGCTGACGGTGAAACCTCACGACGTGGCACGCTCTGCGTCCCCTGTGTTGTGTTGTTGGTGGTGGTTTGTTGTTGTTTGTTGATGATGATCTCGGTGACCGTGGGAACCTCGGGCAGAACGCTGTGTAGCTTTGGGTTTTGCTGGTTTGTTGTTGTTTGTTGTGAACTCAGTGACTGTGAAACCTCGCATTAAAGCCTCCACGTCCTTGTGATTTTGCTTGCTGTTTTCTTTTGTTTTGTTTGTTTTTCTTTTATTAACCTCAATGATACTGAATCCTCACGCAGAAGTCTTCACGTCCCTGTGTTTTGGATGGTTTGTTGTTTGTTTTGACGCCATCCACCACTCCCTCCTCTCCCTCTCTCCTCTTCTTCTCCTTTACTCTACTCTATTCCCCTCTCTCTCTCTCTCCTCTTTTTTCTTTCTATCCCCCACAACTTCCCGTTGCTGTGATTGAACAGTCAGTTGATTCTCCAAATTATATATGTTGTCCTGTCTGTGGGAAAAACATCCAATTATATTTGGTATTGAAATGACTTGAATATTATCTATTGACCATTCCCCGCCTCTTTTCTTCTTTCTCTCTCTCTCTCCTCTCTACTCTCTCTCTCTCTCTCTCTCTGTCTCCTCTATCCTTCCCCCTCTCTCTCTCCCCGGTTTCATCCCCCCCCCCCCACCGTATTCCTTCGTTGTGTAGCATTGCTGTGTTATGATATGATATGTCTGCTACCCATACTAGGACGACAAAACAAACAACACAGAAAACAACGGAAAACCTCAGTGTGTGATAGTGGACCGGCGTAAAAAGAAAGCAGCCTCACAAATATGTTGTTCATTCCCGGATCGTGGAGGTTAATCTATGGACACATGGAACGCTCCCTGCCTCCCCAACCTTGTCCTCTTGTTGCTTTTGTAGCTGCTGTCATTGATTTATGTCGCTTTCTTCTCCTTTCTCTCTGCCCCCTCTCCCCTCCTCCTCCTCTTTCTCCTCCTCCTTAACCCCTTCCCTTTAGCATTGTTTTCATGTTTCCTCCTCCTCCGTCCTCCTTCTTCCCTTTTACATTGTTTACATGTACGTGAATGGTTGTGACGAGCATGAAATGAAAACTCTGAATTTCCAAAGCATTCTTTGTCCTCCGGGGGAAGGACATTGTTCGGAGACAGACATAGGGAGGACGGGAGGAGGTTGGCAGGGAGCGGGGGAGGTGGGGGGGAATAGTTCGGAGAGGGAGAGGGATATCGAGTGTGTGGAGTTTGGGGGGCTCGGTGCCTGCATCATAATGGACTTGGGAGATGTTTTTTTCTGCGTCCATCAACATTGATAACGTTGGGGAAAAATCGCTTTGAATCGCTGACCCCCGTTCGCTTTTGAATGCTGACCCAGTTCGCTTTTGAATGTACCTAGTTCGCGTTTGAATGCTGACCTAGTTCGCTATCAATGCTGACCTAGTTCGCGTTTGAATGCTGACCTAGTTCGCTTTTGAATGCTGACCTAGTTCGCTTTTGAATGCTGACCTAGTTCGCTTTTGAATGCTGACCTAGTTCGCGTTTGAATGCTGACCTAGTTCGCGTTTGAATGCTGACCTAGTTCGCTTTCAATGCTGACCTAGTTCGCTTTCAATGCTGACCTAGTTCGCTTTCAATGCTGATCTAGTTCGCTTTCAATGCTGATCTAGTTCGCTTTCAATGCTGACCTAGTTCGCTTTCAATGCTGACCTAGTTCGCTTTCAATGCTGACCTAGTTCGCTTTCAATGCTGATCTAGTTCGCTTTTGAATGCTGACCTAGTTCGCTTTTCAATGCTGACCTAGTTCGCTTTCAATGCTGACTAGTTCGCTTTCAATGCTGACCTAGTTCGCTTTCAATGCTGACCTAGTTCGCTTTTGAATCTTGACCTAGGCTGACGATAGATAGCCTTTGATGTTTTGCTCCGGGGAACAACTTTTTGGCATGCTGTGGTTGTCAATCATTGCAAAACTTGCTCGTTTTCATGTAACGAAATTGTCTTATCAGGGAGACAGACAGGCAGGTCAAGAGATTACGAGAGAAAGGCTCGGAAAGAGGCCAACAGGGACACAAAATAAGAAAGGAAGAAAAAAAAAGGAATGGAAGAATTCATAAGCCGGCAATACGGTTTTTTAACGCTTAAATCAATTATAAAGTTTGAATGCACGTGCACGTACGCACAAACTCACGTACATACACGCGTGCGCACGCACGCGCATACACACACACACGCACACACACGCACGCACGCACGCGCGCACACACGCACGCGCGCGCACACACATGCGCGCGCGCGTACACACATTTTATATATATATATATATAAATAGAGAGAGAGAGAGAGAGAGGTGTGTGTGTGTGTGTGTGTGTTCCTTTTTACATTTCGCCATTTCCATTTCATTCTCGTCGTTTTTTCCCCCTTTCACTGAGTGCTAGACACTTTTCCATTTAAAAACGCTTCTGAATTAAATAGGAAGGGGGGTATGCCCATTTTCAGGGAGCTTCTGCTTATGTGGCAGTGCTTTTCAGCAGCAGGTCTCTATGATCCGGCAGCAAGTCTAATGAACTCTTCATTGGAGCGAAACAGATGTCCCTGACTGGGTCTGTTGACCTCCACTCTGCAGGAAACAGATGTCACTGACTGGTTCTGTTCACCTCCACTTTACAGGAAACAGATGTCCCTGACTGGTTCTCTTGACCTCCACTTTACAGGAAACGGATGTCCCTGACTGGTTCTGTTGACCTCCACTTTACAGGAAACGGATGTCCCTGACTGGTTCTGTTGACCTCCACTTTAGAGGAAACAGATGTCCCTGACTGGTTCTGTTGACCTCCACTTTAGAGGAAACAGATGTCCCTGACTGGTTCTGTTGACCTCCACTTTACAGGAAACAGATGTCCCTGACTGGTTCTGTTGACCTCCACTCTGCAGGAAACAGATGTCCCTGACTGGTTCTGTTGACCTCCACTTTACAGGAAACAGATGTCCCTGACTGCTTCTGTTGACCTCCACTTTACAGGAAACAGATGTCCCTGACTGCTTCTGTTGACCTCCACTTTACAGGAAACAGATGTCCCTGACTGGTTCTCTTGACCTCCCCTTTACAGGAAACAGATGTCCCTGACTGGTTCTGTTGACCTCCACTTTACAGGAAACGGATGTCCCTGACTGGTTCTGTTGACCTCCACTTTAGAGGAAACAGATGTCCCTGACTGGTTCTGTTGACCTCCACTTTAGAGGAAACAGATGTCCCTGACTGGTTCTGTTGACCTCCACTTTACAGGAAACAGATGTCCCTGACTGGTTCTGTTGACCTCCACTCTGCAGGAAACAGATGTCCCTGACTGGTTCTGTTGACCTCCACTTTACAGGAAACAGATGTCCCTGACTGCTTCTGTTGACCTCCACTTTACAGGAAACAGATGTCCCTGACTGCTTCTGTTGACCTCCACTTTACAGGAAACAGATGTCCCTGACTGGTTCTCTTGACCTCCCCTTTACAGGAAACAGATGTCCCTGACTGGTTCTGTTGACCTCCACTTTACAGGAAACAGATGTCCCTGACTGGTTCTGTTGACCTCCACTTTACAGGAAACAGATTGTCCCTGACTGGTTCTCTTGACCTCCACTTTACAGGAAACAGATGTCCCTGACTGGTTCTCTTGACCTCCACTTTACAGGAAACAGATGTCCCTGACTGGTTCTCTTGACCTCCACTTTACAGGAAACAGATGTCCCTGACTGGTTCTCTTGACCTCCACTTTACAGGAAACAGATGTCCCTGACTGGTTCTGTTGACCTCCACTTTACAGGAAACAGATGTCCCTGACTGGTTCTGTTGACCTCCACTCAGTAGGAAACAGATGTCCCTGACTGGTTCTGTTGACCTCCACTTTACAGGAAACAGATGTCCTGACTGGTTTCTTGACCTCCACTTTACAGGAAACAGATGTCCCTGACTGGTTCTGTTCCCCTCCACTTTACAGGAAACCGATGTCCCTGACTGGTTCTCTTGACCTCCACTTACAGAAAACGGATGTCCCTGACTGGTTCTCTTGACCTCCACTTTACAGGAAACAGATGTCCCTGACTGGTTCTGTTGACCTCCACTTTACAGGAGACAGATGTCCCTGACTGGTTCTCTTGACCTCCACTTTACAGGAAACGGATGTCCCTGACTGGTTCTGTTTACCTCCACTTTACAGGAAACAGATGTCCCTGACTGGTTCTGTTGACCTCCACTTTACAGGAAACAGATGTCCCTGACTGGTTCTGTTCACCTCCACTTTACAGGAAACAGATGTCGCTGACTGGTTCTGTTGACCTCCACTCAGCAGGAAACAGATGTCCCTGACTGGTTCTGTTGACCTCCACTTTACAGGAACAGATGTCCCTGACTGGTTCTGTTGACCTCCACTTTACAGGAAACGGATGTCCCTGACTGGTTCTGTTGACCTCCACTCAGCAGGAAACAGATGTCCCTGACTGGTTCTGTTGACCTCCACTTTACAGAAAACAGATGTCCCTGACTGGTTCTGTTCACCCCCACTTTACAGGAAACAGATGTCCCTGACTGGTTCTGTTGACCCCCACTCTGCAGGAAACAGATGTCCCTGAGTGGTTCTGATGACCTCCACTTTACAGAAACAGATGTCCCTGACTGGTTCTCTTGACCTCCACTTTACAGGAAAAGATGTCCCTGACTGGTTCTGTTGACCTCCACTTTACAGGAAACAGATGTCCCTGACTGGTTCTGTTGACCTCCACTTTACAGGAAACAGATGTACCTGACTGGTTCTCTTGACCTCCACTCAGCAGGAAACAGATGTCCCTGACTGGTTCTCTTGACCTCCACTTTACAGGAAACAGATGTCCCTGACTGGTTCTGTTGACCTCCACTTTACAGGAAACAGATGTCCCTGACTGGTTCTTTTGACCTCCACTCAGCAGGAGACAGATGTCCCTGACGGGTTCTGTTGACCTCCACTCAGCAGGAAACAGATGTCCCCGACTGGTTCTCTTGACCTCCACTCAGCAGGAAACAGATGTCCCTGACTGGTTCTGTTCACCTCCACTCAGCAGGAGACAGATGTCCCTGACTGGTTCTGTTCACCTCCACTTTACAGGAAACAGATGTCCCTGACTGGTTGTCTTGACCTCCACTTTACAGGAAACAGATATCCCTGACTGGTTCTCTTGACCTCCACTTTACAGGAAACAGATGTCCCTGACTGGTTCTGTTGACCTCCACTTTACAGGAAACGGATGTCCCTGACTGGTTCTGTTCACCTCCACTTTATAGGAAACGGATGTCCCTGACTGGTTCTGTTGACCTCCACTTTACAGGAAACAGATGTCCCTGACTGGTTCTCTTGACCTCCACTCAGCAGGAAACAGATGTCCCTGACTGGTTCTCTTGACCTCCACTTACAGGAAACAGATGTCCCTGACTGGTTCTGTTGACCTCCACTTTACAGGAAACAGATGTCCCTGACTGGTTCTGTTGACCTCCACTCAGCAGGAGACAGATGTCCCTGACTGGTTCTGTTGACCTCCACTTTGCAGGAAACAGATGTCCCTGACTGGTTCTGTTGACCTCCACTCAGCAGGAAACACATGTCCCTGACTGGTTCTGTTCACCTCCACTTTACAGGAAACAGATGTCCCTGACTGGTTCTGTTGACCTCCACTTTACAGGAAACAGATGTCCCTGACTGGTTCTGTTGACCTCCACTTTACAGGAAACAGATGTCCCTGACTGGTTCTCTTGACCTCCACTTTACAGGAAACAGATGTCCCTGACTGGTTCTTTTGACCTCCACTCAGCAGGAAACAGATGTCCCTGGCTGGTTCTGTTGACCTCCACTTTACAGGAAACCGATGTCCCTGACTGGTTCTGTTGACCTCCACTTTACAGGAAACGGATGTCCCTGACTGGTTCTGTTGACCTCCACTTTACAGGAAACAGATGTCCCTGACTGGTTCTGTTGACCTCCATCAGCAGGAACTTGAAGCATCCACAGCACACACTGGAGGAGCATTCCTTTTCCTGCCCCTTTTCCTGTAAATTTGGTCATCCTTTAAACCAAAAGTTAAAGTCACAATATCGTGATGTCATTGAGATCTGTGTCGGCCCTTTCATTGACATCGAAGGCACCAGAGCCAGCTTTTGATGACTGCATTTCTTCCATCAAACTCTGTGCCCTTCTTTCGGCTCCTTCTGAACCTTCTTTTTCAGCACTACTCGTTTCTCTTGCCGTGTGTCTTTGTGCGTACTCCTTGGTTTTCATGTCTGTCTTCCTTTCTGCCCCACCTGACGCCATCTTTGGATTCTTGAAAGAGAATTAACATTTCTTTTTGATCGCATGTGAGATTTTATAGTGGAAAGATTTTAAAGAAAATTTCGGGTTTTTTTTCCCTTAGAAGATGTATTTTAAAGAGTTGTGTGAATGAATGACTTGTGAGTTGACATGAACGTTGGTGACAGCCCTGTATGGCCCTTTGCAGTCGGCTGGGCTATAAGCAACATTACCTTACCTTACCTTTCTGCAGTTGTTTTTTCCTTTGTCCGTCTGTTTTTTTACCCTTTTTTCTGTAATCCTTGTTTCCCCTTTTTGTTGCAGCTTTCTGTCTTCCTTACTTTCTGTCTTCCTTACTTTCTGTCTTCCTTCCTTTCTGTCTTCCTTCCTTTCTGTGATCCTTGTAGGCCGTGACTTTGCTGTCCTTCTCTTGTGTCTGCAATCCTGCTGCTCATGGTCTTTTTTCCTTCTTCCTTCCCTTTCAATCTGTTGTCTTTGTTTCTTGCTCGCTCTCTGTCTGCTGTAAACTTTATCTCCCTTGTGTGCCTGAGTGATAACATGCTATGAACGTCCGTCGTGTACCAGAGGGAAGGGAGGAGGGGGGGGAGAGTATCCATAGGAACTGATGAGATTGCGTTCGGCAGCAGCCCAAAGGAGCGGGGACAAAGGGCGCTGAAGCAGGCACTGGCTGCCCGTTAATAACAGCCTGCTGTAATCACCTGGGCCGTGTTGTGTGTGTGTGTGTGTGTGTGTGTGTGTGTGTGTGTTGTGTGTGTGTGTGTGTTGTGTTGTGTGTGTGCGTGCGTGCGTGCGTGCGTGTGGTGTGTGTGTGGTCACCTGAGGGCAGGGGAAGGTAAGCTGCTGAGGATAACGGTCTGTGGCGATGTATCAGGGTTCCGGGCCTTGATCAAGTTTGACTTGGTGCTGCTGCTGTGTGTGTGTGTGTGTGTGTGTGTGTGTGTGTGTGTGTTGTGTGTGTGTGTGTGTGATCCTGGCTGACAGTGGAACCTCACGACGTGGCACGTTCTGTGTCCCCGTTGTTGTTGTTTGGTTTGTTGTAGTGGTTGATGATGACCTCGGTGACCGTGGGAACCTCAGGCAGAACACTCCACGTACCTTTGGGTGTTGCTGTTTTGTTGTTGGTGGTTGTTCTTGATTTGTTATGAGGTCAGTGACAGTGACACTTCACATAAACACTCTTCGTGCCAGTGGTGTGGTTGGTTGTTTTTTTATGACCTCAGTGACAGTAAATCCTCAAGCAGAACGCTTCACGACCTTGTGCTGTTCTGGTTTCTTCTTGTTTGTTGCTCTTTTTAAGACCTCGGTGACAGTGAAACTTCATGCAGAACGCTCTACGTTACTGTGGTATTGCTGGTTTCCTGTTGTTTGTTGTTGTTGTTGGTTATGACCTCACGCACAATGCTCTGCATCCTTGTGGTATTGATGGTTTGGTGTTGTGTTTGTTGTCTATATGATCTTTGTGACAGTCAGACCTCACACCGATCATTCTCCGTCCATGTGGTGTTCCTGGTATGATTGTTTGTTTTTGTTGTTTCTGTGACCTCAGAAACGCTCTGCGTCCCTGTGCTGTGCTGGTTTCTTGTTGTTCGTTGTTTGTTATGACCTCGGTGACGGGTCAACTTCATGTAGAACGCTCTATGTCTATGGTGTTGCTGGTTTCTTGTTGTTCGTTGTTTGTTATGACCTCGGTGACGGGTCAACTTCATGTAGAACGCTCTATGTCTCTATGGTGTTGCTGGTTTCTTGTTGTTCGTTGTTTGTTATGACCTCGGTGACGGGTCAACTTCATGTAGAACGCTCTATGTCTCTATGGTGTTGCTGGTTTCTTGTTGTTCGTTGTTTGTTATGACCTCGGTGACGGGTCAACTTCATGTAGAACGCTCTATGTCTCTATGGTGTTGCTGGTCTCTTCTTTGTTTTTTTTGTGGCTTTTTTGACGTTGGAAAAAGTGCGATCTCACGCAGAACGGTCTGTGTCCCTCTGTTGCTTGCTGGTTTATCACCGTTGGTTGATGAGCTCGGTGACAGTGAAACATTACGTAGCACGCTCTACATCCTTATGTGCGGCTAGTTTCTTGCTGCTTGTACTAACTACTTCAGTGACAATGACACCTCACGCAGCAGGCCCTGCGTCCCGCTGTTGTTGCTACTTTGATGTTGTTTATGAATGACCTCGGAGACAATGGAACCTCACGTGCCACGCTTTACGTCCCTGTGTTTTGGATGGTATGTTGACAGCCCCTTACCCCTTTCCTTCTCTCTCTCTCTCTCTCTCTCTCTCTCTCTCTCTCTCTCTCTCTCTCTCTCTCTCTCTCTCTCTCTCTCTCTCTGTTGTATCTCTCTGTGTCTCTGTCTGTCTCTCTCTCTCTTCCTCTCGTTCGTTCGCTCGCTCGCTCGCTCTCTCCACCGTCTGTTCCGGTTTCCAGTGATTGTAACAGTCAATCTGATTCTCCAGATTCTCATAAATTCGCCAGTGTTTAACGTAAACAACACCACCAACAACAAACCGCCAGTGTTTAACGTAAACAACATCATCCAACAAAAATCGCCAGTGTTTAACGTAAACAACACCACCAACAACAAACGCCAGTGTTTAACGTAAACAACACCAACAACAAAAACCGCCAGTGTTTAACGTAAACAACACCACCACCAACAAACCGCCAGTGTTTAACGTAAACACACCAACAACAACAAACCGCCAGTGTTTAACGTAAACAACACCACCAACAACAAACCGCCAGTGTTTAACGTAAACAACACCAACAACAACAAACCGCCAGTGTTTAACGTAAACAACACCAACAACAACAAACCGCCAGTGTTTAACGTAAACAACACCACCAACAACAAACCGCCAGTGTTTAACGTAAACAACACCACCAACAACAAACCGCCAGTGTTTAACGTAAACCAACACCACCAACAACAAACCGTCAGTGTTTAACGTAAACAACACACCCAACAACAAACCGCCAGTGTTTAACGTAAACAACACCACCAACAACAAACCGTCAGTGTTTAACGTAAACAACACCACCAACAACAAACCGCCAGTGTTTAACGTAAACAACACCACCAACAACAAACCGCCAGTGTTTAACGTAAACAACACCACCAACAACAAACCGCCAGTGTTTAACGTAAACAACACCACCAACAACAAACCGCCAGTGTTTAACGTAAACAACACCACCAACAACAAACCGCCAGTGTTTAACGTAAACAACACCACCAACAACAAACCGCCAGTGTTTAACGTAAACAACACCACCAACAACAAACCGCCAGTGTTTAACGTAAACAACACCACCAACAACAAACCGCCAGTGTTTAACGTAAACAACACCACCAACAACAAACCGCCAGTGTTTAACGTAAACAACACCACCACCAACAAACCGCCAAGGCTTTCGGACTGTTTCTGTAGTTCTACTCGGTGCTGTCTTGTATAATATTATGATTATCAAATAATGGTCAAACCCCGCTTCACCACTTCTTCTTCTTTCTTTTTCTTCTTCTTCTTCTTCTTCTTCCTCTCTCTCTCTCTCTCTGCCCATGGTTTTTTTCTCTCTTTTTTCTAACATTGCTACATGTTATTACATTCTGTCTGCCACAGAGGGCGACAAAAACAACAAATAAACGAAATGGAAAATCTATGTGAGATAAAAGTGGATCTGGCATAAAATAAAAGAAGCAGCAGAAGCCGCCTCACAAATGTTATTTATTCCACCCAGACATGGAGGGTTAATCGGTATGGACACATGGAACGCTACCCTCCCCCCTTCCTCACTGTTGTTGTTGTAACTGCTGTGTGCTGTGATTGTTTATGTCGCTTCTGCTCTTCATCTTTTTCTCTTCTCCTCCTCCTCCTCCTTCTTTTCTTCTTCCTCCTCCCTTTTAGATTGTTTACATGTAAATGAATGGTGTGACGACGCATGAAATGAAACTGATTTTCCAAAAGCATTCTTTGGTCCCTCCGGGGAACAAGAGGCATTGTCAGAAACAGACATGTTAGGAAGGGGGGGGGGGGGGTAGGGGGAAGTTGGGCGGGTGATGGTGGGGGATTGGAGGGAGTAGTCGAGGTGAGGGGGAAAGGGGGTACATGAAAATGGATTGTTAGAAAGATTATTTTTTCTGCGTCCGTCAGCACTGATAGTATACGAAAACATGCTTTTGAACGCTGTGATAAATTGACGATAGCAAACCTTTTGATGTTTTTGCTCCAGAAAAGGCATTATTGAGCAGACTGTGGTTGTGAATTGTTGAAAACTTACTCGTTGTCGTGCAACAAGTTGCCTGATCAGTGAAACGGACAGACAGAGGCAGGTTCACAGATTACTGAAGAATGGCAAAGAAAAAGGCTGAGGGAGTTGTAAGACGAGGGAGAGAAGGGTGAACTCGGGCACACACGACATAAACAAACAAACAAACAATAGGAGAGACGGAAAGGAAGAAAGAAATGAACAGAAGCATTCGAAAGATAGCGATGCGTTTTTTAACGTTTGAATTCAATTTCAAACTTTGAATGTAAATGCACATGCACACAAATACACATGCGCGCACGCACGCACAAACACATCGCACACACACACACACACACACACACACAACACAATCACACATATCACATATATATATATATATATATATAATATATATTATATATATATATATTATATATATATATATATATATATAACTGACAATTCAGACTGTTCCACATCTTTGATCTCCCTTTGCATCCTTGAATGGATCCTCAAGCATAGGCTCAAAGATTGCCCCCTACATTTTATACTGTTTGCGTAATGCTTTTAGTTTTTCAGCAACTTTTTTCCTCTCCACACTTTCGTTTTATTCCATTTACTACCCTTCGCTGGCTGCTTTGGGGTTGCCGTTGGATTTTTTTTAACCCTTGGTGGTGAGAACACCGCAGAATCATGGACTGTGGTGTGTCTCTGTTTGACACCAAGGGCACAGACACAACCAGCCGTGCCTCCTGATGAGTCCGATCCAGCGACGAAAGGCCTAGGAGCAGGCAATACAAATAAATCTGTTTTCGAGAGGGATTACGATGGTTCCCTCAGGCAGCTAGTGAAGGGTTTCTCATATTTATAATATATTCCCCCATTTTCTACATCTTCAAAAAGAAAATTTCCCCCCTCTAAAATTTCAAATCTTTGCCAAGTCATTACTATAATGACTGAAGAATTGTTAGCCTGCACTTGTTTTCCCCCACTACATAATTGTTCAGCTTATATATATATATATATATATATATATATTATATATATATATATATATACAGACACTGACTGAAACCATGTACTGTCAGATTAACATAGTGTTGTACTGACAAAAAGACACACACACACACACTATATATATATAATAAATATATATATATATATATATTAATTGACTAACATAATATTACTTACTTTCTTGCATACATGCATGCATACACACATACATAATACACACGTACCTACATTAACATACATACATGCGCACATACACACAAGCTCTCGCACACATACAAACTCGTGCGCGCATAAACACTCGCATTCCCAGTTCACTCATAGTCTCAATATCAGCGATAGTAAAGAGACGTTACATCGAAGGATGGAAAAATAAACAACGTACACTACATGCACCACACGTACGCATCAACCTAGACATTGACGCACTGTGAGTGCACAAACTGCAATATTCCTTTTCCAGAAAAAACTGACTGCGCATTCCTTTGCACTTTTTCTCATTCCACAAATCAGTAAACAATCTGACAGAAACGGCAAATTCCACAAATCAGTAAACAATCTGACAGAAACGGCAAACTCCGTGTTTCCATTCATGTCCAGCGTAGGACCACTGAAGGACAATCCTGTAAATTCACCGCAAGACTTCAACCAGCCCAGCTGGTGCAGGGGATCATCTAGGTTCGGTATGGGGCCAATAAAGGACCAGCCTGTTAATCCACCTCTCAGTCTTACCCAGTCTTCCCCGACCAGTGAGTTACCTAATTCCAGAATAGGTCCAACAAGGACTCGTCCGCATGTCCGCAATTCGGCCTCAGCCAGTTCAACTGGTGCCACGGAGTCGGTCATATATGTCTAGAATAGATCCAGCAAAGGACTCGTCTGCATATCTGCAATTCGGCCTCGACCAGCTCAACTGGTGCCACGGAGTCGGTCATATATGTCTAGAATAGGTCCAGCAAAGGACTCGTCTGCATATCTGCAATTCGGCCTCAACCAGCTCAACTGGTGCAGGGAGTCGGTCATATATGTCCAGAACAGGGCCAAGAGATGACCAGCCTGCGTATCCACCATGGGGCCTCGTTCAATCTTCCTGGAGCAGAGAGTCGTGTAGGTCCAGAATAGAGTCAACAGAGGACTAGCCTGTCTGCCCACCATGGGGACCTACCCAGCCTTCCTGATGCAGGGGGTAGCGTCACAAACTGGCTGGTTGACGGTTGTGGGTTCCAGCAAAGACATTTTAGTTGCAGAATATTTGCGATTTCAACCAGTCCCTGTACAAAGTTGATGGTGCTGTACAGTGAGATGGGAGATCGGAACCACTAGTCGAGTTTCATTCATAAAAAAAGATTTGTCTCTAAGGCTGTCGTTCCAATTTCTGTACCGCCCTTGCAGGTTTCTTAGCATCTCTCTGGACCCAGGCGATGGCGGAATATATCAGGAAAGGAAGCTTAGAGCCGAGTTCTGCCATTAATTCTCGGACCACAATGGAACCCCATAGTGCCATCTTCTCCATGTTCATCCTCTCCAGTCATCATTCAACACAAAGAAAAGAAGGGGGGGGGGAGAAGTCTCTCTTAGTGTGCCCCTCAGGCTATGTTTAGGTCGCACCCTCAGTTTCCATTTCCCCTCCCGGTGCGTGCACGTGGTGACTTGGTGCCAGAGTGGCCGGTACCTGTGTGACGACCTGGGCTAGGAGGAAATGGCTGCTCCTCCTCCTGGCAGAGAGGAGTCTGGTCTCCTGTGGCGTGGAGGAGAAGCAAGAAAGACAGGCAGGTCTGCCACATCACAAGTTATAGAACAAATACTTCTACACGTTTTCGAACAAGTAAGAAATACTTGGACGGGTAAATAGAGAAAATATAAATAACAGAACAGAGGGAGCAGAAGAAAAAAAATCCAGAATTAAACTAAGCAAAGTGGGTAAATACTATGAAATATAGCAATGTGTCCATAGGGGCTATTGCCTGTCAATTTGTGAGGATGGATAGATGGCTACTTTGGTTGCCTGGCGTACATCACGTTGTCGCTCTCGATGACCATGTTTATAATAAAACACACACACAAACGCATGCACATACGCGCACGCACGCACGCACGCACGCACGCACGCACGCACGCACGCACGCACACACACACACACACACACACACACACACACACACACAGGCGCGTGCACCGCCCGCGTGCATTTGCGTACGGCCGCACTGAGGTGAAGTGAAGCGTCTGTCCAATGACTGTGTGATCCGCTCACTGTCGTCACTGTCACTTTCATCAGTAAGGCGAGATCCCCAATCTGACAGGACCATTAAGGGCAATCACCGACTCCATTTCCCCTCTTAAAGAGGATTCACCTTCCCCCAGCTATTGGCACACAGTGTGGCCCCTCAGTCTGCCGCCACAGTGGAGGGGTCATCCTGGTCTCTGGCCTTCAGCACCTCAAGGCGCCAGTCCGTCACAGTGAAAATCCACCTTCTCCCCAGCATTCACAATGTCACTTATGGCCGCCTGTCTTCCACAATAGCGGTCGACCATTTCTCCGGCCTTCAACACCTAACTCGTGGCCACCAGTCTTCCAAAGTGGGGTCAACAGATTCTGGGTTTTATTGTTTTTAACATGCATATCTATCGTTTCTCCAGCCTTTATCACGTAACTCATAACGACCCGTCCTCCAAAGTTGGGTTGACTTTGCTTGGGACCTTCAGCTTACAGAATCATCTGTCTTTTGTCCAACCCAAAGCACACATCTCTATGGCCCCCTGTTTCTCTGTTAAAAGAATCCACCGTCTCTCCAGCCTTTAGTACGGTAACCGTGTGGGTATGATTCCTTGTTGTACCTTACCAACACTCTTACAAAACTCGTTGATCACTTTGTGTTTTCAAAACCTCGGAACTTTGAAAGTGACCCTGACAAAGGTCAATGTCAGGGCAGAGGTCATCTGGCAATGTTCGATTCGGTTCGTCCCGGCTTGAATTCGTCTGGCAGGATTCGTTGCATTGGGCAACTTTCCGGTCACAACACGTTTGTGTGTGTGTGTGTGTGTGTGTGTGTGTGTGTGTGTGTGTGTGTGAACTCCTCGCGCTGTCTTCTTGATTCACTGCAAGCACTGTCGCCAAAGACCAGGAACACCCGTCGTGTCCGCTCTCCTGCTGTCTTTCCCTTGAGCTGCACGTTGAACTCGTTTCAGTGTGGCATGTCTGCATAACGTGGAGCAACAGACACAACGTACTGAGCGAACAGTCCCTGTTGAACTAGGCCTTTGCTCAGGCTAAAAACAATATTCTTCCCGAGACATTTGCTTTATTCTAGAGAAATCTGACAGACATTTTTCCTCTTCCTAAGACATTCTGTTCTTATGCTTTATTCTAGAGAAATCTGACGAGACATTTTTCCTCTTCCTAAGACATTCTGTTCTTATGCTTTATTGTAGAGAAATCTGGCATATCTTTCTTTCTACATTTGTTCTCATGCTTTATTCTAGATAAAACTGACATCCATTTTCCCTTTTCTTGAGCCATCTTGTTCTTCTGTTTTATTCTAGGGAAATATGACGTGTATTTTTCCTCCCGTTTATTTGTCACGAACGTCATTGGATGACGCCGAAATCTGACAGTAAAAGATCTGTCTTGTCTGTGACTTTTCTGTGACGGTGAGGTCACAACCAGAGTTCCGCTGCCTGTAACTGGCATACCTTGTGACCCGCTCGGGTTTGTCGCTGACGGGAAGCGAGGAAGAGAGAGCCAGCCTGGCGCGATGGCTCCCAACACAGGAGAGGTCAGGGCGACCCGACATTGTGCAACAGATGGGCATGTTTGTCGGCGATGCACGTGCCGGGGGAACGGGCCGAAAATCCGCTTGGGATGTGCTCCATTTCTGGGCTTCCCTGCTTTATCTCCTTTCATCCTCCACCATGGCGAAAAGCAGCAACGGGAGGGGAGGGAGGGGAGGGGGGGGGGTTAGGGTGATAAAGGGCCAAGGGTCACTGGATCATGCGCGTTGACCACCTTTTTTGCCGCATTCCCGCCAGGAAATGGGATTAAACGAGGTGATGGGGACGTCATTGTCAGACGACATCAATCCCCCCTCTCAAACTCCCTCTACGCAGCACGTTGCCGGCAACTGGCAGTTTGGGGGCCGATTTTCATTGAATTTGTGGGGAAGTGATGTCCGTAGAAAATGCGAGGGGGTTAATCTAGGGGATCTGTGCTGGTTATCTCCCCTTCGTGCGTGCGTTCGCTGCTTTCCAGCCCATAAAAAACAACCAGTTTTACCACAACACACGACTCGTGTGCAACGACGTGTTTCAACAACACGTTTCATGCAGAAAACCAGTTATCGAACGTTTGATTTTTTTTTCAGAAAACGTTCCCAGAAGACTTGCAAGCCAAAATGCGATCTTGTAAAGATTTCGGGCAGCTCGAGTATTGCGTAGACATGGCCAAACAGACATTAGTTCTGCGCGTGCAGCGTATGTCTACGGCTGGTGTAGCTGCGTAGTTGTGTCAGCTTTTTCAAACGGTGACTTCTTCCATTTTGCATAAATGCTCAATACAAACAGAAGACTTAAAAGGTACCTTTTGGAAGGCGTGATGGAGGGCGGATGGGGAAGGGATGGGGAGAGGGGGAAGGGGGAGGGGGGGGGGGTCGAAAAGCGCACCATGCGACAGGCTGAAGAATGTGCTGCATAGGAACTATTCAAGCCATTTCCATTTATTGTTACGAGTGGAAATATGCAGTCTGCCGTTTTATATGGATATCTGGTCTCTGTCTCTTCTGTCTCTTCTCAGAGAGAGAGAGAGAGACAGAGACAGAGAGAGAGAGAAAGTATGTGCGTGGTGTGTGTGTGTTTTGTGCGCGCGGGCGTGCGTTTGTAACGCGTCCGTGTCGCTGTATATATAATATATATATATATATATATATATATATATATATATATTATATAACAAACTAATAAATTCCAAGGATAAGTACCGCGCACCGTTCCAGCAACTTACAGAGCAGCTTGGTGTTGCAATGACTGCAAGAAATATTGAATTATAAACAAAGCTTATTTCTTGCAGTCATTGCAACACCAAGCTGCTCTGTAAGTTGCTGGAACGGTGCGCGGTACTTATCCTTGGAATTTATTAGTTTGTTGTATTTTAGTCCCTTGCGGATTCATTCCAAGAACTGACCCTCAGCACTTGTGTCTTAAGAGGATATCTTTTTATATTTTCTACTTTTCACAAGAAAATGTAGCTTGTTTTGCTCTTTCATGATTTTCTTTTTCTTCTTAGGTGGCTCCTTTGGTTGGTTTTTTGAAAACTCAACAAACATATTACGGTATTGCACACCAGCCTTTTCTGGGATTGCATTCTTCTTAAAACTGAAAAGGCAGAGGAGTCAAATTACCACTTTTCGCGGTCACTGAGGAGAAACCACCAAGTTTCGAAATATCGGTATATGACCAGGAGTTATATGTTAGTGAGTTTCCCTCCCTAATGGAGGGTGTCTCCCCTTGGAGACTATAAGCTTACTGAAGGTTCATTGTGAGAAGCATTTATTTTATTTTTTCCCCCATTCACCCACTCAAGCGCATACTGTTAGTTAGGCAGAATCATCTGCCACTGCAGATATGAATGCTTATCTCCCCCTATATATATATATATGTGTGTGCGTGCGCAGCGCGTGCGTGCGTGTGCGTGCGTGCAAGCGGGCGAGTGTGTGTGTGTGTGTGTGTGTGTGTGTGCGCGCTCTAGAACTATTATCTTTTTAGATGTACTGTCACAAGTATTTCTTTTTATGGGATGATTAATCATTTTTGTTACTCTCTACTGAATAAAAAATGAAATCTAACAATTTGAAAGAGTGATAACCATTTACCGAGAAATGCCAGGCATACAAAATTAAAAGGGGGGTGGGCGGGGGTTTCATGTTGTTGCCTTGCTTGTTGGCTGACAACGAGTTCTTCAGCCGTGCCCAGTCTGATCCACCAGCAGACGACTGAGGCGACATCCCGCCCCTCTTCAGGACCCTGTTATTCTGGTGCTGTCTTACACAGTGTGACCACCACCACACACACACACACACACACACCACACACACTCTACTCCCATCCTCTCTCTCTCTCTCTCTCTCTCTCTCACGCACACACATACACACCACGTACGTACATCTCTCTCTCTCTCTCTCTCTCTCTCTCTCTCTCTACCCTCACTCCTACACACACACACACACCACACACACACACACACACACACCATTTTTACCCACATCCATTTCTTGATGATGTCATTCTACCTGGCAGTGTCAAAAACGTCTTTTGGTTTTCTGAACCAAAAACAAAAAACAAAATTCTCAGCTCTGCGGATTTTAAAGAAAGAAATAGCAAACAGACATGATTGATATAACATGACCATTTTACGAGAGCGGGGGGAGGAAGGAGATGGTGGAGGAGGGGGAGGGGGGGGGCGAGAAAATCAGAAATTAAGGGGTGTGGATTGGAAGAAAGCGTGGTTCAGTCAGATGTCTGGCACCGCTGTTAGCGGAATTGTCGTCTGTGTTTCACTGGACCCTAAAGATTACTGCTGAGTGATGGGCCTCCACGCCATTAGCGTCGGAGGTTTGTTCTGGAGAACGAGGACAAGAACAGCGCTAATTGCTTGGTACATCGATTGACTGATCTTTGTTACACCCGAGAATGAAGATTTTTTTTTAGAGCCGATGCTCAGTTCAACAATTCGTCTTCGTCGTGCGCACGTCATTTCAATCGTACCACTGGTAGTCAATACGTACCCTGGAGATCAATACGTACACTGCAGATCATAGTACCACGCGATGTATTGAAATGATTAGCCATATAAGTGCTTCGTTAATGAGAAAATGAAGTGATGAGCAGAGAGAAGGAGACTGAAGATAAATGGGGGAAGAGAGAGAGGGAGAGGGAGGAAGGGAAGGAGAAGGAGGGCGGGGGGAGAGTAGAGAGAGAGAGTGAGGAAAGGGATGGGTGGGGAGGGGGGGAGGGAGGTCTTGAATGAAGTGGGTTTTAAGATGGTATATTCAAGTGGGGGGCATATAGTCTCGTGGTTGGAGTGTTTGCCTGCGGACCTAACGGTCGTGAAATCGATCCACCTTTGGTGTCAACATTTTCGACTGGAAAACTCTCTACCCCCAGAAGGGGGTGGGTAGTGGATGATCTAGGTCAAGTTGACGGCGGTGCGGACGAACAGAGATAGGCTCCGCCTCTCATCATGCCATGCCACGCACAGTGGGAAGCCCAACAGTCCACTGCCCCTACGGCCACGAGCCGTGGGATTGGTCAGGAGAATGTCCGCCGTCCAGGACTAACCTTCAGTCTCGAAAGAAACACGCGTAGCTTGACCAGGCAAAGTGTCAGTCTCGCTCGCGCCAGACGGACAGACAGAAGCGAGTTCCCTCTTTTAAATCAACAACTGAATTTTATATTGTTTACGAAACGTAGCTTTTCACTGTACTTTCAAGCAGTCATTTTCATGCGCACACGTTTCGTTCAGAACAGTATATCAACATTAGGGGGCCGGAATAGCTCGGTGGTAGAGCTCCGGTCTCGTAATCTTGGCAGTCCTGGGGGTTGCGGGTTCGAATCTCCGCCGGGCCGTTTCGGGGGGGGGGGTGGGGGGGGGGTGGGGGGGGTCCTTCGGAGTTAACATTGGTTCTGACTCCATTCCCCATACAGTCCTTCGAATGAGACTACAAACCGAGGTTCCGTGTGTGAACGCACGTATAACATCTTGCACACACGTAAAATTCCATCATCAACTTTCGAAAGAGAAGACCAGTTTGACCGTTGGTATGGATGACACGTTACACATAGCATGGACCCTGCGTGAGAAATGGAAAGAATGAAGGAAGGAAATTGAGTGAACGATGTTGTTTGGATGACACGGGAAACGACTGAATGAAGCGCCATGTGGCAGCTCTTCAGTCGGCACTACCCAGGTAGGCAGTCCGTTGTGTAACCGAGTGTGGATTTTAAAGCGCTTAGAGCTTGGTCTCTAGCCGAGGATAGGCGCTATATAAGTATTCATGATAATAATGATAATGATGATAATAATAATGATAATGATAATAATGATAACCAGCTCCTGACGGACTCACAAGTATTTTCCTTTACGCGAATTGGCCTTAAACAGTGCCATCAAAGACCTAGTAAACAACATGCCCTTGTCCTCAGACCTAAACGCAGTTTTTGTTCCTGGAGTTGGCCTCCACCAAAGCCTCCAAGCCTTCACAATCTCAGCGACTTCACGTCGACTTACTCAATATAAACTGCGCTTGTGCCCCTCTCGGTAAAGAAAGAGTAAACCGTCTGTCCTTGTGTGTCCTTTGTCTATCCGAGTTCCTAAAATTGAAAACAAAAATGGGCTCATCATCTTGTTGAAATCAATTTAGAACATTTCTTTTCTCTGTGAATCGTTGATGTTCGTCTTTCCTCTTTTTCAATGCATCTTACCTGGAGGTTTCGTAAGACAGTCTTGTTGCATCTTACCTGGAGCTTTTCTAAGCCTATCGTAAGACAGTCTTGTTGCATCTTACCTGGAGCTTTTCTAAGCCTATCGTAAGACAGTCTTGTTGCATCTTACCTGGAGCTTTTCTAAGCCTATCGTAAGACAGCCTTGGCCTTTACTTCATATGTAATAATGACACCTCATGTGTCACTCTTTAAAAAAAAATTCCAGAGACACGCGCCCTCGCAACATGTCCATGTACGATGCAGATGACGAGTGTCTCCCAAGACAACTGACCAGGATAGTGATAAGCCAAATACAGTGTTATTTGTTCATTACATTCAATGCAAGACAACTGACCAGGATAGTGATAAGAAATACAGTGTTATTTGTTCATTGCATTCAATGCAAGACAACTGACCAGGATAGTGATGAGTCAAATACAGTGTTATTTGTTCATTACATTCAATGCAAGACAACTGACCAGGATAGTGATAAGTCAAATACAGTGTTATTTGTTCATTACATTCAATGCAAGACAACTGACCAGGATAGTGATGAGCCAGATAGTGTTTTGTTCATTGCATTCAATGCAAGACAACTGACCAGGATAGTGATGAGTCAGATAGTGTTGTTCATTGCATTCAATGCAAGACAACTGACCAGGATAGTGATGAGTCAGATACAGCGTTATTTGTTCATTGCAAGACAACTGACCAGGATAGTGATGAGCCAGATACAGTGTTATTTGTTCATTGCATTCAATGCAAGACAACTGACCAGGATAGTGATGAGCCAGATACAGTGTTATTTGTTCATTACATTCAATGCAAGACAACTGTACAGTTTGAGTGACTAGGCGGGCCAATGCACAAGAGGGTGAACAAGACGTACCCTCCCCCCTCTTTTTTTTTTAAAATCTTGCGTAAGTGATCTGTTTTCCGTCGACACGCTTGTTCAGCGTACCAACACATATCAAATGACCCCAGGATCTTGTGCACAATTCCTAACGTACAGTATCTGTCCAAAACTTAAATGATCCGTTGCTGAATTCAATTTTTTTTTCTTAGGAGAAAGTATTCTAGTACGGGGAGGTGGGGAGGGAGAAGCAGCTGTACAGCTGGTCCGGTGGAGAAAAATTCAATCTTGCGGACCTCACTAAACCAATATTGTAACACCCAGTACACCTATATTGTTGAAACGACATCGATACACCACATTATTTTCACGTTGAAATAAAGTTTTACCGTAATACTCTGTAATATCTTCAAGTTAGAGATGATCTTGCACAAACTGCTACGATGGATTTATAATTTCAGTTCTTTGTTTATTGTTACTTTAAATGCGATGCTCATCTGCATATTCATTAGAATTACCTGCTCTTTACATGGCTCTTCAATCAAACGGTAAGTGGTGTTTTCGGCGTGTAGACAGTTCGAATTACACCAAACTGTTGTCTCTGTAAAACTTTCCTGTACAGACGCATCTTGCTGTCTTTATATTGCCTTCATGGGTTTGGAATGACGAGTAACGGCAAGTAAATTCGCTGTAATATTGCCTGATGTGAAGAATGATACGTCATTGAAGGTGCTGAATGATGACGCTGAGGAGAGCATCTCCTCTCTCTCTCTCTCTCTCTCTGTGAATAAATATGTTTTGATTTTTATATTTCAGATACATCGCCATCGTTTATCCCATGAAAGCTCACATCGTGTGCACACGTAGACGCTGGTCTTCGTCATCGTTTGTGTATGGATCGTGGCCATATCCTGCTGCCTGCCCACGGCGCTTTTCAATGACGTCATCAACCCCTCTAACGTCATGCCACACGCCATGTGCATCACCCTCTTTCCTTCGGTGAGTTTGGCCGGGAATCACCAAGTCGATCACTCGGCGAGTTTGGCCGGAATCACCAAGTCGATCACTCGGTGAGTTTGGCCGGGAATCACCAAGTCGATCACTCGTGAGTTTGGCCGGGAATCACCAAGTCGATCACTCGGTGAGTTTGGCCGGGAATCACCAAGTTGATCACTCGATGAGTCTGGTCATGAATCACCAAGTCGATCACTTGGTGAGTCAATGTAGCTGGTGAAGAAGTGGACCTCTATATTTTGCCTGAAGCCTGTGCTAAGTTGTTTGATGGTGTAGTGCACTAGAGTTACAGTCAAACAAGATCAGTGGCGAAAAGGAGGAACATTTCCCGTAGTCCAGGAGAAACTGGAGCCTGTGCCTTCCACCCCTGTTCACAGCCTGTGCTTTCCACTGTTCACAGCCTGTGCTTTCCACCACTGTTCACAGCATTCGCGACCTCGGTGATCAGTAAAAAAAAAATTAAAAAAAATCAATGTGACGTGAGCAGCCTTGTTTCACACCGGACGGTAATCAAAGAATTCTGAGTGTTCGGATCCCCCAAGGGACACAGCTTTTTACCGAGCTGTTCACGTCTTTGAGCATTTTGGATCATTTTTCGATGATCGTGTTGTCTCTGGAGAATGTTCCAAAGCTGACCTCTATCAGCTGTGTCCACAACCTTCTGGTGGTCT